>JAGPOW010000145.1:762245-786473 GCA_030014935.1 Caiman crocodilus
GGCCCTCGGCACAGCCCCGCTGCAGTCGCCTGGGCCGGGCGGACTCGCCGGACCCCTGCGCACGGCCAGAGGAGCCCGCGAGCGTGCAACTGCACCTGCGCGTGCATCTTCCTCTCCTCCTGGCACAGGCCTCTGCCCTCTCCCACTGGCCGCCCACAGCGCTGTCCTGTTTAGGGCCCGTTGACCAGCCGAATATTGTCACCTGAACTCGTCTGGGGCCAGGCGAAGCTTGTAGCAATTTTACAACAAAAACCCTACGTTTTTTTGTCGTTTTCTCGGCAGAAAGGTGATTTTTGACCTATTTCTTAATGGAACATTTGTGCTTTTCCTCCGTCTTGCTTGGACCTGTCGGCACCTTTGCAATGGTTGGCTGACGCTGGACGGGTCAAGGCCCAGCCCCGTAAGAGCACGGCAGGCTTTCGCCCCCACGCGGGACGCTGGGCGAGCGGCCGGGCCGAAGTCCCGCTCCCTCCTGCCGCTGGATTTCGCGTGCGACGGGGCTCGGGCGAGGAGAGCCTGCCGATTTCCGGACCTCTCCTGAGCTGGAGGTCGTGCCTCCTCGCTCCGGGCCACGGCCCCGGCTCCTGCCCCTCGCAGACGCCGCGTTTCCTTCCGCTCCACGCTCCCTCGTCGGGCTCGGTTCCTCCGTGAGCCTCCGCTCTCCTCTCTCCCCTGCCCGGCACGGTCCCGCGACAGCCGCGGGGTTGCTGAGCGGCTGGGTCAGCGCGGGCTAGGCTGTCCCGGCCCCTTCTGCGGAGCCGAGCCCGAAGGCAGCTGGCAGTTTGCAAGTCGAGCTGGTTCCCGGTCACTAAGGCGGTCGGGCGGGCGGTCGGTCGGTCCCTGGGCTTGGCCACGTTCACGATTCTCCGTGGATTCTCCCTGACTTTTGCACGCTTCTGCCAGCCATTTTTAAACGCTCAGTGGCCGCTTGCTCACCGTTACATCCAAGCCCGTAGGGTTTCCCAGGCTGTCTGCAGTGACGCTGCTCTGAGCCTTGGCTACTCAGCCCTCGCAGGTCGCATGCCCTTTAAAGAGGAGCCCCGGGCACCGGCTCTCCTCGGATGCTCGGGTAGGAAGGGGTTTCCTGTTTGACTGTCTCATTCAGCCATGGGCCAGCATCCTTCCTCAGGGGAAGGGCCTGTGCAAATGGGGCAGGCGAGATTCCCATCAGACCTGCAAGCAGTATCAGGGAAGCTCTAGTCTAACCTGCGAGGGTCCCTGGGCTGGTTCCTCTCCCCAGATGCAACTTTCCCACCCTGTGCATTAGGGTTACTGGTCGTAGCCATGTTACAGGCAGAGAAACTTCTTCGGCTAGATGCCCTATCTTTTATTAGACCGACTAAGTATCATCCCCCGAGCAGAGCACGGCCCGTGGCACTGGCACGTCTGCAGGCAGCCCCAGCTGCTGCTGCTGCAAAACGGGGTGCATCGTTCCCAGGCCTGGGGAAGACTTTGGGGGGCACAAGGGAGGGGGGGTTTCTCCAGTCTCTGACTCAGCTTCTGCATCCCCTAATTTAAACGGCAACCAGGAACAAAACCTCGGGCCTGCTGCCCATTGAGCTTAATTACTGTGGAAGGGAAGCCTGGGAGACAGCGCAGGGCAGCAATTATGTCACTGGTGACCTTTATTTGTTCCAGCTGGAGATGGTTTTGCTCTCTCCCCTTCCTGCTCTTCTCCTCCTGCACCTCTGTGTAAATTGGAGCCAGCTATTAAGAACCCGCGCCTCCTTCCCCTGAAGAGGGTTGAAGCCTGCACGGTGAAATCCTCACCTCACCACAGCTTCGTACAGCCTCCCGTTAATGAAACCCAGGGGCTTTAAACTGCTAGATCTTCTTATTTAACTACATTTTTTTTTCAGGTTTCCCAAAGCGGCAGCATCTGTTCGTGCTCTCGGCTTGTGCCAGGGAGGGCAGCGTCCTGCCTCTCGCCGGATGCAGAAGGGCCCGCGGTCGCTGGCCGACCTTTGCAGCTCTTGACGGAGCCCGGGTTCCCGGACCGCCAGGTCTGCTCCCCTCTCCCTGGGGATGCCCAGCAAGCGCTCACTGCCAGCCCTGGGTTTGCGTGCTCGTGCATGCACAGCACACCCAGGATACCCCCCGGTGAGCGTGCGCACGCGCGCACACGCGCACACACACACACAAGCGCCAGGGTGCCGCTAGAGCCCTCCCACGCGCGTGATCAGATGTGAGAGCTGTGCTACCCCTTCGGTGCCAGAGCAGGGGCTGGCAACTGCAGCCTGTGCGAGCTGCCCTGGCCTGCGCGCGCTGCCTGGAAGAGAGCAGCGCTGCCTTCCCTGATTGCTAATTTAGATCTTCCTGACATCCCACACGGTGGAATCAGGGGAAATAAAATTACAGAGTTATTCACTCTTTTTCTACAACTGATGTGCTGATTACCTGTCAATCAAGGAATCGCATTAACATCTGACAGTGTGTGCATAACAATTACCCCCATCAAATTAAGAAAGCCTTTCACACTCGGAGAGGGAGAGAGAGAGGAAATTCAATCAGCATAATTAGTTCAATCAGAAAAGAACTTCTTTTCATCAGGAGTAGATAAAAAAACACACACAAAAAAAACAACACAGCAGCAAAAGGGGGCGGGCAAACGAGCCTGTCTGGATGCCCAAATGTCACCTCGCACCGAAATATCACGGCGGAGCCAGGCCCTGGGCTGCCAGCAGCTTGCTGAGTCCTCACAAATCCCGGCAATTAATCCCAGAGATGCTCTTCCCCGCCCCAGCTCCTGGAAACCCAATAAACGCAGCCTTCCCGGAAGCGCCTCGCCCTGGCCGTTCAGCTCAGCACAGCCCCTTCCTTGCCAGCCAAGCCCCGGGGCAGCTGGGCTTCCTCTCCCCTACCCCCATAAAAAGCAAGGAGCAGCAATCAGGCTTTGGAGGGGGCTTCGCAAGACGGCTCCGTGCTCGGGGCGGGGGCAGAAAGGTGGGCAGCGCAAGCCCCGAGCGGGGCTCTGACGGTTGCCTAGACCTTGCAGGGTAAGTAGAGGATGGAGAGCAGGCGTCCGTACTCTTCCGCACAGGATGCCAGCTGGCTCAGCCCAATTAACACAGGGAAAAACGAAGGGAGAGGACCAAAACCTGACGCCGCGCACCGCACGTTGTTTCTGCCAGTCTGTCTGCTGCGGCTCCGTACCGCACCAGCTCGTGCCTGCCCGATGGGAGAGTTGTTTGCAGCGAACATCATTTATTAGACCAGAGTTCGGGGGGATTTTCCCCAAACTTGTGAATTTTATCCCAGACCATGCTTCCCATTCAGGGGCCCCTTCTCCAGCGCAGCCATTCCTGTTGTCTCTTTGCTGGGGCTCCCCCGCGCCTGTCAAGGCTGGGAAAAGACTCCAGACTCATGCACAATGATGATGATGATGATGATGATGATGATGACAGTCGTGTTCTGGGCGAGGGTCTGCTCCTTCTCTGGCTAACAAAGCAGAACATCCAGCTCACGCTCACTGGAAAGCTCTCCACACATTGTCCCTGGGCCCAGCGACCCCCTGCAACAGGGAAACCGCGCCAGTTGCTGGGCTGGGAAGAAAGCTGCAGGCAGCTCTGCCTTCCCGCGACCGAACGGCACGCGCCGCTCCCAGACCCGAGCCTTGCTCACGTCGTGGTGCACGGTGCTCCAGCCACGGGGCCAGCTGCAGATGCCTCGCTTGGACTCCCCACAGCAGCCTGGACGGCCTCCTGTCAGCTCATGCAGAGCCCGGCCATCTGTAGCTTTCCCTTCCCTTATAAAAAGCCCCTCCAGCCCCATTATCTTTTGGAAGCCCCGGCCCCTTCTTGGCTGGCCGACGGGTCGTCCCGAGGCTGCTAAGCTGCAGATTTCCACGCGAGGGTTCGGAGCAGGTTGCAAAGCTGGAGGGAGGTTGGAGCTGGCAGGGTGCGGACGAGCGGGGAAGCAGCATCCCTCGCATTATGGCAAGCTGTCGTGCACTGCAGCTGGGTGGGGGCCGGGCGTCTGCCTCTGCTGTCACCGGGTTCCTGGTGCGGGGACTAGGTCAAAAGGCCTCGGCGTGCTGGGGAAAGCAGGATCCTAACAACCCGCAGCAATAGCACCCAGGACCGCACCTCTGGAGTGGCCCAGACAGCCCCAGGGATGATCCAGCCCACTTGTGCATGGCGCTGTACAGACATGCAAGGGAGGCACTGTCTCTGCCCCAGAGGTTTTAAATGAATGTAGTGAAACGAGAGGCTGAAGGAAGGGGCTGATTCAGTCTGCAGAAGAGAAGACCAAGGGGGATTGAACAGCAGCTTCACCTCCCTGCCAGGGGGCTGCAAAGAGGTCGGAGCTGGGCTGGTCTCAGTGGGGGCAAGTGACAGGACAAGGAGCAATGGGCTCAAGCTGCAGCAAGGGAAGTTGAGGTTGGATATTAGGAAAAACTGTCTTTGAGGAGGGCGGTGAAGCGCTGGAGCAGGCTCCCCAGAGAGGTGGTGCAGTCTCCATCCTTGGAGGTTTTGAAGACCCGGGTAGACGAAGCCTTGGCTGGGAGGATGCCATTGGGGCTGGTCCTGCTTTGGACTAGATGTGACCTCTTGGGGTCCCTCCCACCCTCATTGTCTACGACCCTATGAGGACCTGGCGAGTAGGAGTAACAAGCTGTGGAAGGGCAGTGAGAGGAGGAGCGTGGCCGTGGCCAGAGCACGTGGCCGCACGCGCTACCTGCAAGCCCAAGAGGATGCCCCGAGTCAGGTGAACTTTCTGTCCAGAATAGGGGTGAAGAAGCAGGCCTCTCTCAGCAGCCCTCTCCTTGCTTTAGCCATCGCTGGCTGGCACCTTCCCATTGCCTCCTTTCACTGCAAGCACGGCACAACTTTTGGGCCATGCCCCGCTCTTGGGTACACTTGCGCTCGTCCCGCACCGCTCGGACCGAACGCACCTGAGCAAACTGCTTCCCCCTCCGTGCAAACGCGAGCGCGCCTGAGATGCAAAGCAGCAGGCGCTGAACACCACTCACAGCCGTGCCTGACAGTTCAGACTCGCTGGGAAGTCTAAGTGCCTCGTTAGGGTTCGCTCAAACCTCCTCTGACGGCTGCGCTGGGAACACGCAGGAGTCTGTTAAGGCTGCAGATGCAGGCAAAAAAGTTTGCGCGGCGGCCTCGAGAGCAATGGCAGAATTGCCCTCGCACGGTGGAAGTTTGCTCGTGCCTGGCAGCCTACGTGAAGGCTGCACGAGGAGTCGGAGTGAGACCAGGAGGGGCCCGGGGAGGAATTAGAAACCAACCATGAGCAGCTGTCAGGCAGAGAAATAAGAAGCATGGGGAAGAGCCTGCGAGGATGAGCCGCGGAGACCCAGGAGCACCGGGCGTGCTTGAGAACCAGCTGCTGTCCTGGAGGGGTGCGAGTGAGGCTGCTGTTGTGGAGCTGTCAGCCGCGAGGGGCACGTGCGAGGAGGCAGGCCGGGCGCAGCGCTTGGGCCACGCAGCAGCACTGCATTAAGATGCACGCTCCGAACTGCTTTTGATTGGCAGCCAGGCGTCTGCAGCACCCTGGGGTGCCTGCAGATCCTTGCAAGAGTGCCCGGGGTGCCAGGCAGTGTTAGCACGGGGAGACGCGCAAACGTGAGGTTTCAAACAGGACCCCCACGCTGCCCCATCGTGATCTTTCTGAGTTCTTTGCAGCTGAAAAACTGCCCTATTATTTTTCCATAATCAGAAAACAAGTGGAAGTTAAGAGCTGGCATGTTCGGAGCGCTGTCTCAAGTGGGAAATCGCTGATGTAAAGGTTTTGAACTCTGAGAAATGAAGGGAGCGCGAGGGCAGGGCAGGGGAGGTGTAGGCTTGTCTGTCTGTCTGCGCGGCCGTGCCCGCAGCTTCAGCTGAAGGGGAGCGGGGCGGGGGTACAACTCACGAACACGTGCTGAAATCCCCCACGCAGGGGCGGGATGAGGACCTGGCTCGCCCTCTCTGCCTCGCTCTCCAGCTCCAATCAGGGTCGCATCCAGCACCGAGTGAACAAGTATAACGAAGCTGACGAGCAATTGGGTCTTTGCAGGATGAAGAAGGGCCCGTTCTCATTTGATCCTGCATAAAAGTCTTTAGGACGCTCCTGAGAGCGCAGCACTCGGCCCCCACGCTCGCGTGAGGCTGCCTTTGGAGGCTGTAAGACGGGACGAGGGAACGGGGGTGCCCCGGAGCCTGCAGGCTATGCAGAGCGGCTGGACTGGGGGCCGCGGTGGAGATGGGCATGGGAGGAGAGGGGAGCTGGCATGAGCTCCGCCAGCCAGCAATATCCCCTGCCTGGGACCCATAAGTTCTCCTGGAAAGCAGCAGCTACGGGCAAGCGCGTTGCCACCAGCTCGCAGCTCACAGCAGCAATGCACAAGGCACAGGAGTCCCGTGGCCCACAGTCGTGGCGTTGGGCCCCGTGGTCTCTCCGTGGGAGCGCGCTCACCCAGAAGCAGTCGCAGCTCTCCCAGCCTGGGGCTCACCAGTACATTGCAGGGGAGAAGAGAGACAAAAAGCTTTCAAAATACCCCAAAGGGGAGTTGCTTTATTTACTCATAAAAGTAAAGATCAAAGCACGCTTTTCCTTGTTAGCACATCTTTTTTTAAATAGCTTCTAATGAGTGAGTCAGAAAGGAGCTGCCAGAGGGAGGGAGCGAGTGTGTCATTTAGCACATGAAAGGATGAAAAATCTCTTTGTCTGACTTACAAATTAAAGTCTAAAGATTAAAGATTACCGTGGGGCTGCAGATAACAATGGAGCAGATACAAGCCAGAGCAGCGGTAGGATGCGGTCCTGCCTGTTTCCCTCCAGGCCTGAAACAGTGAAGATTTTGCTTTTCATTCTCTTAATTAAGGTGCGTGGAAGGGAAATGCGTTAGGCACGCCTGGCGCTGGATCAGGAGCAGCGTGCGCTGGGCCCCAGGCGGAGAGCAAGGGGTGCCTGCGTGCCCCCAACGTAAGACGGAGCTCGGCCCTTGCAACCCAGCCCATCGCTCCGTGGCTTTGCTGGCCCGCGAGGCAGGTAGCTCCCGCTGGGAGCCAGCATTGCGGTGGGCACGTCGGGTGACCACGCTCATCCACGACCTGGTCGCTCCAGGGGCAAGTAGCAGGGGTCCCCCCATTGCGGAGACCCTCTGCACTATGCTAACCATTTCCTACGCCGCCTCCTTTCCCTCCTGCTCCGCTTCCCCGGTAAAAAGCGGCGCTGGAAAGTTTCCGAGGGCACCGGGCTCATAACGGGCCTCGCAGGCTGGAGCCAGAAAGCCGAGGCGGTTTCATTCGTACTGACTTCCACGCGCCGGAGCTGGAGCAGGCGCAAGTGGAAGGCACGGGCTAACGAGCAGAGAGGTTTCTGGAGCGGCTCGCGTGCCCGGTTTGACAACGCGCGGTGGATGAAAACAAACACTTAAAAAGACTGGTGCCAGCAAAGTCAAAGAGAAAATGATCCCAGCCTGAGCAGTCCTCCGCAAGCTGTCACGGGAGGTAAATATCCTCAAACCCCGAGCGCTCCCTGAAGCCTCCGAGTCATTATTTCGCAGGTTTGTAAGTGAACGGGAGTGGTGGTGCGGTGGCCAGTAATTTGAAAGCACTCAGCGCGCTCCCACATGATGGATTATCACCCTGACACGGGCCCGGGCTCTGTTGGAAGGGAGGAGGACACGGAAACCTTCGCCTCCTGCTTGGAAGCATCGCTGACTGAGCCGCGCGGCGCGGAGGGGCAGCGTGTGCGTGAGTGGAAGTGACTGCTGGTGCTAAAGCCTCACGGCAGCCCAGATCGAGTCGGACGGACTTGGAGAGAGAGGCAGTTAAAAGGCTAATGTGCCTGAGAAGAGCTGGCGTCTCCTCTGATTAGGATGAGCACTGCTTCCCGAGTTTGTTCTGCTCTGATTTTTGCTTCACGGCCTGAATGGTTGTGAACCGGGGGGGGTTCCCCCCCTCCAAGCTCTGCTCCTCTTTCTCCCTGCACGGCTGAATGCCATGCTGATGAGAGGTGCCGGGCTGGCGGTCCTGGGGGCGCCGAGTCCGCTGGGCCTCCTCCGAGATAGCGCAGGCGTGGAAGGCGAGTGCCGCGTCTGCAACACCTGCTGCTCCTACCAGCGTGGCTCTGCCCAGGCCCTGCCGGCCGTGGGGTGGCCGCACGGCTTCCCGGCCCAGTGCAGGCCCCTGCGTGGTGACTTCCAGCCCCGGCCTCCTCGAGGTGCAGGGTTTTGATGGGGAGAATCTGCCAGAACGTTATCCTGTCTGCAAGAGGCGACCTTCCCTGCAGGCACCTGCAGCAGAGAAACCCTAACCCGACCTGCCCTGCCTCCCTGGGACGGGGCGCTTGGCTGTCAGACGTGGGCATGGTCGTGCCATTTGGGCTCGTCTGGCCCATCACCATGCTGCCTTCGGAGAAGGGAGGGAGAGTGCAGTGAAGGATCATCAGCTTCTCGCATCCGAAGCCGGCAGGGCACCGAGCTGAGGTTCAGGCGGGCTAGAGATTATTTCAGTTCAGCATTGCTCGCCATTCAGGCCAGGCCCTTTGCAACCCTATGGTGGGGTTTACCCTGTCCCTAAGGGTGGCAGAAAACTGCAGATGGAAACTTGGCAAAGGAACCGAAGAGCACAGGGGCCGGTGGTGGCATCACCCCTGAACCCTCTCCTTGCACCCGCGTGAAGCCTTGCTGCTCCTGCAAAGGCAGCGCGGTGCCCACCCGGCACCAGCCCGCTGGGTAGCATCCTCGAGTCATCCACGCTACCTGGACCCGAGTTCACATCGCCAGCAGACCCCCGCCCTTGCTCTGAGAGCGGCTGAGGTTTGGTGCTGTCTGGTGGGGGGAGGCCTGGGTTTGATGCATGCTGATTTTATAGCCTTTCCTTTGTATGTGACCATATTGAAAAGGCAATAAAATAAGACAGAAAGTAAACTATCACTGGGGAAAGTTTGCAATGATTAGCGATGTCATCGCCGTGGGTAATATTTCAGAATAATGGCGCGGTGCTGTGTGCTGCAGCCGGGCTCCAGCAGGGATTAAGCGCCATCAGTTTTATTAATTTGGCCATTTAAATCAAAATGGAGGCGTGCTGTTGGCATCGCCGCGCTGATATTTAAATCCGGTGCGGAGAAGGAGAGGGCTGAGTTCCTGGACCAGGCACCGGCCTCGCTGCTACCAGTGTGACTCCACCGAAGTGCGTGGAGTTACTCCAGATGGGGACCGGCGTCAGCGAGACCCTCTCCTCTGTCACTAATGGGAAGATAAATGGTGCTGCACCAGCCAGACAGGCCAGGCGCACGGAGCGGTGCTGCAGGTGTTCTCCATCAAGCAGCAGACAGAGGTTATTTTTCCTTGTTGAATCACCTGTGCCAAGGGGCTATTAAAATGGGCCTGAAATAACAAGAAAGGCTGAAAACGAATGCAAGTGTGTGGCCTCCATAAATACCCCGCTGCCGCCGCTCCCACACACGCGTCCAGGTAGCATCTTCCTCCAGACTCGCTGCGAAGCAGGTTGGTAGGAAGCAAGCTGACGGTGCACGGCACAGTGTAGGGCCCTGCCCTGTACCCCCCACCGTACCGTTCAGCTCAAATGACCCCACAAGGCCTCGATTTTCCAGCTTCTCTCCGCCCACCCCTGAAATGGGTTGCTTTTGGGGCAGAGCACAGCGTGCTGCAGTAGGGATGGGTGAAGCAAACGCTTTGGGGTGCCTACCCCAAACCAAACTGGCCCTCTTTCCCGCTGTCCATCAGGAGCCCGAGTACTAAGGCTGGGAGGAACAGAAGCCCGTCCCTGCCAGATGTCTGAATCCTTCGCCGAGCGGTGATTTAAAGGCAGCCCCGCCAGGCTGGGAGGAAACACCCCGTGCTGCTAACGCGCCTGAGCCCAGCATGCGAGTGCTCAGCGCAGCAATTACAGAACAAGTCCATCAGGCACCAGATAATGTGCCTCGGAAATGTTCCTGAGCCAGCCTCCCATTTTAAGCGCGGAAGTCAGCTGTGGGAGCCCAGGAAGAGCCTGGCATCTTGTCGGGAAGGCGAGGTTTGACGTTCGGCCCCTCGGGCGAAGCTGCGCCCGCCCATCAAGGTCTGGGTGGCATCCCCTGGGCCCGTGGGAAATCGGAGCAGGGTCCCTCAGCACCGGGGTGTCCACACCTCGTCTCTGACAGCTCAACTTCAAATACGCACCAAGCTCGCGGCACCGAAGTGGCCAGGGCTGGCCCCGTCCGACTGCCTGTGGCTGGGCACAAAGCCAGCGTTTGCTTGAGCAAATGTCAGGTTTTAGCTGGAGGCAGCAGGACACCAGCGCCGTGGGTGGGATGCTCTGGGGAACATCCTCAGTGTTGACCTGCCCCTGCCTGAAGGAAGCAAATGCGAGAGCCCGGCCCGAAGAGCAGACTCGAGCTGCTCCGACGGGTGGCTTGTCGTCTCCGGCCGCTGCAGGTTTCCGGCTCTCTTCTCGGCCCCCTTGTCCACAAGCGCGTGCCAAGGCACATGGCAGAGTGCACACGCAGACCCTCGGCACCCGAGGGACCGCCACGTCCATGCTCTGATGTAACAGCGAACCCGCGGAGCAACGCTCTTGCACTTAAACCGGAAGGGAAGTAATATAATATACTTGCAGCCTCGCTCACGCGGAGGTCAGCAGCCAGCCCGCCCGGGGCTTCAGCAAGCATGGCACCAGGCGCCTGTCTTGAGCAGGGCACGGAGCAGGCCTGGTGCCAGTCCCGTGGGGGAACAGCGCTGCTCTCGTTAAAGGAGAAAGTCACATACAATAAAAACTAGAATTGCCTTCGTTGCAGGGATACATGCCTTGTGCCCACGCGATTCCTCTGACGTGGCGCACAGAGCAAAATCAAAGCCTGAACGCTATATGGGTTGAGCTGACATTCAGCACAATGAGAAATATTTTCTTAAACAGTGGTAATAATTGCCTTTAACTCTTCCCTGCCATATCTCAGAGGCCTCGGGTCTTTTGTTTGTTGGTCTGACTTAGCTGAAAAGCACTCGCCCTGGTTGTGAGCAGGTGTATTAGCCCATCTTTCCCTTTGCCTGGTCCATTTTTACTTCTTTCAAACTGGGTATTTTTGCTAAGAAGAATTTCCTAGAAGAGCGAGATCGACTTTAACATCTGGAAAAGCTTCTCTTCTTCATTACCTGGAAACAAAAATCAAGCTTCAGCTCTGATTCGTTCCCATTTGATAATCAAGCAGCCATACCTATATGTTTCAGATATACATCTCTCCCCCAAAATGGGAAAGCAATCAAGTCCTGAGATTTCTCTAAGGCTGCATTGCACAACTTTGATGACTGTGTTGCTAATTGCAAGGCTGATGGCGCCCTTCGTGTAGGAGACCTGCAGACAAAAATAAAACGAGCTTAAAAAATCAAAGCGAAGGCAATGCATACCAACTCCTGCTCTCTGTTCCTGGCATTTTTTTCAATCAGCTCCAATAAATAGCAAATTAACTGCAGTGGAGGTGAACCCTGATCTCTTTGCAGATCTGTGAAGGTTTAGAAACAATCATTGAGTGAAAACCCTTCCATCTTGCTGCACAAAGTGTTTCCCCAGTTAAACCAAACCCTGCCATGGATGCACAGAGTAGGTCGCTCCTCCGACCTTCCAGCTGCTTCTGGGGGGATCCCATCTTAGGGACCAAAGGCCTTGGGGGATGCCCTGCTGCCGCCCGCTCAGAGGCTGGGTCCCCGGGCTCCACACCTGGTTGTCACGCTCGCTCGCTCGCTCGCTCGGCGCTGCGCGGGTGCAGCTGCCTGGGGCCTGGCCAGGAGGCAGCCCGTGGAGCAGCGTGGCCAGACTACACGTGCTCCAGCCCAGTCACCAGCTGTGAGCGCCCAGATGAAGTCCCGTGTCCCCGTCTGGGCACCGCGCTTCAGAAAAGAGGTGGAGAAACGGGCCAGGGTCCAGAGAAGGGTCACAGGATGATGAAAGGCCCGGAGGACAAACCTTACGTGGAAAGACTAAGGGCTCTGGGACTGTCCAGCCTGGGCAAGAGAAGACGAGGAGGGAGTTGGTGGCCGTCTGTAAGCACGTACGGGGTGACTATGGGGAGCCGGGAGAAGAGCTGCTCACTAGGGCGCCCCGGGGAGGACACGGAGCAATGGCCATAACCCGGTAGAGGATGGCTTCAGGTTGGATGTGAGGAAGAACATCTTTAGGGTAAGAGTGACCCGACTCTGGGCTCGACTTCGCTAGGAGTCTCGCTGGGGGCAGTGCCCAGCCTTGGGAGTCTTCAAGAGGAGACGGGACCGACACCTTGCCGGGATCGCTTGATCCCAGCAGTATTCCTGCCCGGACCTGCCGGGGTGTTGGACTCAATGACCTTTTGCGGTCCCTTCCAGCCCTTAACTTCGATGATTTCCATGATTTCTGTGCTTCAGTCACCGCCGTCCCCCTCCTCTAGCCCCTTTCACGGTGCCCAGGGCCTAGCCATGCAAGAGGGAGGGGAAAGCAGACTGGTCCGTCTGCTCCGTTTGCATCCTACGTACCCACGACCCCAGTCCATCACTTAGAAACCTTCAATATAATCTGGAGCCCGGAGGAGGTCCTGGGACACGAGCGGCCGGTACGCAGGCTGGGTTCGATCCCCAGGCGGTGTCGCCTGGCTCCAGACACGGGCAGCGATGGGACAGGTGCCCCCGCGCCCGCTCCGACGTGCCTCCCCCGCCTGCTGCTTCTCAGCCCCGGGGCCCTCGATGGCAAGAGAGCCCTTCGAAGGGACGGATGTGAAGGGGGTGCTGAATGCCTTGTCAGACCTCCTCCTCCTCTCCATCAGACGAGTGCTGTCACCTCTCCGCCCACCGCGGATACAACCGCCCTCCAGACCGAGTCTCAAACTGGGGCCCGAAACGGGGAATGCGTCAGCGCACGTGAGGAGCTGCACGTCGGGGATTACGATAGAAAGGCTTTTCAAGCCTTACCACTCTACTGCTATATTAAGAGCTGCCGGCGCCTCGACCGCCCATCAGAAACGGCCCATAGCAGGTCCGCTTACAGCTTAACCATCCCGAGTGCGGCAGAAATCCTCCTCCTCGCTTCATCTGGAAATGCTTCCGGGCCAGGTGGCAAATCTGAGCGAGGCCCGCTGCCCTCTCCTCCCCCGCGCCGGGAACCTGCAGGTAGTTATTACACTTCTGGAATATTTTTTTTAAAAATTAATGAAATAAAGACAGGCCTGTAATGATAAGCTATGAATCACAGCAGCTTCTCGAGGTACATTAAAGCAATATATCCCACTAGATCTGACTTCCCATAAACCAGCGTTCCAGGTTACAGATGAAGATAGATTTTCAATAGGCATTTCTCTTTCTTACTTTAAGGCATAACAAACACTCTCCCTTTATCTTCATTTCAGGCAGCATGTGAACGTGCACAAGGTCCTTACGCCCGGCAACCCAGAAGCCCACGGAGGCTTGCAGCTCCTGTGCTCCTCCCTGCCCGTGACTCATTTCTTAATATTTGGGTTTAACTTCTTGAAATCCGGAAGGAGCCTGCCTCTGCTTCCGAGCTCGCAGCACGTCGCGGGCCCCGCACCACCGCTAGCGCAGCCCCTTGCACCATCTCCCAGCACCCTGCACCCCACCAGGCAGCAGGGGAACGGGGGATGATGAAACTTGCCCAAACTCACCCGAGTCGAGCATCGATGCCAGGCGTCCAGTCCCAGGGGCCGGCCTCAGCGCCAGCTCTGCAGCATCATGCCAGGCCCCTCAGCACCCTGGGTGTCTCAGCCCAACTCTGACCTTTCTGATATGCCAAGGTCAAGCCTTGCCTCCCGTGTTCAAATGCATCGAAGGGAACCGGGGTTCAGATATGCACAGGTTAGCCAGGATCGCCTTTGTAGGGCTGCATCTTCCAGGCCAGTGAGCGCTGGCAAAACACGAGCCGGCCCCAGTAAACACGGTCCAGCAAGGATCCCCATTAATTCACCGTGGTGGTCCTTCCCCCCGTGCCAAGCAGAGCAATTAATAATAACGAGGGCTGCATTCCCCACCCTGCCGCCCACCCCACGCGGCCCCTTTCCCTGCCTCCCGGGCACGAGGCACCTTGCTGAAGTCACTGAAACCTCACTCGTATCCTCGGTAGCTTTCCCACAAGCGCATGAGCTGCGTGCAGATTCATGTGATATCCTTTGCCATGAAGGATGTCCTTGGCATGAGGCATATGCTGCTGCTGAAAGCAAAATGCTTCCCCAAATTGTAGCTGGCGGACAGTAAGGATTACAGAAAGCTGCTGCTCTTGAAGGAAACCTGTTAATAAATAGCAGCATGAGCCGCGGGAGCCAAAGTGCACGTACAACCGCTGGGCCTGGCACACGTGTGGCTCTTGGCATCGCTAGGGTACACGCACGCATGGACACCGTCTGAGCCCAGCGTTGCTTCCTCGCTGTCCCTTCTGCACTCTACCCCTGCAGAGAAAGACCTCGTGTGCTGGACGTCGAGTCAAACCCCAAACCCGCGAGCGCACAGCACAGCACACTGGGGGTTTCCTGATTTAGCATCGCTTGAGAAGCCATCTGCAGTTGCTAGAAATAAAGAGACGTCAGACCTACATACGGACAAAGAAATGCGGTGCAATGGCTGAGCGTGGGTACAACTAGCTGCAAGGGGCTTGTTTCCAGGGGAGGCAACAGCCAGGTTGATCCAGTAAAAGGAAACGAATCGCCGCGGGGCGGTCTGCGGGAAACGTCCTCGCTGCACGTTTTAGGGCATGAGCACACGTAGCATGAACATATGGGGAGGAGAAGCAGATCTGGGCGCGCGTCGGGGACCACGCCGTGCTGCTCGTTGCTCCGCATCAGAGCTCTCCGGCGCTTCCCGCCCAGCATCCCACCAAGTGTCAGGACCGGGAATAGATGAATGTAAACGGCCTCCCCGAGCAGACCGTGGAAGGAGCGTCGCTCCCCTCTGCCAGCTGCAAGGCTGTGGCTGCGAACCTGGGCGCTGAGTCCGCGGCCGCTCTGGGAAGCGCAGGCAGACACCTAGCAGAAGAGGGGTAATTTGATTAGCCATTAATTGGCCGACAGCAGCACCTTGAAAATCCAACAGATTTGCTACTGATAGAATTAAAATTAGAAACTGAATTGATTAGCCCGCGCCAGCAAAGGAACCCAAATGTCAAAGACGCCAGCTGTACATTTGCATCCGCTACTTAGCGAAGCTCTTACCCGAAGAGGGAGAGTGAGGGTTGACATTTCCATGCTTTCTGCAATTCTAATATATTGTTTATTGATATTAATTAAAAAGTGGAAGGAAATACTGGACTGAGCAATGAGAGGAGGGCGCCGAGCTGTTCTCGGGCAGGGCTGGAGCCCGGCGTCCGGGTCTGGGGTCACCTCCCAGGCCTGAGCATCACCCCGTCCGCGCGGCGCGGCGCTCTTCCCTCCCCAGCTCCCCTGAGCCTCCCGCAGAGGACGGAGCCGCGTGGGCGTCCTGGCCAGGGTACGCGCGCGTCCCACGGCCTCTGCCCTGCACGTGAGTCTCGCCCGCCGCAGCCCTGGTCTGCGCCAGCTCTTGCCTGTGACAGACCACGGGGAAGAACTTGCTAGCAATTTCCCTAGGTAAACTCCCGGAGATAAGAAAACATTTATTTTGCTCCATCCATTTTGCAGTTATCATGCTTGGTTTGTTGCTTTTCAACATTTTCCCCCTCGTCCTTCTTCCCACGGCAGTGGGGGGTCGCAGGGGGAGGACACGGATGAACAGCGGGGAGACGGAAGAGGCCGGTGCTGGCGCAGAGGAGGGCTCGGGTGCTCTGGGCACACGCGGGGCTGGGGCCGGGCTCGGTGCCGCAGGCGCGCGGGACGGGGGCCTCCAGAAACGCCTCGGCCCCGCAGAGCCAGGGCTGGGCAGGCTCCCGCGCCTTCTCCTGGCAGAGGCTTCGTCTCCGGCAGAAAAAGGCCAGCACGTCTCAGAGCCTGCCAGGGAAAGGGCCTAATTAGTCCTGACGCCGGCGTAGTTCGTGCTCCAAGTCAATCTCCCCGCACGGCGACAGGACGTGCCGGCATTTCCCTGCCTGCTGGTCCCCGCTCGCTGCCAGAGCAGCGTTTCCAGGAGCGCTTCTCCCTCTTCGGAGGTGGATGATGGGTATCACGTGAGTGTGTGTGCACACGTGTGTCACAGGCATGCGTGCTACGTGCCGGGGTGTATGCCTGTTTCTGTGCACCTGTGCATGTGTGCCTTTGTATCCAGAGACATCTGCCCGCGGGTCTGGTGTGTGGGTGTTCACGCGTGTGCAGCACAGCCAGCCATGCAGCGGGGAGGGAGCCGGGGCACATCTCTGCAGCCGGTTGTGTCGCTACGGGCATGGCAAATGCATGGCTTGGCTTCCGGGGTCACGCTCATCTGTGACATACATGTCAGGCTTATGTCTGTCGCGTTAGGGAGAGAGCTCAGCAGTGGGCTGTGACCCGGGGTGAGGTTTTAATTGGGAATGGGCTGTTCTGGAGACACCCAGCCGCAGGAGAGTCTGCTTCGCCACGTCTTCATGAAAGCAGGCGGGCCTGGATCCAGGACAGGATCCTAAATGCGGATGGGTCTACGCGGTGTCTGCTCCTGTGCAGAGCAGTGGGACCGCCCTGCATTGGGACAGACCTGGCTCTCGGCTGATTCGTCACGGGCATCCTCCATGCCAAGTAGGGCTCAGCGCGGTGTCGCCCATGGCTCTGGTCGCGGTGGCAGGGAGAGGCGCTCGTTAAGCCAAGGGGCTAAGATGGCACCTGCGGGCTCTGTCCGTTCTTGCAAAAAACCACTTGAAATCCCACCCTGCCCTTCTGAGCATCCGCGCTGCCTGGGCATCCCCTGCACCTTCTCTCCACGCGCCCCTGGATTGCCTTGTCAGCCCCGTGCAGCTGGACCCTCTAGGACGGGCCTCAACCCTGCCCTTCGCTGCTTAGATTTCGGTTCAGGCCACGCACGTTGTCTCGAGCTCTGCCTCATGCTACGAGCACCCCTCGAGCCAGCGGCAGCACCCCTGCAGAGCACGGCGGGGCTCGCCCAGCCCGGTGTCATCCGTGGATGCAGGGCCAAGCGCGAGCCGTTTGGCCCGGGGAGGATGCTCCCGGGCAGAGCCGGACTCGAGGTGGCCGGACGGGTCATCCCCTGCTCCTCACAGCCTACCTCGTGCTCGCTCCCCGCGGGCAGCGCCTGCCTCCGCTCCACCCGCGCCAAGTGATCGCCGACGCTCGCCGCCGAGCCGAGCCCCGCGGTCACGCGCTGATGTGGGATCGCAGCGTGCGGATTTCGTGAGACGCCCTGCTAGTGCCGCGCACGCTACCAGAGGCCCGAGGGGCACAGCTCGCGGCGACGAGACTAAACCACGGATCAGCACCGCATCGATTCGCTGACTGCAAAGCCCGGCGGTGGGAATAGTGTCATATCGCCACCGGTTTCCAGAGCTTCTCGACGTTCAAGCCTGTTTGATTTCAGAGCCTGTTATTGCAGGGATGGTGAAGAAGTAAAGGTTCCCATCGAAGAAGACGACCAAAAACTGATTTTCCTTCCCGGCTCCTCTGCTGCGCGTGGCACCGGCGAGGACTCCAGGCAGCGCCCAACCACCGCTGCTGTTGGCAAGCGGCAGCATCGAGCCCAGCGCGGTTTCCTCGCTTTGTGGCTCCGCCATCGTTTCGCAGGACAAGCCCCCTCGCCTCCACCTGGGTTCCAGCTTGCCGACAGCCACCCGTGCCCCGGGCAGTCGCTGCCGGCATGCAGGCGCCGGGGAGGGACCCGCACCGGGCACGGGGGCTCGTGTCCCCGGGCTCGCAGCGGGGCTTCCTCTCTTCTTCCCCCTGGCTGCCGTGAGCGCTGCGAGAAGGGCAGACCCAAGGGGCAGGTGAAGGGAAGGCTCTGGGGGCCGCACGCAGGAAACTTCCTCCCTAGGGCCCTGCAGCTGCCACCTTGCACTCAGCAAACTACGGCCCTCTTGGCCCCCGCGCGGGCACCTCGGTCCAGCGGCCAGCACGCAGGCAGGTCCTGGGGTGCCAGAGGGAACTGTGCTGTGCTCCCACCCACAGCCTGGGTCTCCCGGGGCAGGAGCAAGGCCTCTTGCTTGGGGTCTAGGCTCTCCGTCCCTGCTGTGCCTCGGCTTCCCCGTCAGCTGGCGGATGGATGCCCCGTGCCCGTCTGCTCTGAACGTGCCAGGAAGGCCCCCCGCCCCATGGAAGTGGGGAGACACGGGCTTTTCTTCAGCTGCAGCAGCCCCTCCTACGTGCCCTGGGATTCATCTACCCCATCCCTAGGACACGGACCCTCTTGCACGCCCGGACCCAGGGCCATCGGCTTCTCTCTCAGCTGCAGCCAGGAAGGGCCGTTCTGCAGCACACGGAGCCAACCCCACCCAGTGCATCTCTGCCCAAGGCTGCAGCGGGCTTGAGGTCCCCGGCAATTCCTTCACATTGCCGAGGCTGGCCAAGATGCCAAGAGACAGTGCCTCGGGCCACAGCACCAGGGCTGCGGTTGACACGGTGCAGGGCTGCTTGCAAAGGGCGCTCCGTTCGGCACAAGCAGCCCCAACCTCTCCAAAGTGCAAGAGCGAGATCACTGTCTGTGCAAGCCACCTGCTCGCTTGCCGTCGCCGCCTGCCAGGAGCATGGCGCAAGCCTTCCCGGGGTAAAGGAGATGCGGATGGAGCTGGCCAGTGCCGGGGCTTGGCAAGCAGGGTGGATGCAGCCCGCCACGGCCGTGGCTCCGGGTGTTCTGTCTCTCCCCGTGCCACGGGCCGTCGGGGATGCCTGGTGCTCCCTGCAGAAGTGAATTGGCACCAGATTCACACAGGAAGGGGTGTCTGGCTCCAGGTGTGGGGCAGGGCAGGGCCCTCGACGCTGCACCAGGGTCTGAGCCGATCACTGGTGCCCCAATCCCGGACTCCCTTGTGAGCGCCCCGCTCCCAGTGCCGCCAGCCTTGGGTCCCTGCAAGCAGGGCCACCGGGCCCCGGCTGTTCCCACCTTCCAGGACCACAGCAATTTAAAAACCAAACCAAAACCATCAAACCCCGCGCCTTTGAAACGCACTGCAATAAAGCAGCAAAGTCATGGACTTCCTCGAGCTTGTTGGCATCCCAACTGTGTCCGAATGGAAAGCGCTCTGCCTCTCCTTCCCGTCAGACGCCGAGTTCCAGGAACAGTCAGAAATAACTCACCTCTCCCCACAGATTTGGGGATAGATTTTTTTTCCCTGAGCTTTCTGAACTCTCTGGCTGAAGCTGTGCTTCGGATCTATCCCTACAGGCTAAAATTATAAATGTGCCAGATGAAAAAGCTTAGCGGTCTCAGAAGGAAGGTGAAGGAGAGCCTATAAATTTTGCAGACTGTGTCTGAAAACGGTGAGGACAACTTCAAATCCACTTTAAAATAAAAAAAAAAATTTAAAAAAACCTCCAATCCTCCTGCTTTATAAATACAAACTGTGAGCTTGTGGGAAGGCAGGAGATGGGGAGCCTCAGGCTCTCATCTGTGATTATTTGACTAATGCTGGAGACCATTTAAACAAGACCGTTATTACTCGATATGACACTCAATTAGCAGGTTCACCCCTGCCCGTTCAACATGGGCTCACTGCGGCTGGGGGAAGCTTGCTTCTGCAGGTCAAAAGTTCCTCATCCAGGCTCACTATTTACAACAGACTGTTGATGCATTACCTGCTGCCACCTGATTCAATTAAAATGCTGCCTGCTGCAAGCCCCCGGAGCTGTGCAGGTTTCCTGGGATCTGGAAGCGAGGAGGAGTGAGCAGCGGAAGGATGAGAGGAGGCGTTGGCGCTGTGGTCGGTGCCTGCGCGAGCATCCACCTCCCCAGCACTGGGCGCTCGCCGAGGGCCACAAGACACTGCCAGGACCCTGGCTGAGCGCAGTGCTGCCCGCACAGCCCAGGCCTGCCGGAGGGGCCAGCCACGGAGGGCACATCTACTCATTCATTTATATCCTCTAGATAATGTGCATTACATCTAGCACCTCCATTGTGAGGTACTAGAAAAATGTGCATTGGTCTATTTTACTGTGCATTAGCTAAAGAGCACGTATTTTCTGTGGCACTTTAATGCGCATTAAAATAGGCCAATGTGCATTAAAGCACATGTGTAGACACACCCCCAGACACAGCTTTGAGCACTGGAGAGTGCAAAGACCAGCTGCTGCTGCTTCTCAGCAGTTCCCAGCAGCAGAGCGGCCAGCGCAGGGCGAGGTACCCGGGCAGGACAGCTCGGGAGTCTCCCGTGGGAGCTCTTCGTTTTTTGGCCAAAAACTGCTATTTGTTTTTACAGGGTTTTTTTCCCTGGCAAGTGTTTGCTTGCATGCACAACCGGCTCCCCAAGCTGCAGCTGTGACAGGCGGGTGCATGGTGGTTAAGAAGGTTGTGTGTCCCCCACGGGACATGAATAAAGCAGCAAAAAAAGAAACCCTCCGTAAGAGGCAATGCCCACAAGCTCCCGGTGGACCGGAGAGCCTGGGCTCCTCGTGCTAAGCGGGGACCAGGCTACATGCCCCGATACGTGGGAAGGATGTGAAGAGAGAGAACCATCCTTTCCCTTTCCCCACTGCCTTCGAGAGGCTCGGACATAATATAAATTCTTGCTGATGCTGGAGAAGGGGATGGCCAAGGATCAGAGCCCCTTCGACTCCCCAGCAGGGATTCATAGGTAGATAGATGTTGGGGTCGGAAGGGACCTCAACAGCTCATCGAGTCCGACCCCCTGCGTAGGCAGGAAAGAGCGCTGGGTCTAGAAGACCCCAGCCAGATGCACATCCAACCTCCTCTTGCAGACCCCAGGGTAGGGGAGAGCACCACCTCCCTCGGGAGCCCGTTCCAGACCTTGGCTGGACTTCCAGAGGCAGAGGCAGAGGACTTGAGACCCAAAACCCCACACACATTTTCCTGGCCAGCAATCCTGCTTTCCACGCGGGAAGAGAAGACACAAGACACGCAGAGCTCAGCCCGTGTTGCTCAGCCTTAGAAACCAGGCACAAAACCGCGCGGGCTTTGTTTTCACACGGCTGCAGTTAAAAGCACAAGCCCGCGTGAACCCGGTTTGAAACGTTCCTCGCGCCGTTCCTGCAATTTCCAAGCCTCCCCGTGCTAAGAGAATGGCCATTAGCAGAAGCGACTTGTATTACCATGGAAACAGAAAGATAACACAGAAAAGTCCAGTGATTTCTATTCTCTGAAGAAGAAAGGTATGTATTATGTATGGGCGATGTTTATGTATTAGCTTGTGATTATCATTTCTGGCGACGGGCAGAGCTGCAAGAGGTGAGGAGGTTTTGCTGGAATGCTTCTAAAGGATTTCTTTTCCTTACGTGCTTTGATCTGGAAACCTCACAAGTACAAGATTTTCTATGAAGCCTCCAGCACTTTCTAGCTTGGGCCAAATACTAAATTTTGGCTTCCCAGCCAGGCCTCTAGGTGACTGAATAATTCAAGTGGTGGAGAAGAGACGTCAACACAGCCCAAAGAAAACCCAGCTGAAAGCGATTGAAGTGAAGAAGCACCTGGAGCTGCACTGGGAGACCCTCTGGTCGGCTCCCGGACAGGACGGGCCCGCCGAGGAGGGGCAAGGAGACATCACCACGCAGCACCCCTCGAGGCAGCCTGGGCAAGGGAGCAGGGATGCTGCACAGCAATGAAGGCATCGCCCCGGGCACAGGCTGCACGCAGGCAACGGGAGCAACGACCAGGCAGGACAACGCCGGGAGACATCACTGCCCATCTGGTCAGTGGAGCCTGGCACGGTCAGCCGCGGCGAGCGCGGGGCTGGTGGACTCCTGCGCGACGCGTTTCCTCGCATGTGTTCTCCATTAGTGTCACACTGACTAATGCTTTTATCCCAGCTGGTTGTACCTTCCTGCTTGATATTAAATCATCTCATCAGCACTCGACTGAATGGGTTGAAACAAAATCGGCGTGGGGAGCTCAGGCGTGAATTAGCAGGTTAACATCAGGACAAGGATCATATAAACCATTGATCGGCCCATCCATCACGATGCACGCTGGTCTCCTGCTTTCAGCCAGGCTCTCTGCACCACTGCAGCTCAGCAGACACGGCCCAGACTTGCAGTGTGCACAGCTGCTGCCACGCCGGGGTCCTGGGCGCTACCCCACGGAGGCCATGCCTACCCGAGCTAGCTGCCACCAGCTGCCGGCCTGTCCATAAACCCGTGCCCAAGGGGCCAAGCACAGCTAATGGCTATTCCACCCAATTGGTGAGCCCGGGCAGGGCCGGCCAAGCCCTGCTGGCATCAGAGGAGATGGCTCTGCAGCTTCATAGGGGTGGGAAGAGTCTTGCGAGGAAGATGCCGTGCCCCGAGGAGAGCTCTCAGATTCGCCTGGGCACTGGAAAGGGCTCCAGCGCCTCCCGCGCACCAGCCAAAAGCCACGTCGTTCCTTGTAGGAGGAATTGTCTCTAATGACCCCGTCATCCAGGTGACCTTGCAGGGCGGCCGGTTGTGTATTTGGCAGGCGTTTGATCGAAATCATTTTGCATTTCCACCGCGGCTCCATTCGTAAGAGCAACAGCAGTTGTGAAAGATAGTGTTGCGCGGGAATTGCCTGGACGCGTACGATGGTGCCGCAGCAGCAGCTGTCTGGACAGGACCACAGACTGGGGTGTAAGCTCTGGGCCAGAGCCCCGGCTTGCTCGTGCGACCTGGGAAAGTCCCCTCGGAGCTGGATGTCCAAGGAAATGTGGGGTCTCGGCACCGGAGAACCTCAGCCCAAACCCATGAAACCAATGGATGGGGCTTTGGATCCACGCTACGTGCAAAACAGGCATGAGCCTCGTTCGGCGCAGCAGGGCCGGCGTGCGCCAGAGCAGCGGTCTAGCTAGCTGTGTGCCCGGCCGGAGCAGGAGGAGAGCGCGCAGGACACACCTATGTAACCCATCCCATCAGACCCGAAACCAGCATCGCTTTAGGGGTGTCACTGACTTCTTTTTAGCAGCACCCCTGTCTCCCATGAATGCATCCCACCCCTTTCTGCAGGTGGTTTGCTCTCTGCCTCTACATCCCCTCTCCCACCTCTTCGGGATGGGCTGGCTCTCGCTGCGTCTGCACGGTGCCGGGCACAACGGGGTGCCAGCCTTGGACGGCGTCTCCGCGTGGCCTGGGATAGCATGACGGCACAAACTGGCCGGGGAGAGTTCGCTCCCGTGCACCGGCCCAGCTGGTCTTCGCACCAAATGGCTTTCGCTGAGTTAAAACGGATTCTTTTAGCTCCCTTTCATGTCAATCAGCATCTAAATCTGCGCCGTGCTACATATTTCTGTTACTACATCTAGGCGAGCCTGGCCTTAAGATATCTGTCAAGCTTGCTGAGTGCTAGAATAGCAGCTATAAATATGACACAGCTTTAAAAAAAAAGCTGGAAAGCAAGCAGAAGTAAAGTAATAGGCTGGAGATTGATTTATGCCCTTCAAAATTTACAAGCATTTATTGCTCAGGCTTGTTTCTACGCCGTTTGGAACAGGCTGCTAATTCCAAGTGCTACACCGCCGAGAAGGCAGCGCCGGCGTTCGCTACTGGGGCATGCAGTATTTTATCTGAATTTACATCTGCAAGCGTGTTAACAATTTAAATCAATGCCGTTGCTGCATGAAGAGTGGGGCACCGTTCCCTCTGTCCTCTCCGGTGGTCCTTATAAATTACTGCTTATATAAATTCTTGCTTCCTAGAGAGATGAGGAGACCGACATTTCTATGGCATGGTCTAAAGGCACCTGGTTTGG
Organism: Caiman crocodilus; assembly: GCA_030014935.1. Lineage (NCBI taxonomy): Eukaryota > Metazoa > Chordata > Crocodylia > Alligatoridae > Caiman > Caiman crocodilus. The sequence continues at coordinate 785,905 of JAGPOW010000145.1, forward strand.
CATCCACTGGGGCAGGGAGCTGGGCTGAATGAGGACCCCAGGGTGAGCTGAATAAATGCAAGTCCCCACGTCTCGGAGGCTGAGGTGCATGCCGAAGTGTATCCTCGGATCATTTAGTCTGGAGAAGGGGTAGCGGGGAAGGGGGCTTGAAAACAGTCTTTAGATACTGAAGGGTGGCTATAAGGACAATGGAGATAGACTATTCTCTGTGGCCACAGGGACAGCCCCGGGAACCGAGGTCTCAGATTGCAGCCGCAGAAATTGAGGTTGGAGGTCAGGAAGAGCTTTCTCACTAGGACTGAGGGGTCGGGGGCTGCAAAGAGGATGGCGCTGGGCTGTTCTCCGTGGGGGCAGACGACAGGACGAGGAGCAATGGGCTCAGGCTGCAGCAAGAGAAGTTGAGGTTGGTTATTAGGAAAATTTTAGCAAAGCACTGGGACAGGCTTCCCAGAGGAGAGGTGGTGCATGTGGCAGAAATGCCACCGTGGGTGCCCCTCTCCAGAAACCTCTCCCCGTGCCAGCCTGAGAGGCTGCTGGTGAATCCCTCAGGGCAGGGATCTCATCCCTGT
>JAGPOW010000145.1:786573-799430 GCA_030014935.1 Caiman crocodilus
CCTGGGAGGCCCCTTAGGTCTGCGGACTAAGGGATGCTCTCCTGATAAACCCCTGACTTGGGAAGAGTAGCCCAAGTGCGGGTATTGGGTCTAGGACCCGTGGGACGACCAGGCCGGTGTTCTCCAAGGTGCACAGGGCCAGGACTGAGCCCAGAGCCTGGGACGGGGCAGCGGGACCCCCGGCTAGCGGGGTGCTCCGGGGAAGGGGTCAGGGGGGCGGGAGCACCCCAAGGAGGCACGCGGCGCCGGGACGGTGGTCGGGCGCGGGGAGGGGGTGGCTCAGCGCGGGAGCGCCCCCTGCTGGCCCGCCACATGGAGCAGGGGTTGGACTAGGTGTGACCCCCTGAGCTCCCTTCCAGCCTTGGAAATCATCAGGAGCAGACCCAATAAACGCTCGTCCGGTTCAGGCAGGGAGGATCCTGCCTTGAGCAGGGGGTCGGCGGCCGCCCCCAGCCCAGCCCAGCTGTCTGCGATTCAACGCCCCGGTGCAGGCGGCTCGGACAAGCGGAAAGTTAGACGCTCGCTGCAGCGATTTTGCAGACTGCAAGGCCCGGGCCTCAGACGGCCGGTAGCAGAGCGAGGAATAAAGCATGGCAGCAGAGTTAATGGCGTGAATCATCTGTTTTAGTGGCCAAACAGAAAGCCTGAAAAAGATGCTGGCCTATAATGAAATGAATGTTTTCTGCTTTCTCCCAGAAATAACACCCTTGCCCGCCCAAACGGGTTTGGGTTAATTCAAATGCCTCGTTATATGAGAGCTTGGTTGGTTTTTAATTTATTTTCCTTCCTTTATGCGGCCTTAGCCTCAAAGCAGCATTTCACAACGACGCTGGAACTGCTCAAAGCCACCGTTACACTTTTCTGGTTTTGCTGTTGTTGCCCAGCTCACCCCAAACTGACAGCGTTTCAGCAACTAGAAAGTGTTTTTGGAGGGTGGATCATCCAGAGTCAGGCCACCCAGCTCTACCCAGGGATCCTGCTTTTGTACTAGTTGTTAAGGAAAAAAATGCTCCTCTTCCCAGCACTTGAAACAGGATGGGAACGGAGTCCCCTCGGCCTCAGTGCGAGCCCCCGGGGTGGCTGCTGTCGCTGAAGTTTACTTGTTGTAGTGCGAGAGGCCTGAGTTAATCAGGATTTACGCTCGTCTAATAGAGAACAAAATTCAGGCCGATTATTACTGTCCAAAAACAAAGACTGGGTCTTTATCAGCACGACCATTTAACCACAACCGGGTGGAAGATGGTATCATCAAAATGGTTCTGAGAAAGGAAATAACTTTCTTCAGAGTGTTGTAATGGGATTTGGGTCTATCATCAATCTAATCTATCTACCTACCAAAGGCCAGCTAACAACAGGACACTTTCGTTAATAAAGTTTGAGAGAGTTTCTAAACTTTAGGTTTCACTCTATGATAACCCCCTCCTCCCCCCGCCCCAATCTCAGCTTTTCTGAAGTTAAAACAGAAAAGGGAACGTATTTCCAAACACACGTGCAACATCTGGACCGCTACCTGGTGCTTTTCAGAGGTGCAGAAGGCTCGGCGCTCCCCTGGCGAGCTCTGGAAATCGGGCCACTTGTATTTTTATTTTAAATAATGTGCTAGCGTCTCAGAAGGCAGAATCGCTGCGTGCGGATGAGGGGAAAGACATGAAAACATGTGTCCACATCCCCCAGGGACATTTGCATTGTAGTAGCTGCATTATAAAGCCATCCCATCTTAAATGGGCCATTTTCTTTGCATCAGGAAAGTGAGGCTGGGATTTGGGAGGGAAAAGGAGGGTCCCTGAAGATCATCCATCTCAATTATCCCATGTTGCCTTTTGAAATCGAGTCAATTATGCTGATGAAGGGAAAATTAAAAGAAGAAGCTTTTCAAATGTAGCTAAAGGCCCGTATCCCCTGTAGGATGCTGAAGCCAAACGAGCATGTCTGACTCGAGAGCCGTTTCCTACCGCATGTGGCCCTGAATCCAAACGAGCCGCAGAGCCCTTGCACCGCGCAACTGCCACAGCGACGGCTGTGCCGCCCCGTAATTGATGCCTTGGTCCACAGCTGCAGGGAACCGAGAGAATGGGCCCCACGAATTACTTTTGGACAAAACAGCAGCCGGCGATGAGGAACCGGCCCCGCGAAGGTTCAGGCGCTGCCGTAACCCATGGCCGCCGGGGCACGAAAGCCAGATTTGCGCTGGGCTCCAGGAGGCTGGATCTGCTCCTTTCGGGGCGTCTCTGCGCAGGACGGCTTCCCTCTTGTGCAGCCGGCTGCTGCGGGATGGTCTGGCGCTCGCACTGGGTTTTGCTGCAGTGGCTCAGCCCAGCCCCGTGCACGCGGGGGCTCGCCTGCGCTGCGCTGGTGGCCTAGTTAGGGGACACGGGATGCTGCATCCATCGCAGGCGACGGTGCTGTCCCCATCGCCTTCAGTGGAGGGGAACCCGACCAGCCAAGGACTGCGCGAGCGCCTCTCTGCGGACGGCTCCCCGCAGGGCTCCGGTGCCTGCACCAGCCCGTTTTCGGGGCAAAGCATCCTCCCCGGACCACGTGGTTGGGGCTGCACGAGACCCCTGTGCCCTGGCAGTGCCAATGAGATGGCTCTGCCGGGGCTTGCCCTGCACTGGGGATGCGGTGCTGAAAAGCAGATGCTCGCAGGGGAGGCCGGGCTGCAGCACACCGGGCCAGGATGCTGGTCCCTGCACCTGCCTGATCCCTCCTTGTGCCAGTGGGGTGTAACGGGGCCTTTCACGAGCCTGCGGGGCTGGGAACGAGGCCCAGGCCTGCTCCGCCGCCACGCTCGCCTCATCGCAGGGGCTGCATCCTGCAGCCTGTCCCGGCGGAGCAGGCCGCGGACACCAGGCTGCCCGATCCACACTGGTGAAGCAGGAGGGACCTTCCCTGCCCCTGATTTGTGCTTTTAATCAGGGCACAAAAAGTGTGAGGGGACCCCGGGGAACACAGCTCCCTCGTTAGAGCAAAGTGATGGCTTTAATAAGCCTGGGGCAAAGACCTGACAGGCGAGGGAGTTCCCTCTGCTTAAATATTTCCTCGCCTTAATGAAGCCAGAGATGAGCTGGATGGAGCAGGAGTCGGTTTGGGGCAGAAAGTGGTGGAGCCTGGCAAGGGCTCGGCGGGAGATGGAAGCAGCCCGGGAAGGGTCCGTGGGTGAGGCTGCCGGTGCGATTCCTGCCCCCGCTCCTGAGCTCCCCTTCCCGCCAGCCGGGTCCGAGAGCAAGCCCCTGGGGCCGTTCTGTGCCGAGAGCTGGGGGTGCCTGTGTCCCGCCGCTCTCACGAACTCCTCTTATGAAGGCTGTGACTTGCATGGAGGGTGTTTTTGCAACCGTGGGAACAAGGCCACAGAGACATTTTTTGCTCCCCTTTGGGGCAAAAGTATTCCAGAGGATGTTCGTAACTGTTGAGACGGGAGCAGTCACCTCTTTTACCTCTTTCAAGCCATGGATGCAGTACTCCAGCTGCGGCCTGACCAGTGCCGTGTAGAGGGGGAGCATCGCCTCCTTGGACCTGCTCGAGATGCATCTGTGGATGCACGACAAGGTGTGGTTGGCCTTCCCGACCGCGTCCCCACGCTGTCGGCCCATGCTTATTCTGGCATCAATGACCCCAAGATCCTTTCCTGCCTCTGTGCGGACGAGAGGGGAGTTCCCAGCCTGTAGGTCTGCTGCTGGCTCTTCCTCCCCAGGTGCAGCACCTTGCACGTGTCAGTGTTGAACCCATCCTGTTCTCATCCGCCCACGCCTGTAACCTGTCCCGGTCCGATTGCAGCCTGTCCCTCCCTTCTAGCGTGCCCACTTCCCCCACACCTTAGTGTCGTCTGCAAATTTGAACAGGGTGCTTTTCAACCCCTCGTCCAAGTCGCTGACGAACGTGTTGAACAGTGCGGACCCGAGGACTGAGCCCTGGGGGACCCCACTGCCCACTCTCTCCCGGTCAAAAATGACCCGTCCACCACTGCTCTCTGGGTGCGGCCCTCCAGCCAATTTGCAGCCCATCTGATGGTGTAGGCATCAACACCACGGTCACCTAATTTTTTAATGAGAATGGAGTGAGAAACAACGTTGAAGGCCTTCCTAAAGTCCAGAAAGACTATGTCCCGGTGACACCTGCATCCACGGATTTTGGGACCTGGTCCTAGAAGGCACCAGGTTGGTCTGACAGGACCTGCCTCGAATGGTCCCATGCTGGCTGCCCCTCAGCATGACCTCCCCTGCTGCCCCTCGTGGACATGTGCCGGGATAACTCTCTCAAAAAGCTTCCCCAGCATCGAGGTAAGACTGACGAGTCTATAATTTCCAGGGCCCTCCTTCCTCCCTTCTTTGAAAATGGGGCACCTGGATGAACGTTGCTCCCTGGGGCTCCGACGGATGCACATTGCTCCCAGCTGCTCGTCCAACACGTCCCAGCACACGTGTTTGTGACCGCCAGCCGCGTGGCAGGGCGCGTTCGGTCCTGCTGGCCACGTGCGTGGGGCTGCTTGGAGCCCGCAGATAAAAGCCAAGGCAAGGACCCAGCTCACCTGGCGGCGTCACGGGGCTGCAGGACGTGCCCCTTGCACAGGCAAGCCAGGAGCCTCTCCCCTGGGGAGGCAGAACCGAGAAGCATCCCGCACTGCTGTCTCTGATGGTGGTGATTGATCAGCAGCAATGACACAGCGCTGAGCTGTTCAGAGCACTTCACAGTCATTAACTAATTAATTAGCTGTTATGCAAAGTGCAACTTCAAACTCCATAATTAGGCCAGGAACTCTTAGTGAATGTGCAGCACGCCAAAACTTCTTAAAGAGGCAGCGCTCTCCTCCTCCTGCCCCCCAGGCCCGTCCCGGTGCTGAGCCCTGGGCTGGGCGAGCAGGTGCCCTGGGCTGGTGGCTGACTGCTCCCACGGGCTAAACCTGGACTCGGCACAGCCAGCGAAGGGCAGGACGAGCCAGGCCTCCTCCCCCATCTGCATCGTGGCAGGAGCCCAGAGCTGGGTATCCAGCATTTTACCGGGTGGGCACGAAGCTTAGTTTAGGATGGACCTGAACTTCTCAGCTTGAGCGCGTGACCAGCCAGGAAGGGCAGGAGCTTATAGACCCGGCGATGGCCCCTGCTCAGGAGAGGATGCTGGTCTAGGCGGCCGTGAGGCTGGCCCCTCGGGTACCCGGGAGCGCCAGCACACCCGACAGCACGAACGCGTCGCTGGGATCGGCAGATCCCTGGAGACCAGGCTTGTGCTTTGCTGCTCGGCGGCAGGGAGCCCTGCGCAATTGCACCGGCGTTTGGGAACCTGGGGGAGAAGAAAGAAAGAGCGGGGCGCTAATAGAGCTGGATTAGCTTGTGCTCAGAGGTTCAGACTGGGCCTAAACGCAGTTTCCAACAGCATCCCGCAGCGGGAATGAATCGCTTTTTGCTTAGCAGAGTTTGGAGGTGGGACTGGCCATTAATGATTCATTAAGCGCCTTCTTCAGGTTTAACTTCCTCGAGTTGCGATAATTTGGCTTCTGATTCAGAATTGCAGATCAAACACCTGTAGTGGAGCCGTGGGAGGCAGGGAAAAAACCTCATCAAGTGGAGAGAGGGACCAGCGTTTTTCAAGAGCTCCTGAGGACGTGTTTGCTTCAAACGCCCTGGGCATTAAGTGTGGAAGGGGGGTTGATAAAACAGGCCCCACCGTTGCTGGCTATCAGCCGTTCATGAAAGAAAACATTTGAGGAAGCAAAAGTAGCTTATAGCGGGGGAGAGAACCGCACAAGAAGATCAGTTGTAAACCCAAGGCTTAAAAGGGAACGCATGCGCTTCCCTAATCCTGTTGTGCTGGCTGTAATTTAATTTGAAAGTGACTTGAAAGCTTCATTTACTTCGCATTTTCCTTTCCTTTCTTCTTCTTTCTCTGCCGGAAGCCGCCTCTCTTTCTGTACGTGCACATTTTGTGCCCCTTAATGCGGCGACATCAAAAGATCCGGGGTGTGATACCAGCCAAAGCGCCCGACTCGCGCTCGCGCTCTCCGTTATGCGCCTGCACCTATTACTGCTTGTCCCCAGAGGAGTTACTTTGCATGGGAAGCTTTTTTATTCTGCCACAATTGGAGAGGAAAGGAGTGTGTGGGTGGTGGAAATCCCGCCCTGCCTGTCTCTGTGATAGCTGGCAAGCCGGGCTCCTTCTGAAAGAGCCGGCTGTTTTGCAAAGTGGACTATCGTCCCGATGAACAGAGCCAACCATGCGGGGGGGACTGCTTTCGGGACTCACCTGCCCCGGGGGGAAATCGGAGGACGCATTGCAGCCCCGGCAGCAGCGCCGAGCCACCAGCTGCCTTCGCACCTGGAGCTCGCAGGGCTCATTCCCGACCCTGCTGCAAAGCCCAGGTGGAGGCGGCAAGCCTGGGCAGGGCTGTGGGGAGAGACCCCCTACTCAGACACGGGCTGCCGCTCCGTGACCACGAGCCCCTCAAGTGCTGCTCCACGCCGGTGGGATCGTTGCCCCGTCGGTGCTCGACGGCTCCCTGCAGCCTGCCTCATCTCCCGGATCGGCCCCAGGGCTGTAGGCTCTGAGCATCAGCACCCGTTTCACACCCCGTGCCACCTCGGGTCCTGTCCCCGAGGTCCCCGGGCTACCGTCACGCTGCGTCTTCCAGCGCCAGCACAGGGGCAGAAACAGCCTGGTCCCGCAGGGAAGGGAGCCGCAGGCAGCTGCCAAGCGAAACCGATGGGTGTCTGAGCAGACAGCTCTCCCGCTCGCGCCGGTGATGCCCAGCTTGATGGCAGGTGATGGTTCAATGGCAGCGCTGCCTACTGCCCGCTGGAAAGGTCAAGCACAGTGAAGGGCTCTGGACTGGCGTGTCCCATGGCTTTATCCCCCGCACAGATGTTGTATTTCTTGCCGTCTCCCTCTTGTTCCTTGCTACTAAAGGCGATTTCAGGGGTGGGGGGTAGGCCAGAGGACAAAGGAGCCTGCCCTTCCCCAGGCAGTGAGCAGTGAGACAGACCTCCCTGGGGTCGCGGCGGAGCGTGCAACCTGCTTCGGGGCTTTCTCAGCTGCTCCCACGAGGCCGCTCGCGCCTGGGGGAAATGCCGCTCTCCCTTATGATGGTGATTCACAGGCCGAAATCTCCATTTGCCCAGACACCCTTGGCTGGAGGGGGTCACGCGTGCCCTTCCACGAAGGTCGGGAGCCAGGGGCTGGGCAGAGGTCACCCAACTAGTCACTGGCAGCACGCGATTCCCCGACCCATCGGCCCAGTTCAGTAGTGGGGCCCATGGGGCAGCTCCTAGTCCAAAGTGCCTTGCATTCAGGGAGCAGCGTGCATCCAGAGCGATCCCCGAGAGCTCCTGCTGCATGCAAGGCCTCTTGACGGTGCATGGCAATGCAGCCACCTCTTGGGTGAAGCGTGCCAGCTGTCTGCAGCCCAGCTGTATCAGAGAGGGCTTGCTCTAGTCCCAGCTGCAAAGGGTCTGTTCAGAGAAGGCTGCTGCCCAGGCTGGAGGTGGCCCAGGGCAGCTGGACGAATGCTCGCGATGCCTGTACAAAGAGGTGTCTGGAGCACAGACCCGCCTGGGTGCGCGTGGTGCCGTCCCGGGGGGCCAGCTCCAGAGGGACTCGAGGAAGGACAGCTAGCTGCCTCCTGACTCCAGCACCGCATCGTTCGGAGCTCGTTTTCTGCTGCCGGCGCTGACCCAGCCCAGCTTCGACGTGGGACAGGGCTGCAGGATGAGGCAGCCAGTCCTGCCCCACGGGCCAGCCCGGTGCCAGGGCCCGTGCGGAGCCGTGTTCGTGTCCTACTGAGCGTTGCTGCCAAGCTTAGTGCCTGCTGCTGCTTCGCCAGGAGTCACCAGCTCCTACTATTTCCCTGTCCCCATGTAAAAATCAGCTGCTCCGTCGTTCTCCGAGTGGCCACAGTTCTCGTACTGAAGCTGCAGCTGAAAACACGAGGCCAAATTCCCTTTGGGTGCGTGTGACAGCAAACAAATCAGCGAGGAAGGATTCTTTTAGAGGGCAAGGTAGCATAAAAGGCATTTATTCCTCTCTCATGCTTCATAACGGGGGAAGTCAGGCTTCCCCGCTCGACGTTTGCAGGCCATGGCTCTCTCCTAGCAGCGCCGTCAGCTCTCCGATCCTATTTTGCAAAGGAAACATGTTAATATTGCTCCTGCCCTGCCTTGTTGTGCCCTGAAAGGCTCACAGCGGCTTTCAGACATCACAGGCAGCAGCACTGGGGAACCCAAATGAACCGATGCCTGTGTCCAGGAGCAAGGACGGTGACCGGCGTGATACGTGAGCAGCTGTGGAGCTGTTCAGCCAGCCACAGAGCAACAGTGGCACGGGCTGAAAACCAACCGGAGGACTGTCAAAGCCATTCCCTTGCCACATGGTGAATTTAAATTACGCTGGGAATCCGTAAAGGATGCCAAGTGTGAATGCAACACATCTGATTCAATTGGTGCTTGTGCTGGGAGACAACATATGATTAGAGAAGAGATAAATCGCGCTAATAAGATTAGCGTATCCTCTCATTGAAGAGCTGCATTCTCCGGTACAACGGAAAGCTGAATAATGCAAAGCAAAACAATGTCCCCGGAGCCACGAGCGGCGGGGTCGGCGCCCAGCAGGACGCTGGGCACCCCGGCAGCCCCGGGCCTGCTCCAAAGCCTGTTTCACCTTCTCAAAAGACGCCAGCTGCCTTCGCAGGCACCGGGGCCGGGCAGGAAGGAGAGCGTCCAGGGCATGCGACTGGGGCCACGTCTGCCCTCCGCAACAGGCACCAGGTTATCAGGTCCCCCACGTCTTTCCTGTGCTCTTTCCTGTTCGTTATCTGAGAACGATCACAATTCCTCCTCCCGCAGCACTGTCGTGGATGGATGGAGGGATGCGAGCTGCCGGCAGAGAGGTGAAACATCCTTTTCCTATGTGGCTGCGGGTGCCTGGAGTCTGGTGATGGGATCTGGGAGAGAGCAATCGGAGCACTTTAATTCCTCCATTCAGTATTCAGACCGTGCTACCCTCCGTCCCAGCCATGTCCCTGGACAGTGCAGTCCAGGCTTGAAGCATCAATACCATCGTGAGCACCTTGGTGCAGGTGAGAGCGCTTCAAAAAGGTCCTCGGCTCTGATCCACCAGAGCCAGCAGCAAGAAAAAACCCTGGGAATTTGATCGATTGATGTGCGAAACGTGCCACGGAGCCCACGCGTGCTCCACGGGCGCCCGGCCCCACGGCAGCCGTGTGCTCATTGCTGCTCCTCTCCTTCCCGCCTGCTTCTGCCGAAGCCCTCCCAGAACTGGAATCGTCTGCAAAAAATAAATAGATGCATAAAAGAAGAATATGAATGCGAATTAGAAGGCAAATGCAAATTTACAGTGTGCATTTCATGGCAGTAGAGTGAGTGACATTACTTCTCCCCCCCGCCCTCCCCCCTGACTTTTAATTCAGCAGCTTTATTAAGTTTATCACAGCTTTTCATTAGGATAATGGGCATTATCGCTGATTGACTAGTGAGGAGCTACAGTCACTCATCTGAGGAGATTAACCTTGAAGATGGATAATTTTGCCTTTGTTGAAAAGACGGCATTTCTGCTCATTTACCCTCCTCTCACCCAGCACAGCATCTATTTGTGTTGCAAGCTAATGCTGGCTTTTGGGCAGCTGGATGGACTCGTTACAGGGCTGACGCGTGCAGAAGGCACTCGACAGCCCATTTCATCTTCTGTCACCGTTGGTAGCTGGCAAGCCCCGATTCAGGTGCCTCCTCCGAGACAGGCAACCCGGGGAGCGCAGCACGGGCCTGGGGCTCGCCCCGCCGCTCCGGGGGTAGCAGGGAATTCCCCAAGGCCAGGCTGGGACAAAGCCCAGCTCTCATGGCTCTGGAAGCAAGGACAGGGAGCTTCTGGCTGGCCTCCCCCGGGCAAGTGCATTGCGGTGCCCTGCCCTGCCCTGCCTCACTCAGCAGGACCCAAGCCCGATGGAAAGGCGCCCGTTGGCTTCCATGTGCACGGACTCAGGCCCTTGTTCTCAGTTTCAGCCTCTTGTTTCCATGGGTTTGACAGGACCAGAAAATCCCAATGACCTCTTCTCACCTTCAGACCGGGAGTCTGGGCGCTCGGGGCTTGCCCTGCCGTGGGAAGGCATCGCCCCGGAGCACGTCTGCAGCAGTGGCTGCAACATCCCCTTTCCTGGCTCTCGGCTACTACCAGGGTTACGCGTGGCCGAGGGCTGGGACCGCGCAGCTCCCAGCAGATCCGGGCTTGCAGGTGAAGCCGCTGCTCCTCGGGGCTGGCGCTGCCGGACAGCCGCTCGCCCGTTTATCACCGGCGCCGCTATGCTTCCTGCAGAGCTGTTGTGGCTGGTGCTAGGATCCCCTCCCTCAGGCCTTTGCAGAGCCTGGGTATAAAATATATATTAGCAACTGCTTTAGGCAGTTAAATGAATCCAGGCCTGTTGGGAGAAATAACAATGTATTAACACTGCCTCTGAAAAATTAAAGGAATACTCAAGCAAATTCCTTTTTATTGACTTTTAGTGAGCCATTTAATCCAAACATCTCATTATCTGCAATATAAATATACTATATAATGGGTTTTGCAATAGGAACAATTAGCTTGGCAATTAGCATGAGCACGGGCGCTCGGTGACTGCATGCAGAAGGCAATAGGCCTATTAAAAATGTGTCCTGTAGAGGAAAAAAAAATAATAGCATTTCAGACGAGTAGATTGCAGCGGTTTGACTTTAAGCACTGGTAATACGTCTTCTATTGATCCCCCTTCCCAGATGAGCTAAGGCGGGGTCCTGGCTTTCCCTGATGAACTCGTTCCTTCTCTCCCATCGAGAGGGCATTGATTAACTTGATTTGTGAGGCAGGGCATGGCGCCCTGCAGTAATTAGCTCAGTCCATCAGTCCCCTCGCAGCGGCGTGGTGAAAGCAGAGCCGAGCCCAGAGGCAGCTCGGGGGCTCCGGTGGCAGCGACGCACTCGTCTGCCCGGGCACCGTCGGAAAGGCAGGACAGCCTGGCGTGGAGCGGGCCTGGCCACTGGCGAAGCATTTCACCCATTACAGCGGAAACACGAAAGCGTAACCAGGAAACCTCTCATTTGTGTGGCCAAATGTAATCATTCTACCACTAAAGTCAGGCGTGTAAATTAAACATGCGCTGCAATAGACCTGATTTTGTTCCTTGCATATTTTAAGAGGTTTATTATTGCTAATAGCTGGGCGTTTTTTATCATTTTCTGACTCGAGGCTCAGGAACGACACCAGCTCTCCAGCCCTCCGACTGGGTCTGGGGGCTCCCCTCTCCCGGCCCCCACTGGGGACTGTGTTATGACCTTGTGCGTCTCCAAACGGCTGTGCCAAAATCAAAGGCTCCAGGGCAGGCGTCCTCCATGATTAGTAATCCGGGATTCTGCTGAAGTATACAGCAAAATTATTTTCCTTCATCCCCTTAATGATCACCTGCCTCTGCTTGGATTTTTAGTAGCTTAGAAAACTGAAGACAACAAGAGTTGACATCTCCAGCTATTGAATAAATAATAACCATCAAAAAAGTCAGCATTTAGGTTTTCTTTAAATCTCCAAGCCAACAGCAATAACTTGGGCTTTATGATGGACCATTATCATCTCTCATTGCATTCAGCTCTGCCAAACAATGTGCTCCATGAAAACTGATATCACCTGCTTCTTATCTGCAACGCAGCCTTGCAGTGGTTCCTTATTGATTTTCTACACAATCACAATAAAAGGTGTTAGGTCTCCCCCGCCCCGGTACCATTTTGTGATTCTGGAGGGTTTGTTTCCGTTCATCTGTCATTTCTCACCCACACGAATCATTCTGGGTTATTTTGCAGCATAAAAAAAAATAAAAACTCTATTGATTTGAACAACCCACGTTAATAAGTGAAAAGCTGGAGGGCAGCGCTGTCAACGTTGCCAAGTGTTGGAGCAGAAGATTTAGCTGTTGGTTTCCACGTAATGGAAGGTCAAAAGTCATGACGAAACATGCCGAGGAGAATGGATGGAGCCTGTCGGGCAGCACCTCCGCGGTCGGCTCCGTCGGGGCTGGCACCTGGCTGGCGAACGGGCCTGTGTCTAGCAGCTGCATTTCTCTTTTATTGCCATTAGTGAAAAATCTGCAAATGCTCATTGTTTCCCCACAGCGATGGCTAGGTAGACCAGAATGTCCTGTTGGAGGGAGTGCAGCGGAGGGCAATGAAAATGGTTGTGGGCTGGGGGACAGGACTGGTGAGGAGAGGCCGAGGGACCTGGGCTGGTGGAGTCTGCAGAAGGGAAGACCGAGGGGGTTGAACAGCAGCCATCACCTCCCTGCAGGGGGGGGCTGCAAAGAGCATGGAGCTGGGCTGGTCTCAGTGGGGGCAGACAGCAGGACAAGGAGCAATGGGCTCCGGCTGCAGCAAGGGAAGGTGAGGTTGGATATTGGGAAAAACTTTTAGCAAAGCACTGGACCAAGTTATCCAGACTGGTGGTGGAGTCTCCCTCCTTGGAGGTTTGTAAGACCTGGCTGGACCAAGCCCTGGCTGGGATGATGTAGCTGGGGCTGGTCGTGCTTGGAGCAGGGGGTTGAATTAGATGTGACCCCTGAGCTCCTTCCCAGCCACATTGTCTCTGATTTTATGACACCCCCATTGCCACATCCCCCCACTCAAAAACATTAACCTGGTCTGACCTCGATGCTTGCCTGGCTCCCGGGTCCCTGGCACCCAAGCACCCTGTGAATTAACACCTTCCTTGTTGCATCGCTCCCCTGAGGTGGGATGTGTTTTCCCAGCACAGGCGCTGGCATGCTGTGAAACACCCTGGACCACATCCAGCAAAGCTGAAAAATGTCAGCGTGGAGCTAGCGCCTTAGCCAAGCACCATCGCGCCGG
>JAGPOW010000145.1:810046-837501 GCA_030014935.1 Caiman crocodilus
TTCCTGCAGCACAGAGCGGTCTCTGGGCCGCGGGGTATTCGCCGCAGGGCTGCTGCTCCATCGCTGCCTCCTCCAAGGTTTCTTGCTCCCTGTGCCCAGCGGCTGGGGGTGGCTGCCTTGGAGGGCAGCGTGCTGGGCTCTGCAGAGACTCTCGCCCTGCTCTGCTCGTCCTCACCCCGCGGTTAAAACCCTGGAGACGCTTGGGGAAATCCTTCTTGTAGCCCACACAAGGGTTTCCCCTTGGAGCCGCCTGCCGCAACCAGCTCGGAGAGCCAAGGAGCACGTGCTGGATCCCGCATTGCCAAGGGGCATGGAGGGGCTGGCCAAGCCTTCTCACCACAAACGCTGCCCTTGGCATTGGGTGCAGCTCCATTTCCAGGCCCGGGCCTTCCCTTTTGTGGTCTGTAGGTCCCGAAAGCAAACGTGGCGGGAGGATGCAGCAGCTGAGATCCCGTGTCGCGGACGGCAGGTGAAAGCCGGCCGCAGGACGCTGTCTCCAGCCGCCTTGCTGTCACGGCTCTGCCCGACTCGTGTGGGGCTGATGTTGCTAATTAGGAAAGACATTACAAACGTGACTTACAAATGATGCCGCAGTGCTACAAACGTCATTTGCATCGAACTGTTATTCGTTTATTGATCATATTAAACAAGTAGCTAATCACTGTGTTGGCAAAGCAACAACGCTCTCATCATAAAGTAAATGAGTGTTAAAGTGTGCGTGGCTCATTAGCACATTTATTGGGCATTGCTGCCATTTCCGGGACTTGAACGAAACCTTATAATTATATATGCATGCTCAGGAACCTGCGCGGCTGAGCACACGCACTAAATAACTGGGCAGATTCGCTCTGAGGACCTGACCAGCCGGTACCTGAATTTCGGACCTCCCCGAATTTGCATTTGCCAAACTAGTTTTGCCAAATCTCTCAAATACCAGCAGTGGGAAAGGAGCCCCGTGTGTCTAGCCAGTGTATAGACATGAGACAGCTTGGGCCCCAGATCACGAAAACAGTCTCAGGTGGGGACAGAGATGGGGAAAAAACCAAGTTGCTGCAGCCGTCTCAGAGTCAGGACGGTGGGGAGAGGCCGATGAGCTGATGCTTCGCTGCTGTTGGAAACTTGTGACCTGGCTCAGACCTGAGACCCAAATGCAGAGAAGCAGGATGGTCCCGGGCACAGGGCAAGGGCGAGGTGAGCAACGAGAGCAGCCGCTGACGTGCTGCTTGACCTCCCTGCTTCCTTCTCCGTGCAGCCCCGGCGCTGGCCAGTCCCTTCCTGGGCCCGGCGCTTTGAGATCCGTGCAGGAAAAGCCTCCGAGACGCAAAGGCCACAGGGTTGTGCGGCCTGTCCTCAGCCCGAAGGGCAGAGGGGAGTTCTCCTCGCAGGAGAGACGGGGAGAAGAGGAACGCTTCGCGCGCGCAGCCTGGTTCAGGGCCAGCCGCGACCTTCAGGCAGCGCGTGAGCAGCCGGGAACCCAGCCCATCCATCACGCACTTGTCAGAGGATGGGGAAGCGCCGGGGTTTTCCAGCCTCGTGATTTATGGTACAGGTCCTTTGGGGAGGGGTGCGTGTCGTCAGCAGGCGTGCCCCATCCTCCTCCAGCGCGCCCTGCTCCTAGCTCGGTCCCGCTAGTGGGGAAGCAGAGATGAGGCGCCACGTAAAACTCACTTCCACTCAGCCAGGATCAGCGTCTGACCTCCTCCTCCCTTCCCCTGCTCTGGAGCTGCCCGGGGAGTGCTCCAGGTCGGGAGTTTTGATGAGTCTGCTCCAGGGCTCTGAACGGGAACCATCCTGACCTGAGAGGCCACGGAGAGCAGGCTGGGCCTGCCCGTCCTGGCAACTCTCCTGCCCCGACCCTGGCACGTGAGGAGCAGAGCCCTCCACGGCCCAGAAGCGCTGCATGTCGCTCATTTGCAGCCATGCATTTGTCCTGCAAGCCCCCCCGCTGCGCTGGGAGACGTTGATGTGACAGCTCCCAAAGCGGCGGCGTTTGTTCCTGCTTGTTGCTGATACGCAGCGCTTTGTACTTTCCCCCGCTTGACAAACACACTAATTAGCCCTGCCAGGAACACCGGTCTGTCTGTCTCCGTTCGCCGCGCAGGCCCGGAGGTGCCCGCGAGCAGAGCTGGCGTCAGCACTGGGGCTACGGCTCGGGACAGCCGAGGGGCATTGCCGTGCAGTGGTGGCCCTGGGCCAGGAAGACAAGGACATTGAAACCGTTGGGGGCCCGGGAGGGCGAGGGTTGAGCAGGTGGCCGGAGGCTGCCCAGGGGGTGCCAGCGAGAGCTGCCAGGCTGCACGGAGACCCGGGGAGGCCAGGGCAGCCTGCTGGGAGCAGGACCACTTGCCTTCAGCTAAGAGGGAGGCTAAAGAGCCAGACTCACACTTAGAGACCCCGCTGGCTAGTCCTGCTGGGACCGAGCACGTGCCGGCGTTTTAATGCATGGCAAACCAGAGGCTTTGAAACGCCGGAGGGCCTGGGGAGGGGGTGAAGCTCCCCCGTGCAGGCCACCATGGGCACACGGGGGGCTTGAAAGTCTCCCCGGTCCCAGGGACACGAGCCTGTCTGCACGGGAGCACGGTCACAGCAGAGCAGTGGGCTCCCCGTCCCTGCCCTTGGAGCTGCACGGCTCTGCCTGCCTGCGGTGACAGCAGAGCTGCCTCTTCTTCCCGGCAGCTCACAGGCAGACGCTGTGCGTCCCCAGCGTGCAGACGGAGAAGACAGAAACACCTGGACCTGCTCCCTGCAGGCGCGCAGGCATTACCCGATCCATGGCAGTAGGCGCCATGCTGAGTAACGCATAGCCACGCTGGCGCGCGCTGTGTCCCTAAGTGCCGGGCAGAGGTAGCCGGAGCAAGGGAAGGGCAATGTACCTGCCTCTCTGGTGTGCCTGACGGGTAAGGAGAGAAGGCAGAGCCTCCGCCGGGCATGAGAACGGGGGGCAGCAGGAGCCGTGGAGCCCCCAGGCCCAGGCCGGGCTTGGAGGAGCCCCTTGTCTTCCCCTCTGCCTCCCCCGAGCTATCCATGGGTTATCCCACTCTTTCCTGGCTGGGAACCCCAAGACAAGCAAGGCCCAGACTGCCTGGACTGGGCTCTTCCCCGCAGCAGGTTTTTAAGCAGCGCCAGCATTTCTGCTTGATTGACAAGGAAAGCCATGTAGTGGGCCAGGCCTACAGCGAGGAGGCCGACGGGAGGTTTCCCAAGTACCCCAGTGGGAACTGGGTCGTGCCCCATGTTCCCATATCTGCCCGCACCCCCTGATGCCCAGATACAAGGGACGATGGGCAGGCAGGCAGGTGATGGCATTGGTGAGCCATTGACCTCAGCACTGCTGTCTGTAAAATGGGGGGATGCTTCCACTTCTGGACTGAATCTTGCAACCTTTGTTTGCAAAGGACTGTGGCCAAGTTGCAGGAAAATGGGATCCAATGCAAGATGCCTTCAGGGGTCCTGGCTCTTCAGACTCCCGGGTCAAAACCTTGTAAACCAGGCGCAGCGTCACCCCACAGCTGCGGTGCCCCAAATCACTAATCATTTCTGAAAGTCACAGCCACAAATATATCCCAGAGGTCATGGCAAACAGCAGGTTTTTTGCCTTTGGCTTTATATTTCCATTGGTTTCTAGAATGACTACAATTTGTTGCTCCCCCCCGCAGGCAGAGCCCCTTACAGACCTGCTCGCTGAGCTTGCCAAGGGAGAGCAGCAAGCGTGCACGCGCTTGGGGGTTGGCAGGTGAGGTGAGCTGGCTTGTGAGCACGCGTGAACAGTCGCACTACCGGTCTGCAACATGAGATGGGGGTGCCCCGCGTGCAGTTTCCTGCCCCCGCCAGACAGAGCGACACCCCGGGCCTCCTTCACAAGAGGAGAAATCAGGACCGCGCGCAGCTGGCCTAGCTGAAAGGCAGATGTGTCTCCCCATGGGTCGGCCGCTCGTTCCCTCCCCTCCACCTGCGATTTCCCCTTCAACCCGGCAGGCCTCCTCTTGGATCTTTCCCCCCTCTCTTCTCAAAGGTGGAGCATGATTTATTCATATCATCCTGTGGAGAGGCCCTTGCCTGTACCTCTTATAACATCTGGAGGGCCTACAGGTATCAATCAGGGTCTAAAAAAAGCAGTGGAAGTGTCATCAAGGGGTCTCAAATAACATCACTGCCAGTTAATTGGTCACATCCCCTCCGGGATGGTGGTTTGATTCAAAGCCAGAGCCTCCTACCACCCAGGAGCTGGGAGGGGGCTCTCAGAAAAGCCTTCCCCGGGGTCAGCTCTTGCTCTCAAGAAACTTCTGCCTCCACTCTCTCTCGCCAAGAAAGGATTGAATCTATTTGTAGTTTAAGGGTAGAAGGAGCTGAAGTGTCTCCCCCCATGCAGAACCGGCCAGGCGAGATGAAAAGTGATTTCTTTTCAGCCTTGAAGCAAAGTCAACATCTGGACTTGAGACAGAGCTGACAATGCACAACCAACCTGGAAAGGGCTCGTCGCGGAGCGGGGAATGAGTGCCGGTTAGGCATTAGTCGCTTCCACTGCCTCGGCCCCCCTTGCGCCCAAAGGCCTGTGCCGTGCTGCGGAGCGAGGAAGGGGAAACACGGTCACGCGGGGAGGCCACCGCCGCTGTATTGCAGCCGCTGCCCCGCGTGGGATGCAGCAGTCACAGCCCCCAGCGCAGGCCTGTGCCGTAGCAGGGCGGCTTGGTGAGACTGCCCACGGCTGCAGACGGGGCGAGGTCTCCAGGAGCTGTCTCCCAAAGGGGACGCAGAGCCCGACCATGGAGGGACAGCTGGCTCTTGGCCTCTCTGCACTGGGGTCCATTGC
Source organism: Caiman crocodilus (assembly GCA_030014935.1). Classification (NCBI taxonomy): domain Eukaryota; kingdom Metazoa; phylum Chordata; order Crocodylia; family Alligatoridae; genus Caiman; species Caiman crocodilus. The sequence goes on from JAGPOW010000145.1 coordinate 814,857, forward strand.
AGCAGCCACGTTACATTAGAGCAAGCAGAAGAGGGGGGACAGAGTGCCAGGAGGTGCCCGGGGGGAGCAGCTTATGAAATGCCTTTGCAACTGTTGGTGCCCTGCTGCAGACTGGCACTGGCACCTGGACGGGGCTGCCCACCGGCTGCTGCCCTCGTCCCCTGGTTCATCATAGCAACATCAGCACTGCCGTGTGCTGGGTCAGGCCCCAGGTCCATCCTGCCCAGTCTGCTGTGTGGCACGAGGCTGGAAGAGAAAACGAGCTGGATCTGAGCAGGGTTTTCCCCTGCTCCTCTCCCACTTGCAGCCTCCAGCCTTTCAGGTCCAGGCAGTTCGGATGCGGAGGCCGTGCCCCTCACTCAGGAGCGACTGCCTCCTCTTTCCTCCAAGCACGTGTCCGATCCCTTTTGCAACCTGGCTCAGTGTGACTGCCCATCACTGCTGGCACCTCGGCCCCGGCTCCACCACTCGCTGGAGCTCATCCATGCACGTTCAGAGCACCGAGAAAAGGCTGCAACTGGACGTGTGTCGTGCCAGGCCTCACCCAGGAGAGGGCAATAGTCTGCCGGAGCTCCCTCCATCTCTCGCAGACACGCAGGCACTTACGCCCATGCCAATCCGTCCTCCCAGCCCTGACACCCAGCCCCGCTGTGCCCGGGCTCTCTCTCCCCCTCCTTGCTGAGCCAGGCAGGCAAATGCGCCAGCTGTTTGTCAGGCCTCAGCGGGGGCTCGGTGTCAGCTCCAAGGTGGCAGAGCAAGCGTGCGGCCGAGGCCTTGGCTTCCCTAGTCGCACAGCAGCAGTCAGATGGGGGAGCTGAGACTGAGCCCACCATGCCTGTCACTAATTGGCATCCCCCTGCAAGCCCTGGACACTGAAGCATAGGAGCACAGAGCCCCGAGGAGGGGGCAGCTTGTCCAGCCAGCCCGAGGGAGTCCTGTGCAATGCGGTCCTTGCAGAGCTGCACCCTGCAGAGCAGCACAGGGACGGGCTGGCAGTGCCCTACGGCCAGGCAGCGTCCCCGTCTCCTGGGCCAGGCACGGCCAGGCAGCAACATGCCAATTACTAGTAGAGTCCAAGACCCCAGCTGGCCCCCCTGGGCTGGAGGCGGACGTCCTGCTGCAGAGCATGGAGCAGCCGTGGGGCTGGTGGGGCACCAGCAGGGAGTTCGCTGCCAGTCCCACCTGGCCCCCGGGATGTGTGACGGGGCTCGGGGGAGCTGGCTTGCTTTGGTGGTGGGGGGTGCTGACTTGAGCCCCAGGGAAGCAATGGTGCAGTTCCCATGGGATGTGACCTGCCCTGCCCACACCCATCCCAAATGCTGTCCTCTGAAAACCAGGCAGGTCCTTTGCCAGGAGCGCTCTACTCTCCCTCCCTGATGCTCTGGCTTTCCCCTGGTGAGGAGGCCCATTTGCAGGCATGCATGGTGCAGCAGAGACACCCAGTGCCTGCCGAGGGCTATGGCTGGCTCCCCGGGCCTGGCTTCCTTCTGCTGCAGCGGGGAGCTCGAAGCATTCACCCGGCACCAACACATGCCCCCCAGCCCCTGCCCTGGGTGCAAGGGCTGGCAGAGGCAGGGCAGAAGCTGGGTGCAAACTGCTGCCTCCAGGCTGGCAGCAGGGAGCTGTGATGCCCTACAGTCCCAATCCTGCAGCTCTGGCCTGTGCCCTTTGTGCAATGGCAGATCAGTGCCTAGAGCAGCGGAGGATGCAGCCCCAGTTGCAAACGCCCCAGGCAATGTGCAGCCAGCTCTGGGTGGGGAACAGCAGGTCTGTCGCTGCCCACAGCAAGCAGGTCCATTGGCTTAGGGAAGGATTTAAGTGAAAGTCCCACTCCAGTGCCAACTGGGGGCAGCCTCCCAGTTAGCTGATGAGCTGGGCACATGGAGGGAGCACAAGCAGACTATTTAACCCTTGGGTTTGGGGTATTTTTGTTAACAGGCCAGTAGTTGTGAGGGGGTTTATTATTTCCAGATGAGTTTGAAGGGGAGGTTTCCTCCTGAGCCAGGAAGGGGAGCCCAGGCTTGGGATGCAACATGCATCAGGAGGCAGCAAGGACAGACAGCAGCGCGTGGGCTGGGCCTGGCTGCTTTCTCCCCTGGGCGCGGGCCGCGGCTGCGCACATAACACCCAGACCATCTGGCTGCAGCTGCAGCAGCTCGCTCAGCCCGCTAGATGGGAGGCTGCGAGCGCAGATCAGGGCCAGAAACTCAGGAACGTGCTGGGAAGAGCAAAGCTGAGCAGGAGCGGGGTCAGGCAGAGCCGGGGCAGGTCTCGGAGGCCTGGGATGGCAGCCACCTCTGCTTGCTAGGACCGTGACCTGTTTTCTCCTCTATTCCCTGCTGGCAATTGCAGCCCTGGAGTTTCCCATCCAGCTGTTGGGGAATAAAGCCCCATCTGGAGTGGGCGTGCTGCTGCCCGTCAGCTGGAAGTCAGGTCACCAGCTGAACAGGGGCTGTGCTGCTATCAGCTGGGTGCCAGGGGTGGGAGGTGTCCCACAGGACTTAACTGCTGTATTTAAATCAGTGACTCAACCTTTTTAGACTCCAGGCAGCAGTTTTCACTTTTTTATCTATGGGAAAAAATCTCCAGCCGTTCTTCCGTTGCAAAGATCGCAGCCAGCCCGCAACAGAGCATAGTTTTAACCCTCTGGGTTCCTGTTGGAGAGCTCTGGGTTTGTCTTGTGAACAATATTTGCATGCCTAATGCAGCCTGGCACCCTGCAGCACCCCTGACAGGATCTCAAGGCACCCCAAGAGGTCACAGCACCCTGCCAGCTCCTCCAGCTCATAAATCACAGGCGAGCTCTTCTCTGACTGCACTTCAGTTCCTTCGGGGATGTCTAATAACCCTGATATGACATCCTGGCAGGGACCGGGCTCCTCCCACAGAGCTGGGGGAGGTAAAAGGCCGCAGGGAGGAGGCACGTAATCTAAGTCTACTTGGCAGGGCTGGCACACGTGTGAGCCATGCGCCTTACATTCATGTCTGCCTCAAATCCGTGCAACACCAAAGTGGGTTCACCTGCAGCAGTGAACATCGGCCCCTCCGCTCTTGCATGGGGCTGTGATGCCTCTTCACATGTCTGCACCAAGCTTGGGCCTTGCGTGGGTCAGTCTCATCTTGTCTGAAGTCCAAGTCAGCATGCAGAGCAGGCTCCCCGCTCAGCCTGGGAGAGGACCCCCGCAGCTCCAGAGCCACGTCTATGGGCAGACCTGCTCCCTGAACAGCAAAGGCTCCTAGGCCCTGCTCTCAAATGCCTTATCCCCTTCCCAAGGGCTGCCTGGATGCCACTTGCACCCTGAGGAAGAGGAGACACACTGAAGCTTTTAACACGATTTGACTGACCCATCTTGGAGGTTAATTGGAATGACTGGAGCGGCTCCGCACAGCTGAGCCCTTCTGCTCAGGCTGCTCTGAGCTAGGTCCACAAGGAAGCTAACTAGGGCCAGGCCTGTTCTATGGGTCCCACGGCACCTGGGGCAGACCAAGGCAGGAGAAGTAGGCAGGGAAGAGCTGAGCTCAGCCCAGCTCTGGCTCTGGCCGTGCTGCAGGGTGACCTGGAAGAAAGCAGTTTCGCCCAAGGGTGAGCTGATCCTTTACGAGGCAGGAGGTGACATCGGCCGCCCCAAGAGAGCTCAGGTGGGTACAAAGGGATCGGGTGATAGCAGGACATTGGGGGCCTCTGTTCGGTCCAGCGTGGGAGTCGGGGGTCATTCTGCCTTGACCTAGAATGACCTGGCTCTTTCGGGACCTTGGCCTTGAGCCCCCAAGCAGTAAATCCCAGATCTAAATTTGGCATTCAGTAAAAGCCAAGTTTCAACTCCGGCTCCAGCCCATTCGGTTACCACGTGTCCTCTGCGACACACAAGCATCCCTGCAGCTCTTGGACGTTTCTTCTTCCCAGGTTCAAACTATTGTGGACAAAGGTCCTGAGAGCTGCTGTGTAGCACAACATGCCAGGGTTGGTGCGGGAGAGGCAGTCTGTTCTCCCCAGATCCTAAGTTCGAGGGCTGTAAACTCTGTCTCTCCGGGCCTTGGCCTGAATGTACCATGTGTGCTGGTGGGATGAAACTGGAGCAGCGCAGCATCTGCAGTTAAACCACCACTTCTGCATTGAGAAAAGTACCAGGAGTCCAAGACGCCTCCATGTAATTAGCCAGAGCTGTTCTCCCACAGCACTGCCTGGGCTGGCTCCTGTTCCAAGGGGAAGGAGAGATGGGAAAGTCCCTGCCTCGGCCCTGATCCAGTTATGTCATCTTTGAAGCGAATCTCAGGCCCAGCTGGGCGTGTGCTTGGCGGCAGTGAGCTTTACTGTGAGGCTGGGGACAAGGGAAGCACATGTTACAGCATCCCCTCCATGGGTTTCTGCCCGGCCGAGAGCTCGTTTGCATGAATCAGCTTTACGCTTCTGAAAGAAGGTAGCTGCCAGCTTGCTCCTGCAGGCATGGGCTTGCGCCCGGGCTGGGAGCAGAGGCAGAGACGCGCGGCTTCTCATAACTCGTGCAACGCTGCCTCGGTTTCCGTGCTACTGTGGTGCGTGGCTGCCTCCGCCAAGGGGTCTGGAGCTGGCAAAGGGCAGAGGGGGAAGAGGAGATCAGCTGGCTGAGGGCTTGGGGCTGCAGTGAATGATTTCATTCTGATTTCCGACCCAGGACAACTGGGCCGGCCCAGCCAGCAGCTGCAGGTGACGGGCTTGAGGGACACATGCCTTTTGCAGCCAGCAGGAAGCCTCTTGGGGAACTCCCTGCACCCAGGACCAGGGAAGTCGTAAGGATTAACATCAGCCAGCCCAGAGGTGCCACTGGCAACCGCAGGAGGAGCAACCTGTGTCCTGCATGATGGTGCTGCCCAGCGTGGGCTGCAGGGCAGGCGGCACAATGCAAATGCAGCTGTTCCTTGGGAAAGGAAGGAAACCAGGGGGAATCCCAAGAAAAGCTGAGCACTGGCACAACAGCTCAGATGCCCGGGGTGTCACCTTGGTTTGGGCAGGTGGGAAACGCAGAAAAATCCTCCTTGCCTCTCCTCTGCTCTGTTCTGTGCCCTCCTCCTCCCCACTGCCATGTCCACTTTGTCCCTAAATGTCCCCTGATTCATCCTGGCTCTGGGCGTTGCTGCTCCCTGGAAGCTGTTCTCTGGAAATCTCTTGGCAGCTTCTAGGTCATTTGGTCCTCCGTGGAAGCCAGGCGTCTCCTCCAAAGTTGCTGATTAGTTTGTGAAGTCTTGAGGGGGAAAGTCATGTTCTCTCCTCATTTTAGGACTCACTCTTGACATTAAAGTTCAGGTCCAAATTATTCCCTCTCCTAAATGCAGACCAGCTCGCAACCTGCGAGCGGTTGACAGAATGGGAGCAAGCAGAGCCCCACTAGAAGTGCCTGCTCAACCCTGTGATTCATAACAGCCAAGTGCGTTAAGTAGGGCAAGAACCAGCAACCCGGAGGCAGCCAGGTAAGCATGAAATGGTAACCAGATAAGATCCAGAGTTAAGGCTGTCCTTAACAGTAACCAGGAAGAAAAGGGATTCATTTAGCAAATGAGTACACTTGTATGGGCAAATCTTCCTTATTGCAAAATGATTTGCATAAAACCCAGGTGTTCTCAGAATAGGACCTGTCTCTACATCCCCTGATATTATTCAACAAATAGGCGCCCCAGCCCGGTTCTGGAAGGCAACCAAAGGGAACTAAATGAAATGAGGGGAATATCTTTTAAGCAAATACAGCAGCAGCCTTAACTGGTTTCCATTCTCCTTTCTCTCCCTCCTCCCTCAAGTACTTGCATAGCACTGCTTGTCCAGAGTGTGAAACCCTGATTCCCACTGCCACTTTCAAATCAAGGCTTCCCTCAAAGCACGTGATGCCCTGGTCTCACACAGGGTTGGAGGCTTAAGGATATGGCACATGTCCTGGATGCTGGTAGCACCAGCTCCCGTCCTCTTCCTCTGCTCAAAAGCAGGCTGGCAGGAAAGACAGGAAGGCCTCAGATCTGCGGGAAGGGCCTGAGTTTGAGGCGGGGATGGCAAAGCCATAAGGACTGTGCTGAAACACCCAAGTTCTCCCAAAATAAGCAGCCCTGAGCTGCAGGGCGGGTGGCTGGAGGAGCAACAGGCTGTCCGCTTGGGGTAGAGGAAGGGGAGTCTTTGCTTTCCAGCCTCCTGGATTGTGGCCATGCTGGAGCCCACAGCTGTGAGAAAAGCAGTCCCAACCCCTGCTCCCCCCCAGCCGTCTCTCTTGTACACGGACACACAGGGGGCTGAAATGAAGCCCTCAGCCGGCAAGGCTGGCTTCCAGAGTCCCCAGCGCCCCACACTTTGGTTCTTAGCTCCGGCCCCACCACCTCCAGGCAGCCAGAGACCCCAGGACTGACTGCGCGGGGAGATGTCAAGGAAAATAAAATCAATGGGATGCACTCTCACACACCCGTGAAGGCCTCCTTTCTCCCCCTCCTCGCTAAAAGCCCTCAGATGTTTTCTTGCCTGCGGGGCCCTTGGCTTTGAGGCCCACCCAGGATCACAGGGCTTGTGAAACGGCAGCCAGAGCTAGCACAAGCTGGCTGGGACAAGGACAGGGCACCAGCAAGTGGTGACCAAGCTTCCCACCTGGCTAGGGGACGGACGCAGTCCTATCCCTGGAGGCACGCAGCTCACAAAGCCTCGTGCATGGCAGGACAAAGCGGGGGGTTAGGGTTAGGGTTAGGTACCTGCCCTGGGGTTCCCGTATTGTGGCAGGATTTAACCAGCACACTCCAGTAAAAGAGCTGTTTCTTTGTGGTTTGTGCTTTAATAAATGGGCCTGGTGTTGCACCATGGGGCTAACAGCGTTGCATGAGGAATAGACTGGCTAGGGTGATGTAGCTGGGGCTGGTCCTGCTCCGAGCAGGGCACTGGACTACATGTGACCTCCTGAGCTCCCTTCAACCCCAATTACTATATGGTGCTATGAAGGGATGATTCAGATGGGGCTGATCCTGCCTGGAGCAGGGGCTGGGCCCTCCAGAGAGCCCTGCCAGCCAGACTTTTCTATGCCTCTCCCACTAGTCCTCATCCTTTTTTAGACCCCGACCCCCATCACGGGACTCGAGCCCCCTTGGACAACGCAGGCCCCCGTTCCCACTCCTTTTGTGACAACCGAAAAGCATTACAGCCGGAGGGGAGACGCTGGCAGGGTTTACAAACCAGTGGTGAAGAGCAAGTCCGCAGGGCCGTCGCGGGGACTCCCCCTTGCCAGACAAGACCCAGGGGTCACGGCGGACACAAGCAGGTTTTAAACCAAGACAAGGAATGTGCTCGTCACCCGGTGGGGCCGGATTAACCCTTTCGTGGGCCCTAGGCAGACATGGTGGTGGGCCCCACTTGAGTTCTGCACGTTTTGCACTTACAACGGTTATAATTTGACACCGTTGCGACTTCCTGGCCTCAGTTTGGCTTTACGGCGCTTGATCCGAGGCCACGCCAAGCCGGGCGCGCCGCCGTCTCCCTGGACGGAGTCGGTCCAGGCTGCCTTGGACCTTCCTTCCAGACAGCCGAGGCGACCCCGGAGAAACCTGCGGCGCGCGCGGGCCTCCGGCCGGGAGCCCCTCGCGGAGCCCAGCGCGGCCCCGCCGCCTCGCAGGAGTGCTGCCAAGTCAGCAGGATGGCCCTTCACAACAGACGGGCCTTGGGCGGCGGAGCGGGCTGCTTATTGTAACGACGCGGCCGGGGCCGGGGCAGGAGCCGGGGGCCGGGGCGGGTCAGGAAGCGGCCGCGGCTCCTCCCCGCCCGCCGCGCCTGCCCGGCTTCCGCGTCGCTGCAGCGCCCGGACCCGGCTATAAAGGCCGGGCGGCCCGAGCGGCATCGCCCCATGGAGTCGCTGTCCGGCCGGCCGGTAAGGAGCCGCAGCGCCGAGCACCCTCTCTCTCCTTCCCTCGCGGCGCTGGGGCTTGCGGCTGGGGGAGAGGCGGGCAGGGGACCCGGCTGGGAGCCTTGTCCCTGGGTGCGGGAGCTGCCCGGAAGGGGTGGCGGCGGCGGCGGAGGTGGCCCAGGCCGTCCCTGCCCCTGCCCCTGCCCCGCGCGGGGCTAACCCGCCTGCTGCTTGGCAGGTGCTGGGCGTGCGTGACCCTCGGAGCCATGGACGTGGCGCGTGCCCCCCTGGCTCTGGGCCTCCTCAGCTGGAGTGAGAGCCTCCCGGCAGAGATGTACGAGAGCGACTACCTCAGCCTGCCCTCTGTCGAGGGCGAGGGCGAGGTCGGCCTGCCCAGCCTGGCGGGCGCAGCCCCCGAGCGGCTGGGGAGCGCCGAGCGGGGCCCCATGGACGGCACGGAGATGAAGATGAGAGTGGACTTCTTCCGCAAGCTGGGCTACACCTCGGAGGAGATCCGTGCTGTCCTCCAGAAGCTGGGCCTCGACGCAGACACCAACACTGTCCTCGGGGAGCTGGTGAAGCACGGGGCGGCCGCGGCCGAGCGGGAGGCGAGCGATGCCCCGCAGGAGGGCAGGGAAGCCCCGCTGGTCCCTCGAGGGGGCCTTGCCAACAAGACCCTGCAGCTTGTGCCCACGTTGGAGGAGAAGGAGAGCAGTAATCTGAGGCCTGTGGTCATTGACGGGAGCAATGTGGCCATGAGGTAGGCTTGGTGTCTCTCGAGGCGGGGGCAGCACTCCCTCGGGCACGGGGTCTCCATCCAGCTGTGGGAAGGAGCTCGGGGCTCGGGCCATGGCAGCGGGCACCCTCTCTCGCCTCCCGGCACATGCCTACAGCTGCCTCTTCCAAGCAAGGCAGCACTCGGCAGTGGCCCGGGCACCCCCTGAGACCTTCGGTGCCATTGGGGAGCCGAAATGGGTGCCATGATGTGCAGCTTTGTTACCTAATGGTTTTATGCAAGCTCCAGAAGCAGGAAGTTGCTCAAGAAATAATTAGTGGGTTAATAAAGGGAGGCTGTAATCCTGAGCTGGCTTTCTTACTGAAGGCCTAGAGGCTTGAGGCACAACTACTGTACCTCACAGAGACGAGGAGGAGAAGGGGCCCATCATCTTCAGCAGCTCTGGCACGCCGATGGAGCCAGGCTTTCTCCCAGCGGTGCTGCTGCCAGGAGCCGGCCCCACGGGCTATCTGTCCAGGGCCTAGCACAGGTTGGGAGTGCAGGCCATGCGAGTACCAACATCAACAGCACGGGGAAGCCCATCTCCTGGGATGGCACAGACTGCTGTGGCCTGGTGACTCGGGCCCATGCCGATGCCCCAAGAGGGCTGGGAAGGGCCTCTGCCCGGGGGGGAGCTGGGGTAGGGCTCATCCAAGTGACTTCTCTCTGGGTGGGGATGCTGCGTTCCCCTTTCCTTCATGGGAGGGAAGGCACAGCCCTGTGGGACCAGCTGACCACGGGACTGAGGCAGGATGTGGGCGCTGCTTCCACCATGCCACTTTCTCTGGCGGTCTTTGCCTCTCCGGTCTGGAGCCGCTGGGATGTGCGCATGGGCCCTGCTGCAAGGATTTTGCCCAGGGCAGCAGAAAGCACTTGACAAGGAAGGCTTAGCAAGAACGGTCTCTGCCAGTCCTGGCTGGCAGGAAGGAGAGCACATCCCTTGCCGGGTCCTGCTGGGCCCAGACTGAGTGCAATCTGCTGCGCTCGCCCTTTCACCTGGGTCGGGAAGGGGCCATGGGCCTTCCCAGTAGGGAAACCCCAGTGAAGTCGCAGTTCCCCAGGCTTGGGTGGTCTGACCTCATTTTAAAACAGATCTAGGGACAGCTGACCTCATTGCCAGAAAGTGGAGCAGACTCCTGCCCACGAGACCTCGAGCTGCAGCAGACGTGCTGTCCGGGGAGCTCGGGGGGAGGCTTCTGCCCTGCATGCTGCCCTGTCCCGTGAACAGGGAGCTGTAGCCAGCCTGGTTGCGGGCGGGTGAGACGTGGGTGCCCTCTTGGGGCATCACCATGATGCCTTGTGCCCAGTGTGTCCCTGCCAGACATGGATTCCCCCATGTTGCTTGCTTCCCAGGGGAGACTCGAGTCTGGGACAGCTCCCTGGAAAGCTGATCTCGTCCCCATAAAGCTGTAGCTTTGTGGCTACTCCCCACACCCCTGGTCTGCTGGCTGCCCTGATGTCAGAGCTGCTAGCCCTCCAGCAAGCCTTGCTCGCAGAGCCAGCTCTGCCGCTTGCTTCCCATGTCAGAGCAGGCATGCACGGCACCAGGAAGCCTCAGGGCAAGGGCTTGGCTAGCCCTTTCCCCCGCGCATCACCACCTTTGCAGCCCCCATGGCACCTCTCTTCCCTACCCGCTGCCTGACGCGGGGAGAGAGCCCTCTTGCAGGGTGTCCTCTTTCTCTCTCCCAGCTTGTGTCACTGGTTGCCTCTGGCTCAGGGGAGCTGTTAATGTGTTTACCCACATTTATGCCCTGTGTGTTTTATTAACAAACCCTCTTGTTACACGCCGCAGTCACCCTGGGCACTTGTTATGAGTAAACTTCAGAGCAGGCCCTTGCAGGGAAATCGTGCCTGGCTCCCCTCTGCTAAGCCCTTGATAAGCCTGTATGGGAGGGAACGGGGCAGCACGGGCTGTGCAGCGCTGGGAGCCGGCAGCTGGGCTGCTCGTGTTGTCCTTCCCGTGATTGGTTTCGCACTCTGCGTAGCTGCCATTTTAAAGGCATAAATAACCTTTCTCCCCAGTTCCTGCAAAGGTGCAGTATAAACAGGGCAGCGGGAGCAAAGTTTAATGTTTGCAAAGCCGCCGGGTGCCTGCCTCTTTCTTTTTTTTGAAGCCCGTTCACCGCGAGGGGAATTCCGTTCTGAAACTTCCTGTATTAATAGTGCGCGGTCCCTGCTGATTCACTGGCACAGCATGCAGCAGCCTCCCTGACCTGCTCATGGCAACCGTATGCAAATCATGGTGGAAATTAGTTTCTACTTCCTTCTAAGGGAATTTTTCTTGGTAGTTACCAAATCCAATCAGCCCATTTCTCCTCTCGTTACAAACTTGGGATTGCGAGCTGGGGCTTCAGAGGGCAGCGAGCCTCGGTCTCCTTTCGTGTTCCCGGGGCTATGATGTTGGCACATGTCCGGGTGGATTGCAGCGTGCCTGTTTGGGGAACATTCCCACTGGGTGTGTTCCTCTTGCATACGAATGGAGGTGACTCCTCGACGCTGAGCTTGGTGACATCATTTCGGTGTCAAACCTTTCTCAAGGAAGGAGTCTGCCGGGCGCCTTGTAGACACAGGCCCTGGCAGAAATGTTCCATGAAGTCAGTCTTTCACATCGGGTTCAAAGGGGGAGGGAAGGAGATGCACTCTCTGGCAGCGTCACACTTCCCTCTTTATCTCGGGGCCCAGAAAGACTGCAGCCCTGCTCTGAATGACTTAAATCTGACTTTCCTACTGACTGAGGGAGAGAGCACTGATTAGACTAGAGAATCCCGTTATGTTTGCGGGCACGTGATGCTTCAGAGACGTGCCCGTGGAGGACAGATGCAGCCGGCAGGCTCGATAATGTGGGAGACGGGGAGCATAGAGCGGTAGAAAGAATCGGCATTTCTTGACACCCTGGCAGGAAAAATGCTGCTTGTCGAGGTATTCCTTTGATTCCCACCGTTGCAGCCGCGGGGGGTTTCGGTTGCATTATGTCCTAATTCTCTATTTCAGGAGTTTTAGAAACCCCTTGTTCTTTCAAGGTTGGTTCTGGAAATGACCCGTGACGTGTGGGTGTTGTGCTCTTCAGCAGAAAATAGAAATGGCTGGGCTTTGTTGCGTGGAGGTGGGTGGGGGGAAAGGCTGAAGTCTTCACCTCGGAAGTGGCTGTTCGACATGCAAAGCAAGCTCTGGTTGCGTGTTGAACAGTCGGAGGGTGCCGCGGAGCTGGGCAGAAATGACTCGTGGGGCCCAAACTGGTGTAAGCGCAGCGATGGTGTCAGCAGCCTCGGCCCTTGGAGCGGGCACAGGCAGAGCAGGAGCGCCGCAGAGCCGCTCGCCCTCTGAGCTGGCATTGGGAGGATAAGCCGGGTGCTTCATTCCTCCTCTTCCCGAGCGCTCGGTGCTGTGAGTGTCCTGAGTCCCTCACTCTCGTTGCTGGCACGCGGGTTCTGGACACTAGAAGCACCTCCCGGCCCCCGTGTCTGTCTGTCTGTCTGTCTGTCCTACGAGTGTCTGATGGTGAGCAGGGATGGGAGGAAGGCCCTTGGCTGTAGTGCTTGTCACGCATTGACCCTGGGTGTAAGAGGGTGTTCTCCAAAGTGGCCAAGTAATTTGGAAGCCAGCGTGCTAGGGAATGGGACACGCACAGGCAGGGTTTAGGGGTGGATGGTGCAGAGGCTGGTCTGGAAGGATTGGGTCCACTGCAGAGCACCTGCTGCTGCCCGCTTGCTGCGGGTCCTGCTACCCAGGCAGGGATGGCAGTGCCCTTCAAAGGCCCCTCCGCCACGCCAGGCCTCACCTCCCTCCCTGCCATCCTCTGACCTTATCTTTCCACCTTGCTCATGTGACCGAGAGGCATGGCTCAACCCGTAACCCTTGCTGACGCCTTCCTCGTTTGGGGCAGGCACTGGGCTGACGACTCCTTGTACCCCTGCCCAGTTCTCCGCCTGCTCTGTGCCCTGTGCCCGATGGAGGCCCTTGTCCTCTTGCTGCTGCTTCGTGCACCTGTCTCTTTCCATCTTCCAGGCTGTCCCTGGCACTGGAAACCTGTCCGTCTGCCTCCTTGGAGGCCTCTGTTCAAGCAGCTTCTCCTTGGGCGCTGCCTGCTGCATTAGGAGCTGGGGGATAGCTGTGCAGTAGCCAGGCCTCTGCTTGGCATCGGGACTTCAGCCCTGAGGATTGCATAACACCGTCAGGTCACAGACCTCGTTCGTGATGTGCCTTTGCCCTCGCTGTTCTGAGCTTCCAGGAGCATAAAAAAAAAAAAAAAAGACAGGTTTGGCCTGAATAGGTGCTGGGGCTTTTCCACAGAAGTCGCTTCACTTTCATATTTAAAAGCTCTTATAAGACTTACAGGAAACGCGTGCTGGCAACACAAACCGTTCCTACCCTTGCACTCCATGCTCATAGAGCACGTCTCCCTCGCGGGCTGGCCCCGAGCGCCTGAAAACAGGGAGTCTCTTATCTCGAGCGACCCGAGGCAGCTCCAGGAAGGAATGTGACATCTGCTCGTTGGCACTTGAGCGTTGCACAACCGCAGTTCTCTGAAACGGCAAGGGAGACTTAAGGAAGTGCTGTGTGATTGCCCAGAATAGAAACCGGCTGGGGCCCTGGCATTGGGAACCTGAGGTGCCAGACAAGCGGTACCGAGAGCTGCCGTGCGAGTGTGTGCCTGGGCAGCGGGCAAGGCCAGCCACTGACTACGCTTCACTCCTGCTCGGAGACCAAAGAAACCCCCGTGCAAGGCTGAGTGCTTGCCCCCATCAGCCCATTGCTCAGTCCTTGGTAACACACATTTTTATTTGCTTTTTGACCAAAGCTTTGGTTCTGAACGTGGGCTGGAAAATTGACAGCAAAAGAAACCAGCAAAGAGAGGGCTGCTCCTGGAAAGCTCATGTCCTCGGCAGGGCCTTTAATTGCCAGCACACTTGACCTTCCTTCTTCACTGGTTTGTGGCCAGCTGCGAGCCTGCGGGGCAGCGGGGTGAGAGGCGGCGGGCAGGGGAGCAAGGCACGGGGCCCACGTGTGCATCGCTCCAGGCCGGGCATTGGGTCTCAGAGCAGTTGGTGGCTGGCGAGACCAGTAACTTGGAAACGGCAGATAAAGTCCCTACTTAACGTGCAACATCAGTGCTGATAACACTGGATTTGCGAAGAGACGATCACCGGGTACACGCTACATAAACTCGGGCGCTCTGCGAATAGAGTGTAGCAGGCTGCGCCGTCGCGTGGCACCAGGCGCTGGCCCCTGACATGTGGGGCTGACCTCTCCTCCTCTCGATAGCCTGCCAGCATCCAACAGTGACAAGCTGTCAGGGGCTTTATCAGGTTCAGACCCCATAAATAGCGCTCTGCGCACCGGGCCATGTGTCAAGGGCGAGGGGAGGGCAGCCTGTCCTTCACTAAAGGGTTAGCGATGCGCTCCCCTGGCGCAGACGTACCTATGCCAGGATTCTGGAGCATGTGAGTTACGGGAGCGTGTCATTCCCTTGGGCGTAGCTTCCTGCCGGATGCAGCTGCATTCCTCGACTCCAGCTGTGGCCAACACCGTCTCGGGACACGGGCTGGGCTGGGCTGGAGGTGCTGAGCTGGGATGATGAGTGCTCTGGAGCTGCTTGGCGCAGGGCTGGTGGTGGCAGCGCCCTCTCGGGCAGGCTGCCACGAATGCACCAGCTCGGCACGCATGAAGCAGCAGGATCAGAGCTGCGGCCCCGTTGCATGCCCAAAATGCAGTCCCGTGACACGCAGCGCTGCAGTTTCCTGTGCAGGAAGGTCCAATCTTCTCTCCTTTTCTCTCTCGTGCAGCCATGGAAACAAAGAGGTGTTCTCCTGCCGGGGCATCCTGCTGGCCGTCCAGTGGTTTTGGGACAGAGGACACAAGGATATCACGGTCTTTGTGCCGTCCTGGAGGAAGGAACAGCCACGGCCGGACATGCTCATCACAGGTGGGGAACTAGAGACTGGCGCTAAACCTCTAAGGTCGCCAGCGGCCAGGGTCCGTCAGGCTAGTGGGTCACCAGCTGGCCAGCGAGGATTCCCGTCGCTAGCCCGTCCCCTCGTCTGCCTGGTCTGGGCACGTTCAGCAGCAACATCCACCTCCTGGCAAGATGCTGCTAGCTTGGGCTCTGCCTCGGAGGACTAATGGTGCAGCTCCCTGTACAGACGGCTGCGCGAGGCCTTGCAGGGAACGCTGATAGGCAGACGAGAGCCGGTCAAGCAGGCCCAGGCAGTGCTGCTTCCTGCCCTGCACTTGCAAGCAGCTGTGCTTCTGACGCCAGCTGCCCCGCTCCAAGGAGAAAGCCAGGCCTAGGGCAGGGTCCTACAAAAGCCCCACCCTGGCTGCTTGAGCCCCATCAGTGGGAGGGGAGCACTGTATTCGAGTCTCGCTGACCTCCAGCAGCACCTGGAGGCTCTGAGGATGAGGCCAGGGTTGTGCTAGGTGCTGTATAAGCATCCCGGGCCATCCAGCTGCGTGTAACTGGAGCGCAATGGGTTTCCTCAATGCGGTCTCGCATTGTGGTGGAAGACTTCTGGGCTCGGGCATCATTTCATGGGGGTCGTGCTTTATTCCAGACCAGCACATCCTTCGTGACCTGGAGAAGAAGAAAATCCTGGTCTTCACCCCTTCCCGGCGGGTGGGGGGCAAGCGCGTGGTCTGCTACGATGACCGCTTCATCGTGAAGCTGGCCTTCGAGTCGGACGGCATCGTGGTGTCCAACGACACCTACCGGGACCTGCAGAACGAGCGCCCCGAGTGGAAGAAGTTCATCGAGGAGCGTCTGCTGATGTACTCGTTCGTCAACGACAAGTGCGTTCCTGTTCCCGTTCCCGTTCCCATTCCCGGGGGAGGAGGGCAGGGCCGTGGCTTCCAGCAAATGCCTGCATGTCTGGGAAGGGGGTTTGAGCGGTGGCTGAGTGTTACACCGGCGAGGCGGGGCACTGGCGTGTGTGGGCTGTGCGGGGAGTGGACGGTGGTGTCAGGTGAGCGCCTCGGGGAGGAAGTGAGTCAGTCGGGGCTCCGTGCGCAGAGCCGCTCCTGGCCTGGGACCAGGCGCGGGGTCCAGACACCGGCTGCCGTCTGCTCCTTGCTGAAGAGCCCGTGCCCGTGCCGGCCTGGCCCTGAGCCCTTGCTTCCCCTCCTCCTCCTCCTCCGTCGGTGGCCAGGCTGCCCTGGCCCTGCTGCCTCCCATGCACCCGCCTTCCTCCGCTCCCATTCTCCTCCTTCCTGGCTCTGTCGCCCTGGGAGGGTCGGGGTCTGGCCCAGCGGTGCCTCGTAGCCGCGGTGTGAAGGGCTCTAGACCCAAGGTAGCTTGTCCTGATTCAAGCTTATTGTCTCTCGCCAGGTTTATGCCCCCAGACGACCCCCTGGGGCGGCACGGTCCCAGCCTGGATAACTTCCTGAGGAAGAAGCCCGTGGTCCCAGAGCACAAGAAGCAGCAGTGCCCTTACGGTAAGGCCCAGCACGTGCGGGAGGCGGCAGCCCCTGGGGTCCCCGGCTGTGTCTTATGCCAGGCTCTGCCCTCTCCTTGCAGGGAAGAAATGCACCTACGGCATCAAGTGCAAGTTCTACCACCCCGAGAGGGTCAACCAGCCCCAGCGCTCCCTTGCGGACGAGCTTCGGGCCAACGCCAAGCTGTCCCCCACCAGAAGTGCCTCCAGCACCACCAGCCCTGCCAAGGAGGACAAGAAGGGCAAGAGAGCTGGGCAGGCAGAGCCGCTATGCCCTGCCTCCGCAGACGTGGACCCCGGCTGCATGCAGAGAGCCTCGGCGGAGAGGAAAGGAGCAGCCCAGAAGGCCAAGCCAGGTGACGGTCCTCTCCCGGGGAAGGCCTGTGCCCCAGGGCTCACCCCGCCTCACAGCAGTGGCCATAGATCTGCCGAGTGGCCCCAGCACCCTGCCTCCTCTCCCCACATGGACTCTCTCTCCTGCATGTCTCAGGAGCCCCTCGACTCGGGCTTCTGCTCCCTGGAGAACCAGTTGTCCGGGATGTGGCCTTGCCGATCCGCCAGCCACTGCGAGCATTGCCCCCCTGACCAGGTGGCCGTCTGCAGCTGCAGCTGCGGGCAAGCGAGACCCCTGTACCAGCCCTCGCCCAGCCTGGAGCCCGACAGCCTCTACAAGCCCGGCTCTCACAAACCCATCTCCTCGGCTTGCTCTGGGGCCAGCTACATGCCGTACAGCGCGGAGATGTCCCACGCCAGGGCCTCCCGTGCCTTCTCGGGCTACGGCATGCCTGTGCACCCAGCCAGCGCCGGGCAGTATAGCCTCCCGAACGAATACAACGGCCCGCCGGCGCCTCTCCATCCCCGTGAGTACTGGTCTGAGCCGTACCCGCTGCCCCCTCCTTCCGCACGCGCCAGCAGCACGCAAGACCCCCGCCCCTTGCCGAGAGCCCCGGGCCCGGCCTACAGCGAGCCCTGCCCGTGGGCTTTGTCGGAGCAGTTCGCCAAGGAGCGGGCCAACGTGCACGTGAAACTCTGCGGCATCTTCCATCCCCACCTCGTGGATGCGGTCATGAACCGGTTCCCGCAGCTGCTGGATCCCCAGAGACTGGCGGCCGAGATCATAACCTACAAGTCCCAGAACCCAGGCCTGTGAGGGGCTCCAGCATCCCGCAGGGCCGCTGGTTTAAACTCGAGCGAGCGGGGCTGCTGCCGCCGGCAGTGCACGACCCCGCCACCGGCATGTCTTGGGGAAAGGCGGCACGGGGGTCACCTACTTTCTGACCAAGCCTGGGACTTGGCGCCACCGCTCAGCTCGACTTTGGACATGCGGGGAACGCTAGCCCCCGGTCCGTAACTTCAGCTCCCTTTAGTCACGCCAGCTTGCTCATAAGACGCTGCCTTCCTGTAGCTGGCTCGGACCCCGTTCGGTGTCACAAGCTTGTTTTGCCAGCTCCCCCACCTGTGCCCTACCCGTGCCAGGCGCCTGCCCGGTGGGGTCGCTTTCCAGAGCGTAGCAGCAATGCTCGCCCGGTTGCAGGACCTAATCGTCCCGCTGCCAGGATACGTGCTGGCACCGCACCAGCGCTGCTGAGGAGCCTGGCCGACCTCTTGCGTCCACGCGCAGGCTCGCGGGAGGGCGGGCTGTGGCAGCTCTTCCAGCCTGGCCGCGTGGCAGAGCAGGGGGCCTGGATGCAGGTCCCTTCCCTTCTGTCGTGCGAGCGCCTGGTAGAAAGGAAGGCGTGTGGTCACGAGTCCCGCGTGCGCCGCTCCGTGACTCCCCCGGCCTCTTGGCAGTGTTCGAGGCTCGTCTCCGGCAAGCTTGTCCCCACGTTTCTCTCTTCTCCTTTCCTCCGCATCTTTCCCCTGCCCCGCCAGAGCCCTCTGGTCCCCCGCAGCCCCCTGCGAGCTGCGGTTTAGCCCTTGTGGGCAGTGAACGACCCCCCTATCTTTTATTTTGACTTGTGCATACTGTATCTAAACCGTTTAAGGATATTCAAGAACACATACTGTAGCAATTGTTTCTGGTCCCAGCGTTGGGCTGTTCTGGGGCGCGAAGGGAAGTTTTCCCTCGCACCCAGGCCAGAGGCAGTTGATTTGTTGATACACATTGTATCTGTGCATTGGATTTTTTTTAATTACATCCGTCTTGTGGCTTAAATGGAGGCCGTTCCTAGCCGCCAGCCTGTGGGAGAGCAGAGCCGCGGGGCCTGTGGTGTCTCCTAGCTCTTCCCTCTCGGGTTTGGCAAAGGCTGGGCTAGTCCGCTCGGCACCATGTGCTGGGGCAGCCGCAAGGACACAAACCCTGTACGCCTGGTTGATGATGATGCATTACAGCAGCTGTAATGTTTCATGTTAGTAAGCAAAATGCTTCTTAATTGTATGTAATCTGAAACTTTGCCTATTTGTAAATGACGGGAAAAAATGTTGCGTTTTTAATGATCCATTGTCTAGAAACTCGCGGGATAGTCTCTCACCGAATCCTCGGCTGTCGCGCTCCTGGAAGGCTCTGGGGCAGGGAGCCAGCATGTACTCGTCCTGTTGTAATCAGGACTAACTCCTCCTCCTTTTTTGTAGGGACAGGTTTGTATTTTACTAAAACTTGCTGTATCGCATGTCTCTGCAGCCTGTACGTAGGGCGAGGTGGCAGCCCTGCATAAGAGCTGCCACCGCATCAATAAAGACCCCTGGTTTGAACGATGTGCCGGCCTGGTCCTTGGGTGGGAGGCTAGGGAAGACGGGCCGGTGCGGGGAATTCTGCGCGCCCCCCATGCCAGCAGCACCGGGTCTCGGCCTCGTCCCTCTGCCTTCGAACTGGCGTTCTCCCTTCCGGTTCCTGGGCACCCGCGGTCCAGCCCTGCTTGTGGATTTACGCAAGCAGAGAGGAGTGCGTCCTGGGGCGAGGGGTGGAATAGAGCACCCCTGCTCTGCTCCTGGGCATGGGTGCTTTCAGCAGCAGGAGGCTGGGTCCCTCAGATGCACGGAGCGAGGCACCTCGCCGGCCCCAGCTGCCTCCGCTTGGGTGCATGCAGCAGCACCTGCGGGAGCCCTTGCTCCCCTCCTCCCTGGCTGCTGGCAGGTGCACCGGGGTGGAGGTGGACTGGGCTGGGCACGTGCAGTGCCTGTGGCTGGCGGCTCTGCCCCAGCACCTGGCCGTGAGCGCCGTGCTCACCGCAGACTTGCAGCTGGGCCCCGCTGAAGCAGGCTGTGGCTGCTTGTCGCTGGC
Organism: Caiman crocodilus; assembly: GCA_030014935.1. Lineage (NCBI taxonomy): Eukaryota > Metazoa > Chordata > Crocodylia > Alligatoridae > Caiman > Caiman crocodilus. The sequence continues at coordinate 834,114 of JAGPOW010000145.1, forward strand.
GGATGTGCTGAGAGCAGCAGCAAACGAAGGTCGCGGAGCTCCCAGCCGGTCCAGATGCGTCATGCTCGCCCTGTGCTGCCGCAAGGGGCTGCAGGAGCCGTCCCAGGAGGAAGGGATGAACAAGGCTCCTGCCTGGCTCCAGGGAAGCAAACAGGAGGGTGGAGAGGCTGCAGAACAGGCCTGGCGAGATGCCCCAGCGTCTGGCCTGTCCTCCCCGTGCCCTGGGGCAGAGCAGGGTTGCCGGAGGCCATCCCATCCCCCTCATTGCTGGAAGGCGGTTGCAGTGGCGAGTGACATCCCGGTGGTCTCCCCGCCGCTGCACAGGAGTATCCGGGCTGCCCCAGCGCTGCAGGTCTTGGCCAGCCCCCGCTGCCTCCTCCTGCCTGCTCCCTGCACTGCTCCGCGTGCAGAGGGTCCCTCGGCCCCTGCCCCAGGGGCCTCTCCCAGGACCAGGGCCCTGCCTGGCATCTTGCTGGGGCTTTCCTGCCGGGGGAGAGGCAGCCACGAAGGTGGGACGCTTGGCCCTCCAGGCACAGGGTCCTGTGCCCCCTGGCTCCCAGCCCAGCAGCCTGGGCAGGTGCCCGGTGGGGCGGCGGCAGCCAGGCAGGGCTGTGTGCAAGAGCCAGGGAGGAAGGAAGCAGAGGCAGCAGAGTAAACAGCACAGGCGGGCAGACAAAGGAGCTCCAGCACGGCTGGGGCCAGCCCAGGGGAGCCCGCGTCCAGGCTCAGACCGTGCTGGGGAGGGGGCTGCAGCCCAGCAAGCAGTGGGGGCTGCTAGCTGCGGCTCAGCCCCTGCCCCTTCCAGCTCAGGCGCCCCAGCGCCCCTGCCCTAGGCCCAGCCCGAGGGCGGGGGGACAAGGGGGGGCAGAAATCAGAGCAGGGCTCACCTCAGTGGAGCGAGAGGCGACTGCTCCCCCTCATAGCCTGCATTGCACAAGCATCTCGGGGTGTGCCAAGGCTTGCACCCTGGCCCAGGGCAGCTCCAGGGCACCGAGGCCTGCTGGGGAGAGCTCCCGCCGGGTGCCTGCCTGCGTGGTGCAGCAAGTGTCTGGGGTGAACGTGTGGGCAGGGGGGGTCCCAGCTTGCCCAGAGCCCCAGCCCAGCAGGTGCTGAGTGTGGCAGGCCGGTCCTGAGCTGCTGGGTGGTGACACTGACCCTGTGCACCCACCAGACAGGCTGGTCCTGCAGGCTGGTGTGCCCCAGAGGCCTGCCGCGCTGCACATCGCTGAGCCCCGTGCGGCCCCGGAGCGGAGCCACGCCAGCGCCCTGCAAACGTGGCCCGGGAGCCTCCACCCCCATGCCAGACTCAGGTGCAAAGCAACGGCTGTCCCCACTGGGCACATCCCTGCTGGCCCCTGGCCCATGCCGGCACCGCAGCCAAGGGCAGCACCGGTCCCGCTGGCATCCCCAGCTCAGCTCCGCTCCGCTCACTGCCGGTGCCCGGCTGGCATCAGGCTCCAGCGGATGAAAGGCAGGTGCCTGCCCTCCCAAAACGAGTCACTGGAGAACGAGTGGGGAAGCTCGAGGCCGCACAACACCCACGGGGTCAGGGGCCTGCCCCTGCCACCAACCAGCTCAGGAGCAGGGCCCCAGGGAGGCTGCGCCAGGCCTGGGGGGACGCTCACGGAGGAGCCGGTCGCCTTCCTGGAAGCTTCCAACAAACAGGCGGAGAAGGAGGAAGTGACTGCAGCGGGGCGGCCCCCGCCTCGGGCCAGGCGGAGCTGGGCTAGCAGGGGACCGGCGGCCGGCTGGGGCGAGACTGCGATGGAGGGCGCGGCGTGGGGCTGGCGTTGGGCACAGGCCTGGACCGGCTGGGCATGTGCAAGCGCCCCGGGCTCGCACGCTGGCACTCACAGCTGCAACCCAGGGCTTAGCCGGGTCCAGCCCCTGCGGCAGCCGTAGCTTGGAAGACAGAAGTGGGCAGGCGCCCTCCTGCACGCCTGGGTGGCTCCGCGCACCGACGGGAGCCGCCCTCAGCACTTGCCCCTTTTTCCAGCCTGTCTCCCACAGCCTCCCCGACTCCCGAGGGGAACCCCAGCACCCAGGGGAGGAGCAGAGCTGCATGGAAAACCCTGGGCTCCATGCACAGCTCCCTGCACAGCTGCCCTTTGGGCTGGCGGGCTCCCCATGCTTTGTCTGCCCTGCCCACACACTGGGGCTGGCAGTGCGAGGGGAGACGCTGGCTGGATCCCTGCTCTCACCAGCTAATCGCAAGGATCCAGGCCTCGGCACCGAGCTCACGCGTGACCCAGGGCCCCGTGTGCACAGCAGAGAAGCTCACGGAAGCAGACGGGCACTGGCATGAGTCTGGCTTGCACAACAGCTCCACACCACCACCCAGGACACAGCTCCTCTGGGCCCTCCTGGAGCCCCGCGTGCCCTGCCGCCGCACCGAGGCCAAGGCCACAACAGGCTGCCCCGCTCCCTGCTGCCTGGCTGTGCCCGCACCCCGGGACAACACGCCCCGGCCCTGGGTTCAGCTCAGCTTCGCACGCAGCAGGCGCGTCCTGGCCCCAGTGCCAGCCCCCCTCGCTGACCCTTCTCCAGGGTTATCAGCCGCACACAGCCGAAGGGGCTGCGGGGCAGGCGGCCACCGCGCAGCGGAGCGAAGGGCAGGCGGAAGGGGGATTTCCCCGTTAAAGGCTAACAGCCAGCGCTACAGGGCCAGATAAGCCAGGGTTGGAAGGGCCTGCGGCACCAAGCTAGCTAGAAACCAGCTGTGGAGTTGTTACTCACTGTCAAGCACTAACTGTACAGCTGGCTCTGCCTGTAGCTGGACAGTCTTTTTTAGCCTGTGATCATCACTTTGCAGCGCGGCAGTCTACATTTACTGTGATACACAGTTATCTGTGTAATGTGTGCAGCCTGTAGCAGGGACCTCTTCCCCCCACGCTGCTTACTGCACGTCCTCTCACGGCACACAGCAAAGGGAGCTGCAGCTCACGAAACTTGTGCTAGAGCCCTAGGCACACCGTTAGGTTAGTCTACAAGGTGCAACTCTACCCTGCTCTCTGCAGGCAGGTACAGCAGCAGGACGCAGGCACCACAGGGAAGGGAGCAGGCCCTCGCGCAGGGTTAGCCCACTGCAGCAAGCCGAGATGCAGCCAGGCCAGCCCACAGGGCCCCGCACGGGCCAAAGGTAAGTGACGCACAGGGGAGCAAGTGAGGACAGGGGCCTGCAAGGCAAGAACGCTCTCCCCTGATCTCGGCACCAGGCCGGACGCGGCCGCCCCTGCCCTACCAGCCCCAGACTCTCAGGGCACAATGGGAGGTGGGGGGGCTGCAGAGACCGCAGCCACCGCTCCCTGGGCTGCAGGGTGACTGCTGCCACCCCTGCTCCGCAGCCCCCCTCAGCCGCATGGCCTGGCCTGGCCGCCCTGCAGCCGGG
>JAGPOW010000145.1:854905-874453 GCA_030014935.1 Caiman crocodilus
ATCGGGGGGGGCCGGGGGAGGTCTGGGGGGGCCAATGGGTGAGCACAGGGAGTGGGGGGAGGTTGGGGGGGAGGGGGGGAGTATGGGGGGAGGTCTGGGGGTGCAGGGGGAGCTCGGGGGGGCTGGGGGAGGTCTGGGGGGGCCAGTGGGCGAGCACGCTGGGGCAGGGGTGTGAGCACGAGGGGGAGGGGGCAGTCTGGGGGTGCGGGGTGTGAGCACAGGGGGTTGGGGGGGGCCTGGGGGGCCGGGCCCAGCCGGGGCACGGTTGCAGCTCGCGTCCCGTCCGGTCGGGTTTGCAGGCGCGGGCGCTGAAGACAATCTCGCAGCCGGCGGCAGCGCCAGGCCCGGTGCCGCCCCCGCCCAAGGCGCGGTCTCCGTGCGCGGCGGCGGAGCAGGCGAAGCAGCAGACGGAGGAGGTGCTGAACGCAATCCTGCCCCCGCGGTGAGGACGGCCCCGGGGCGGGGGTGGGGGGGTGTCGCTGCCCTGTGCTCGTGCTGGCCATGGCACGTGGCCCAGCTCGTGGCCAGTCGTTCCTGTGGCCTGGCCAGCATCGGCCGCACGAAGCGTTTCTCACCGGATCACTCCTTTCATCTTTGCACCTGAGGCCCTTCTCCAGCCACTGCCCCAGGCAGGACACGTCCCCGGGCGAGTGCCACGGCCGCCTGAACAAGCCCGAGGCACTCGTGAAATGAGCACTTCCTATTTGCTTGGAGACCTGCTTGATTAAATCCCTTCCAGAGGCAGGTCCAAGCGGTTGCTGGTCGCAGCCAGTGCTCTTACAGCGACGGGGCTGTCAAGGCGGCGATGGATGTCTAATAATCAAATCCGTGCTGCTTTTGTGGTGCAGAGAATGGGTGGAAGACAATCAGCTCTGGATCCAGCAAGTGTCGTGTACGCCCAGCACGCGGATAGACGTGTTGCATCTGCAGGAAGAGCTGGACCTCAAGCTGCAGCAAAGACAGGCTCGAGAAACCGGGATCTGCCCCGTCCGCAGGGAGCTCTACTCGCAGTGCTTCGGTCAGTGAGCTCATCCCGATCACTAGCAGTACAAGCCAAAGGCACATGGGATTGAGAGCAAAACACTGGAGGTGGCTATGTAGATGAGCATGGGGGAATGGCAAATGGAGATCTCCCAGTAATATTGTGGGCTGTAGTCCAGCCTCGGCCAGTTGGGAATGGAGGTTATTACTATCTACTGTGTTTTGGGTCACCTGTGAGTTTCAGGTTGGTTCCAGGTGCACATGTGTACTGCTAGAACAAGCAAGTTCTACAAGGACATTACTGTGGCAGCAGGGCATTGGCAGGGTTTGTTTCAGATTCGCTTGTTGGCAAAAGACTTATTCAGACCCATCGCTCTGATGCTGCAGTAACTTACAGAAGATGAATTCAGGCAGTTTGCTAAACGTTTCAGTGGCACCGTGCTAGTCCTCTGCCTTCCACAGCCCAGCACGCGACGCTGCGGGAAGGCACCAGCCACAGGGGTAGGGAGAGTGCTGATTGTTACCAATGATCTGTTCATTTTTTACCAATAAGAAGCTTCAGGCCTAGTTGCTGACTTCAGAAGCCTCCGTGTCATTATAATTCTTGTGGGAACTTTGGCAGAGGGCTGCTTCAGGCCCTTGTTTTTCCTGATGCCCACATCCGTTTCCCCCTCTCATCTTCACTTCCACCCTTTTTTGCTTAAAGACGAACTTATCCGTGAAGTTACCATTAACTGCATAGAGCGGGGAATGTTGCTGCATCGGGTCCGAGATGAAATCCGAATGACCATTGCTGCCTACCAGACCCTGTACGAGAGCAGCGTTGCTTTTGGCATGAGAAAGGCATTACAGGCTGAGCAAGGCAAAGCAGATATGGAGAAAAAGGTAATTTTCTCCATAAAAGGCAAGGCTGCTCGCTCCAGTGTGCACCTTTCTGCACGGGGAGAAATGAGCTAACCTTTGTGTACCCGGTCTTTCAGGCTCGGTAGATCACATTCTCCCATAGGTGTTAGAGCAGTCTGACAGGTGTTTTAAAATAATCCCCACTTCTTACATTTGAATCACTTTCCCATTTCACAGATAAACACATTATTTCAATTTTCCACTCAATTCAGTTTTTTCTGGTTCCACTGGATGGCAGTACAGCTCATCCAAACAAACATCTTTTTCTCCACCCCCCTAGGCCTATTTATAATGGATAAATTGGCTGGTATCATATTTATATTGCTGCAAAGACTGTTAAACACACAGCTGTGTCTTAATTGTACTCCCAAAGTGTAACAATGAACACAAGCAAGATCTGTGTTCATTTCAAAGATTGCGGAGTTGGAAGAGGAGAAGAGAGAGCTGGAAAGACAAGTGAATGAGCAAAAAGCTAAATGTGAAGCTGTTGAAAAACGTGAAATTGAAAGGCGGCAGGTAGAGGAGAAGAAGCATGGTGAGGAAGTCCAGTTCTTGAAACGAACCAATCAGCAGCTGAAGGTCAGTAAAGAGACCCCCACTCCCAACTGCAAGTGGTGGTGCGAAATTGGGAGACATGGAAATATTGTTCGTGTCTTTGTTTCACTTTCTTATAAATAAAAAAAAGCCCAAGTTTCAATTTTAACTGACACTAACATTGTGCTTTTACTGAACACTCAAACCTCCCCACGCTTCTGTAGGAAGAAGACGATCGCAATAGTAGCTTGAGTGAGCCCAGCCTTCTGATGATCAGTTGGCTGAGGAGGGAACACATTAGGCCCAGCTGGGGCTGAGATACAGAGACAATTCAGGCTTACAAATCTTTAGGTGACCTTAGAGTTTGCACTTTAACACTGATAGTTCCTCAAGGACCAAGTTCCTGCATGCACCTGACTTGAGCGTTATCTTAGGTGGCTGTGAGCAGAAAATACCAAGTTGCTGAGAATGCACTGCTCCCTCAAAGCCATTTAAAAACAGAACAGGATGTCCCATGAAGTCAAAACCAGGGCCACAGGGTGACTTTCTTTGCTATTGGTCTGACACCTTGACAGTTCTCTTTGCACTGAGGGATACTGTAAAGAGAACAGTTGCCAGAAGGATGAAACCCGTCTTTTGGTACCATAGAGCCTTCTCTTCCACCCTTATCCAAGACCTCACCCAAGTAACAGCAGGAACTGCGTGCTAGGCATCACTGGCAAGAGAGGCCTTGCTGTATGTTTGCGGGTCAGGAGGATTCTTATTGCAAAGAACCTTAGAAAAAACACTGTAATAGGGAACAAATCGTAAAGTGACATTCCTTTAGCCCTTTGGTTTCCAGATACGGAAGGGTAGCAGGAGCAAACCCTTCTGCCTGGTGCACACTAGAACCATGCTGAGCTTTCAGATAGGTGCTTGAGCCGCACATCTCAATTCAGCTTGTGCTTCCTTCCACTAGCAGCCCAGGTAGGAGAGCAGCTCAGGTCTGAACGTATCCTACGAGTGAGTCACCATGTCTTTCCAACCCTGTCTTTCAACAGCAACAGAACCAAAATCCACATGGGACACGTCACTGCATTGTCTTGGGGCTTCCAGGCACTATGGATCATAAGCAGCATGGAGGCTGGAGCGGTGCAGGCTCATCACCTGGGTTCCTAGGGTAGCAAGTGTTTGCTTGGCTTGGTTCAGAACATGCTTCTTGTGTTGTCATCAGTAGCATCCTTCCTCTTCTCCAGTTAGCTGCTGGTGCACGCAGTCAGAGCAGGGCTGTAATGAAGACATTCTTCCTTTGGCTGTTGTGGATCATGGAAATCCCGTTCTTAGAACAACTGTGTAACACAGCGCTCCTGTTTTGGCAATCAGGATGAAAGCAGGGCGTGTGTTAACTACTCCCAGGATAATGCACTTATTTGCATTTGAAAAATTAACTCATGCTTGTGGCAAAATGGTTTATTTAAAACAATGCAAAATCTTCCTGGACAGATCTAAATCTGTTTACTCAGCTCTCTGAGCTACTTGTCTTATCTTTGGCATTCCTTTGCCTTCCGCCTACACCCTTAACTTGCTCAGACAATATCAGTTAACTTCAGACCATCCGGCACTGTCTGTGGATCCAAAGCGCAGCAGGCATTTGGCCAAGGATATCTTGCCACTAAATCCACGCAGCTCCCTTGAACTAGACTTACTTAGAAAGCTGTATGTGGGCCACTTACTGGCATTCATATCCTGCATGGCTCAGGGATGAGGGTAGTCTGTGGGTCCTGTGCAAGTTTCAGCACAGGTTCCCTATGCATTGGTAGCACGTTCCTTCATCTAGTATAGTAACTTATCTCCATGGCTTTAAAAAAAAAAAACCTGCATGCCAGGAATGAAAACCTAATTTATAAAACATGGAGCAAGGAATTAAATAACTAGGAATAATAAAGAGCCCTTTGGCCTGCTTCCCTGGGAGTATTGCAACAATCCCCCAGCATCCTCACTGTGGAACTAACACAGACAACTGATCGCTTTTCAGCAGCATGGGGTTTATCTTTTAGATTTATTTGAATCAGAATTTAGGGTAGAGACATATGTAACAATTGTTTCACTATCAAAGAATCCCATTGCAGCTGTTCAGTCTGCACAATTCCGTTAAGTCAAGTGTAGCAGAACTGCTCCAACTTTAACCTTGCTTCATTCAGGATCAAATTTAAGCCAATTGAGCTCATGTCACTACAGATATGTCAGATTGTAGAGCAGTGGTTATGCTCCTCAGCAGCAGCTCCCCCATCCATTTTCATGTAGTGAAAGTGTACACTTGTCCTTACCTTTAATGTCATTTTGTTCTATAGGCCCAGCTTGAAGGCATCATTGCACCGAAGAAGTAAGTGCCATCGTGGTGCCCTTCAGAAAGCACTCACAGCTTGTTTTGCAAAACAAACAGCTCGTATTTGGTGACCAAGACTTGTCTCCTTCGGAATATGACCCTGGCTTTCATGCTGAAGGTTAACTGGAAACATTTTTGCTCATTGTCTTATAAGTTAAAGATTCAACTGTTTTTCTAATTACTGTGACCTCATTCAGCAGTGCCTGAGCATGCAGGTCTTGGAATGGGGAGCTGTCTGGGAATGGTCTCTGCGATTCTGTAGCTTGATCTTAAAACAATGTTTACTAATAAAGTTTTTTACCTTTGTCACCCTGCCTCTTCCAAGCTCTTATCCAGTATGTTTATACAGCATCCAGATGGAGCATACAGACAGCCCAGGATTCCTAGCAAGCAGGGCACCATTCATATACTCGTGTTCATAGAGCTAAGTATTGCTGGGGGCGGTGGCAGATCCAGACTCAGGCCCCTGCCCTTAACTCAGCACCCTGCAGCAACGTGCACAAAATGGTAGAGGGGCCGTCTTGCCTTCAATTGTCCTATGAGCTGAGTGTGTATTTTGGGATGGGGTTGGGGGACAGGAGCTCTTTCAAACATGCTCCAATGTTGCTATCCCATGGAAGAAGCTCACTGCTTCTCCACACACCGGTTCATTTCCTTTCAAGCAGCGTGGCACCCCTGACACCCAGTTTTGGGTTTTGGCACTGCTGTCCTTACTGAACCTTCTGACAAAGGTCCTTGTTGCCTCAGCGCCTCCTTGCTTGCTACTTGCAGTTGCTGCAAACGTAATTTTGTGTTCAACACCCAGCAAGGAGCTCTGCATGCTGAACAACACTAGCACACGTGCTGGCATGTGATCAGCCACAGCAGCAGCTACCCTGCTTGACACGAGATCAGAAACTCCTCCGTTCAGGGAAAGGTGTTTGTACAGGCCCCCACAGAGCTGAGTCTGCATCTGGGTACCGCTGCCATAAAAACACTGGAAAGAACATGCTCGGAAAGCCGCTGCCCCAAGACTCCAGCAGCCGAGCCTTTAAAATCTGACTTAAGGACCGAACGCAAAAGCCTCAGAGCTTCCAGTAATACCCAACCGTAAACATTGTAGATGATGACAGCTACCAGGAACGCGCAATGCCTACCATCTTCACTGCAAGTTCCACCTGAATTCTGTTTGGGTTGGGCCTCTCCTCTTCTACCTGCTGGCTAAACAAATTGCTCTAAACCTCGAGTTTGACAACTGGCCTTGGATCAGACACTAGAACTAATCTCAGTGAAAAGCTGAAGAAAACCGGGACGACGTTTCTCAAGAAGTTGGGCTGGGTTTTCTTCCTCTAAAACCAGAAAAGGAAGTCACAAAATTAAGCCTCAAAAGGAAAAAAAGCAAATGATGCAGGACCCAAATCCAGTGATTGGCGCTTTCCAGGGTGTGTTGAAAGAGTTCAATGTTAAAACTCAATTTGGACTCAACTCTCTTGGTGCCCATCCAACTATGTGTCGTCTCAAGTGGAGCAACTCAAACTTCTGCTTGAAGTGCTTGTATAACCCACCAGCTACATACAGCCAGATGCTGGAAGGCAACTGAGTTTAGTCATATGAATTTGACAGGGGGGGGGAAGAAAAAAAACTTTCAGAATTTGCCAGATGACATTTTAAGCAAATCTTGTGACACAGTCTGCTGAACACCAAGTTTCCGGTTACATTTTGGTAATAAAGAATGTCCTCTGTCCAGCAAATAAAGAATGAAAATTACCACAGGGTAAGAAAGCTAGTCATCCATCCCTAGGATTTCACAGCACATGAATATTTTCATCTCAGCTGAGGCCTGAATTTTTACTTTCATCTCTATTTCTAATGGCAAAAGCAGAGGTAATTTTCTCAGGGACTGTTGAGATTGTGAGTTTTCTTAAGCAGTGAAAAGTCTGCACAGCCTTCACTCCAAACAGAAGGGTGGAATAGCTTAGGGAAGTGGTTCTCAGTCTTTTGAGACTCAAGACGCCCCTCGGAAAATGCCAGCTCCTTGCTTTCACTCCCGAGTGCAGAAAAATGCCGGAGGAATTATTTTGTTGCAAAGAACTCAGCTAGTCCACAACAGGTCAGACAAATGGTTTAAGCATCTTGGATTCTTGCTTGAAATCTTAGGGTTTAGCTTGTGAATGACATTTGCACACCACATGATGGTGTTGCACCCCTGAAAGGATCTCGCAGCACCCTGGTTGAGACTCACTGGCTGAGGGCCACACACCTGCATTGCTTTTGGGAGAGCGAACCTAGCATTACAGTCCCATTGACTAAAGGTCCTGTGTGCTGATAACAAAGTTCTTTGCTCTCCTGCAATATCCTGAGGTCACTTCCAGCCCTTTCTCTCGGAGTCTAAGACAGTAAGCCTCAATCCTTAGTCATCTCCTATCCAAATTTTATCAACCTGTTTTTAAATGCCTTGCCATCAAGACAGTGATGGGTGTGCAGTCACCTGCCTTCTCCTGTGGTCCTCAGCATAGTTCTGTAAAGTAGTGGGGTTGGAGTGCTGTTGTAGCCACGATGGTACTAGAAACATGCAAGAGGCATACATTTTTGGGAGTGGTGGGTGGGGGGGTTGTCTTTTACTGTATCAACTGTATAGCCCTAGACCAAGCTTACTGTATTAAAGTACTTTTCACTCTGAAAGGAAGTGGCGTCATCCTGCAGCAACTGGGAAGTTTTTTTGGATACTGAAAACCCAAACCGCCACTGGACAAGGGACACCAAGTACCTCTCAGTCACGCTCCGCGTTCTCTGAAGGGCCAGCCTTCAGCCTGATCATCCAGTCTGTTCTGTGCTATCAATGTTTTCCTAGTGAATAGTGGCACGAGTCCAACTTGGAGATGAAAATCTCCTTAGGGGACTAACAAGTCGTTACTGACCTTATAAAACAGTACTTTCTGATCACTTGCCTCAGTTTTTCCTTGCTCAGTTCATCTCTAAGCCCTAATGCTTCCCAGGCTCCCGTCTGTGCCAGAGATGCTCTGGAGTTCAAAGCTCCTAACACACTGGCAGTGCTGAGCCTGGTTCACTAACGTTTCCAGCAAGTCACAGTCAACACGTGCACTGCAGAGGGACTTGAGGAGGTGTTTCATCCTTCAGGATCATCAGTGTCTCCGTGCTCCCAGGCCTGTTCATTGCAACAAAACCCAACGGCATACACAGGAACAAAATGCTGCTGGGGGCATCTCAGCCCATCACTTGGGAAAGCTCTGGAGACCAGGAGTCTCACCAAGGGTAATGTTCGTTTCGGGGCCAGCTTTCCAGAAGAGTCGCTTCTCAACCAGGCACATTTTTCATCTTGAAGATGTAAGAGCTGTGCAGGTTGCCTACTTGCTCTTAGGTTGAAATCAACAGGGAAATTAAGACGAGATTACTTTGAGTTAACACCAGCGCCCACGCATCAGACAGCTTCCAACATACCGGAAGGCACGTACCATTCAAGAATCAAGTCTTGCCAAGTGTCCTCAGCAGCAGACGCATGCTTTTGCTTTGCACAATAATGGGAGCTCCTGGCAAGGAAACTTCCCGTTACTGTGAAAGTAAGGTGACCAAGGTCCCAAGGTCACCGTTTCATCTCCCATCTAAACTATATGCCATGTCCATTTTTAATGAAGCCTCTTCTCACTGCAACAGTTGAAGGCATGAAGAAAAGTTTTTGGCAGAACTAGACCCTAAGCACATCTGTCCTGCCCCTTGTCAAATTCATCTTCTCAAAAGAAAAAAGGCAGACAAGAGAGGCTGTAGCCTGGAAGCACAATGAATGTCCAGCCTACAGTAGGTCTCCCCTTACAGTACTCCTCCTCCCCGCTCCTAGATCTCTTCCAAAGAAATGTTTGGGCAGTGTCCAACCGTGTGCTCCTTTCACAATCCGGAAAAATGGCCAGGAAAGCAAGCCATGATTAATGAGGTTTGAGACAATTATGTATCCTGAACATGTGGCTAACTAAAGAGCGATGGAAAGACTTAAGCTATAGCATGAAGTCATCAAATCTAAAAAAAGAGACAAGACTGGAAGGGCCCTCAAAGAGCTCACTTACCTCTGCACTGAAAAAGGAACCAGCCTACCTGAACTGCATGCCATGGAGGGTTTAACCTGTTCTTAAAGCTTTTAATGAAGATTCCCCCAGCGTCTCCAGGCGCCACATTTCATTACTTCACTACCCTGGTGATGCAAATAGCTTAGAAAGTTTTTCCTAATCAACCTTCACTCCTCGCTCCCAACAGTTTAGGCTGCTGCATACACAGGAAGCTGTTTTCCCCCACTCTACTGACTCATTCTCCAAACAGGCTCTGGAGGTGTGTACCTGAGCTTTCATGCTAGACTACAGCATGAGCTGATGCTGGCAGGGCTCCTCTTAGTCGCTGTGACAGGACGTGGCTGGCTGGGCTTCGAGGTTGGAAATACATGCTGTACTGCAAGGAAAAAACCCGCGTGCTACAGGAACAGGTTTGGGTAACATTTAATCAAGGCACCAGCTGTTACTACTTGTGTTTGGGTTTCTTGTGCTTTGTTCTCTGTCCCTCCAAGTTTCTCCTCTTCTTGTTACGGTTCTTATTTTTCACATTGTGAGTCTCATAGTATCGAACCCCAACTTTTTTGGAGCGCTGCTGTCTCTCCGCTCTTCTCCTCTGCAAAGAGGCAAAAGTAGCCATTAGTGAAGCCAACCCCCTTTCCACAGAGTGGACTTGAGAAACTCCAAACAGCTGGGACCTAGTTCATTTACTTCATACTGTTCTTAAGGAAAGGACCCCAAATAACTTCATGCTAAGCTTTAATGGCATAACAAATTTAGCTTTTACATTGTTTTGTCTTGTAGAGATCTTCCAATACATTGCAAAGGTGGGTGAGTTTTACCACTCCCTTTCACAGAAGGGAAATGAGGCCCAAGGACCCAGTAGACCAGTGCACCTTCACACACCCAGTCGGCAGCAGGAATGGATCCCAGATCATCTGCCCCCTGTTCCACGTGCCCAGTTGACAGGATGGGTCTGAAGGGACTTGGTTAAGTATCTGGATTAGTCCAGAAGGATCCTTTCGGCTTGACTCCGGCACCAAGAGAAAAGCAGCAGAACTGCACACTGGGGGAAGTCAGCGCATCCACTGACTCCTCTTTAGTTACTACCAAATTCTTTCCCTGGTTACAAGCAGAATCATCCCTTCAAGCCTCTCCCTCCCACAGAGGTCTGCAAGCTCCTTACATACATTGTTAGCAATCCCCTTGGAGCCTATCGCTACTGCTGGGGTCATCTTCCCCTTCCAGCCAGGGGGGACGGATGATGCTGTCTCCACATACCCAGAAGTGCTCTGCCCCTTGCACCTACCCTTCAGCCCTTCCCAAAGCTTCTCAATAGGAGACCTAAAGCAAAAGGCAGCCAGGTTTTCTCCCACCCCCTGTGACAGGATTAGAAGTCACTTACTTCTTTGGATGTTAGCTTCTTGCAAGGCTTTTTAGCCTGGCAGGTTGAAGAGTCCTCTTCCTCCTCCTCCTCCTCTTGTACTTTCCTTTTCTTCCCCTTTTTCGTGCACCCTGCAAGCAGCACATTTGACAGTCAGACACGCCCTCCAGATCCAGCCTGCTTGCTGGCTCTGGCAGGGAAAGCATCACCTGGAAACCCAGGAGCATGGCACTATTTTCAGATGATACCCCCCAGACATGGCAGGTGAGCAGCAAGGGCAGAAAACCTTGAATACCAGAAGGGCTGCTTGGCCTGGTCTAGCGTCAAGTCCTACGAGTGCCAAGTGGCCACAACTCCTCTCTAGCCTGGGCCATCCCAAGGCTCACGCTGTGACTTTGCTCCTACTTGAATGGCCGCAGGGGGCAACACTTTACACTCTGGACAAATTACTAGCAGCTCTGAAGCAAAACGTAGTTGCAGCTCCTAACGCAGCCTCAGAGTCAGATTAGCTCACCAGAAAGCTTTAGGTAGCTTTTAGGGGAAGAAGAAATTGACCTCAGGGACTAAAAACAGCTTCTCTGCTTGCTCCATGCATTACCTCCGCCTTGTTCTTCTTTGGATTCCTCAGACTTCTGCTCAGATTTCGCAGATACTTGCTCGCTCAGTCCTTTGGGGATTCTACGAGGAACAACACAGGCAGTGAGGGAGTGTTGCGGGACTGTGAGACCGTTCCCGGCACCACGGCACCTCTTCCCCACACGCTTCACCTGCTCAGCAGCAGCAAGCAGGATGCAGCACAAAAACCAGCAAGAGCTCTGACAACTGCTAACTCCCCACAGAGCCTAGCATCAAACACACCAGCAATGCTGTGAGCATCAAGGAAACCTGAGATCAAATTCTGCCTTCATGGCTCAGAAATGTACAATCACACCCTCTTCACCCTGTACAGACCTGGGGGGGCACGTGCCTAGAGCCAGCCATGCCAACACCACGCCTGTGCTACCTGCTGCCAGAACTCAGACGCAGGCAAACCCTGGTGACAACAGACTGGGACTATTGGTTTCCTGCAGATCCAGGAAGAGCTCATTCAGGAGTCAGGGTTGCTACTGAGGCCAGTTACAGAATGAGAACTCACAACATCCAAGGAGCAGACTCCCAGACGGGTCTAAATATCAGAGGTTTCTAAGAGGCTCGTTTGAAACTCCACTGTGAGTGCGTTTGTGAGAGCAGGTCATTCAGTCACTAAGGGTATTCTGGCCCAGCAATGGAAGCCAACCTGAATCACAGAAAGAGGCAGCAGAACTGGCCTTTCCCCCTGTGCAGCTCCTTACTCTCAAGTGAGCAGAATCCAGTACCTTATTGCTGAGAACCGCTTGGCTTTGGCTTTGTCCAGAAATTTTTTGTATTTCGCAATCTTCTCCTCTAAAGCCTTAACAACAGCCTTGGAGCTGCCCCCGGCACTTTCTTGGGGAGAATTTGACTCCTCAGCCAAGTCCTGAGGCTTCTCCTCCTCCCCCTCTGCAGGAGAATCGCAGTCTGTCTCATCGATGTCCGACACATCAACAGGGACCAGGTCTTCTCTGGAGAACTGCGGAGCCACGTTGATCTTCCCAAAGTTTTGCCGGACCTGCGACACGAGCTGCTTCATCTTTGTGTTCGTGCTGCTCTCCCCTCCCTCTGCCGACTCCACATCCAGTGCTGCAGGCGCAGCGCTCTCCTCTTCCTCGTCAGCTTGACTTGCTGCTGCAGCTCCTTCCAGAGACAGACGGGGCTAGAAGCAAGAGAAAGAAAAGGAGAGGCTTACACCACAGCCCCCTCACCCCCAGGCAAGGTCATGGCAGCTCCCCACTTGAGGCATGCACACATCAGCAGACCCACAGTTTGTCCAGAATAAGGCAATGGACTTGTGTTACAGCTGTTGTCTCCAGAGACACAGAGAGAGAGGAGCAGGAGGCTGCCTCAGAACTGCTTAGCACCTGCAATCACCGCTCCATGCAGGCGGGACACACTCTAGTCTTCAGCTGATGCAGCAATTCATATTTACCTGCACATCTTAGAAAAGCTGGCAGCACCGGCAGGGTACACACAGCCCAGGGATTCCCCTATGAGGAGTAATAGGAACCACATGCACACAATCTCTGCAGGGTTTGTCCAGCACCTGCAAACTTGCAGCAATATGAGCATGATCTTAATGCAATGTCAGAGTTAGTAAAGCAGGCGATTCACACTCCGCTTCCTGAGCTGCACCTCAAGCCACAAGGAACAAGACCTAACAGGCTAAAAAGACAGGAGCATGTCACTGCTGTGCAGCTGAGTCTCCTGATAGCAACGTGCCTGCCTCTCTGGAGAAGCAAATTTGTTTGCCACCCAGATCAAAGCACAGCAAATGCAGCTGTGACATACTATGACAGACGCTCCTGAAGGTCTGGCAATAAGGAGCAGCTCAGAAAACACCTGTCAGTCAGAGGGGGCACAGCTGGGCTCTGGCTGCACACCTGTCCTCTACCTCACTGAACTCAAGTGACAGTCGCCCGAGGCACCAGGGCAAGAGTGAGGCAGATGTATGCTGGCAGAGGCTGCCTGGAGCTCTGGTCTGACAGCGGCAGTGAACAGTGCAGGGCTGCTAAAGAACAATGTGACAAGTGAAAGCACCAAGGTGCTGGTCTCACCTGCAGGCCCGGCTCCGCATTGGGTGGTTTCACAAAGAAAGGTATGCGGCCCCTCTGCCAGTCATTGAGGACCATCTTGCTCACAGTTGGCATGTCTGGCTCTCCACCCTGCAACAACACAGCAGCGATTGGGGGTCTCTGCTGAGGCAGACTTCTCAAATTCCCCAGACAGCACGCAGATTTGCCTTCCCACCCGCGGGCACACAGAGCCCTGGGAGTGCCGAGGGAGGGCTGCACAGCCTGGCTCACTTTTAACAGCTTCCCAGTCCTAAAGGCTAGCTTCTCAAGGAAATCCTCAGTGTCCTTCCAGGAATCAATCTTGTAGGTCTTGCGGATGTATTCTGGCTTGGCTCTTTCAAGCACTGCACTAATGTGGTCTTCAGGGCTCTTGATTTTTTCAACTTGGACCTAAAAAAGCAAATGGTAAAAAAGTGTTAGTGCCCGGAAACATTCCTGTAGATCCTCGCACCAAGGGACAAGAACAGCTGTGAACTAGTCCCAAACTCAACCCCTCTTGCTGCTCCTTCCTCTGGTAACTTTTAGCTTGGCTTTAAGAGGGGAAGGCAGCACTTTGCTGAGGAAGAGAGCAGATGTTCCAGCATCCGAAAGCTCCAGGGAGTCTAAGGAAGGGGCTGCATTCCTCACTCCCCACCAGACACTTCTGCTTTCCATGTGTGATCCTTCCTTCTCCATCCTCACGCTGAGTGAACATGTTTTTGCAGACAGCTCGGACTTGGGAGTTGTACATCCCAACTGCCCCAAGGCTGGACCAGCACACTGACAGACCCTGCCAAGGGTGCAGACCCTAGTCGTCCTTGCAGGATTGGGGGATGGCAGAGGGAAAGGATGGGCATCAGTATTAGAAAGCCTCCTGGAGCTTGCACCACCCAGCTCTCAGCATGCTCTGCTTGGTAGGCACTCACCACTCCCTTCAGCACGATGTCAGTTTCTGTGTCTCCCGACGGATAAACCACGCCAGGGCAGTCGATGAGAAATATCCGTCGCATCAAGGTGATGTACTGCCACACCTGAAAGAGACCAGCCCCTCCTGGGTCACCTTCCTCCACCAGCAGCCCTGCACGGCTTTTCCAAGGTGGATACAGCTGATAGGAACCCACGAGAACAGGTCTTGGCATTCCCTTGGCTAGCACCACATCACTGCTCCCAGCCATACTGCTTTGGGACATTTTGGATTTTTTAAAATCATCCCTAAAAAAAAAAGCCTCCTCAATCCAGGCTCTTTGGGCTGGGCATGGACTTCACAGCATGGTTCTGAATGAACCCAACTCCTGTGGCTTACTCCCAGGATTACACTGCAACCAGGCAGACCTACCTTTGTTTCACCTGCGATGGGGGCCACGTTGCAGACCTTCTTAGACCGTAACGTGTTAATCACCGAGCTCTTGCCAACGTTTGGATAGCCAATGAAGCCCACGCTGATCTGCTTCTTGTCCGTGTGCAACTGTTCAGAAATGACACACCATTATAATTGCTGGGTAGAAAGAAGCTATTAAAGTTTAGAACTTTTAGTCTCTTCTTTGTAACGCAAAGCAAATGCATGTCTAAAGTAGGTCAGATGGTGAGAGATAGTTCTCTTGAACAAGAGAAGCCCAAGTATGCAGCAACAGGCCTTCAATGAATTATCCACATTGGAAAGTCTTGCTTTTGCCTTTGTTTGAGGCAGAAGTGAGTCACTTGGATATTCAGTTGTTGTGACATTACTTGTGGATGCTTCAAATTAAAAAGCATTTGGTTTGAGAAACCCAGCAAATATGCACAGATTTCATGGGTAAGATAAAGACACAGATGTTGCCTGAAGAGGAAAAAAGTCCGTCATCTACCCAAGACAAAAGGGAAAGTGCCCTCGATTTGATAGGGGCGTATGTTGTAGCCGTGTTGGTCTAAGGATATAGGCAAGCAAGTTCCTTTGGGTAAATCCGATACCTTTTATTAGACGAACTCAAATATTTATCCGAGTTGGTCTAATAAAAGATATCGGATTTACCAGAAGAACCTTGTCTGCCTTGATTTGATAGGTCTCTCTTGGAAAAACAGTCTTCCGCAAAGGGTATTACAAGGGACACTGCCAATCTTCAGGGCACGAACTCCTGGGCTGCGCATTCCTCCCTTCCGTGTGTTCAAGCGTTACCGATACCGGGAGGCCAGAGAGAATCAACAGCCTCAGACAGGAGGGATGTAGAACAGATGACACCCATCACAAAACGGCTTTGTGCGCCTGCGCAGAGCTTGGTACACGTGTCCACAGCTCCTGACAGAAGGGATCTCTTTCCAATCACTCCCTGCGACAGGGGCTTTTCAGAGCCAGTCAACCACTGACTTAGCACCAACTAGGAACAAAGAGAGATGCCTGGCTTTGGGATAGAGACTTAAGGCAAAAAATAAAAACCCATGTGTGTGCAGTACCTTTCCAAACTGTCTCAAGAGCTGTATGAAGTCTCCTTTGCCAAAGGAGTTTGTGAGGCTGGCGTGGAAGGCGAGCGTTGGATACTCCTGCGACAGGACAGCAACCCAGCGTTTCTGCAGAAGAAGTGCACTGCTGAGCGAGGCGTCTATGCAGCAGCCCCCAGCCACACAGCACGCCTATTTACAGCAGAACACAGCTTCTTGGCTTGCTGCAAGGGACTGGGTTTCAAACCCAACTGTCTAAAGAAAGTGCTAATTAAGTGCTTTGAACAATTAAAGCTCTGTCTATTGTTTTAGGAGATGAACAATTTTCCAAAAATGCTCTCAGGGCAGCTAAACCCAAATTAGCTTAACGACATAAAACAGACCAGCTGTGGCGGATGTGCAACTGAAGAGGACTAACATTTAGCACACCAGAGACGGCAGCTGAACTGTGAGATCCAGCCAGAGGAAGCAGAACTTGTGGCTGGCAACTGCTGCTCCACTGAGCCAATCTTGGCCATGTTTCCCATCTAGCTGCTACTTCAGTGGCAAGCTGTCAGGGGAGGAGGTCACACTGACCCAATTACACTTTGCCCTCTGCCAGCAGCATTGGCACTGGCGCTGCACTAATGTAGGGGCAACAAAAAGAACCGCCCCAGGGCTTTACTTACGGTGGCCCAAGTGGGGACAAGGTCACATTTGTTCAAGACAAAAATGAGGTGTTTCCAGGGTTTCTCCTTTTTAAGGTAAGATTCTACGTGCGGAGAGCGGGTCCCCAAGGGATCTCTGGCATCGAGGACTTGCACAACCACATCTGATGAATCGATCACCTGAAAATCCACAGAGAGATGGTTGTGCCTTCAGGCAGAAAGCAAAACAGCTTTTGAAGAGACATGCTCAAGCTACAAGCCTTTCCCACCAGGAATCCAAGCAGTGTCTAAGATTAGTCAAACTCAGACTAACACCACAGGCATTTAACTTTTCCACTGAACCAGCCTGTACAGCAAAATGACAGCAGACAAACTTTGACAATGCTCCCATACACAAACACTGCAGAGAAAGGAAGCTTCCATTTCACACAATCAGGGGTTTTCCACAGCACGCTTTCCAATTATCCAAATTCATTTTGTATTTACAAAACTGTGGACCTGTATTTTCAGTCTCTCCTGCCTGATCATGTTCCTTCAAGACGTCGCTTTTCCCACACCCTGTCCAGTTGGGAAGCGCCCTTTCCACAGCAAGTCACTGGCATTTTACAGAGAATCACAGAGTGAAGGTTTCCTAGACCTTCAGTAATGCGTGCACAAGTGAAAACCTGCCATCAGTCCAGTGGGCATCTACAGCAGGGAGCAGTCTTTAATGGCTCAATTCAGGCAAAGTGAGTGTTTTACAGCTCTTTTGGGCTCTCATTTTTGGAAGGCAGTTCAGAACCAAGTTTGCTTTAAAGACCCAGGAATGCTGAGGACAGTAAGCGGAGAGAAGCCATAAGCTGCATTCAGAAACTTGGGCCAAGAAGCAGATAAGCAACTTCTTGTTAGCCAAGAGGCCTCTCTCTGGGACTGGAGATCAAGAGTCTGGGCCCACCAGTGCCATTCCTGAGACAGGGAGGGTCTCTACTTTCTTCCTGATCTTCTTCTTCCATGGTCCAGGTGCATGGTGGCACCACACCCACCATTTCGAGTCAGACTCTTGAAACAGGCTGACAAGGGAGGAGGCAGGCAAGTTTTAAACCTGGCCTATGTGCTTCCCAGGGAGGTGCCACCTGTTAGATGGCCCCAGCCAGCTTGGGCTGTGGAAGTGCAAGGGCACTGGAGGCTGGTTTTCTTTACAGGCTGGGGCTGATCACACAAAGTTTTGCTGCTCTGTGGACCCACCCATCTGTGCAAGGTTTCTGCGCTGCATCCTCCAAGTGAGAGGGAACGCAATCCTTGGAAGCTGCATGCGCACCTCCTTTGCACTCCGTAAGGGACACCGCTTACCTTGTAGAGCTCTCCCCAGATTCTTTTGGACTGGCCCTTCTTGTAGATCTCCTCTTGGGCTTCATCCCTAGAAGCAGATCAAAGACATCAGCAGAGGAAATGCCAGGATGCCACATTCTCTGAAGCTCTCTGCAGGCACAGGAGCAGAGGCCAAAATGACAGACAGGATGCACCATGGTATGTGCTTGTGCCCCAGCTACAGTTATCCAGCAACAATGTCCATCCTCCACAGAACATGAAAGCAGCCCCTAGACCGAATACACAGGCAAAGATGAGCCAGCATTCAAAATCCAAGTCTCATACTGAGCTCTGTGCAACTCATCTCACTCCTTTTGTTCCCTGTGTCTATACAGTGCCCAAATGGGCAGTATTAGCAGCATGCTGCATTGCTTAAAGGGTGAACTACAGCATGCACCGCTTTTCAGAAATGTAAATGCTAACCTGCTTCAGCTTTTACCTCACTCCAGTGTCTTCTGTCACCAGGTCTCGGTCCTTGCCCTGGATGTAGGTTCCAGCAGAGGCCTCAGCAGTCTCCAGCAGAGACTGCACATCACTTGCAGAGAGGTTTGGTTTCTTCCTCAGCGATTTGGGGCCAAACGTCGTTTCAAAAGTTTCTGTGTCGAGGATGTGAACTTTGGAATTCTGTGAGTAAGCAGGTTGGGAGAAAGAGAACAAAACATGTACCATCCCCAGGCCTCCACACATGCGGCACACGAGGTCAGGGCTGGTTCCAAAGAGCTTGCAACGAGAACTGTATACAACTTTCTGACAAGTCACAAAGTTTCTTACATTCCTATGAGAAACACAAAAGTGTTCGTCTGAAAAAAAGGCAAAGCAAACAGTGTTGTACTTGCCAAACAAATGACACTTCCTTTCTTTTATCAGATTTAGTCAGATATCGTTACAGCCACGACGATAAACATTAACTCTTATCATTTATTATTCTCTTGTTTTTCAAACAAGGGCGTGGATCTTGCCAAATTCACAGATTTTTGTCAAGGATAATTATACTCAACAAGGTATATTTTAAGACTAGCTGCAAAGGCTAATATTTTCTTGGAAGGGCATCTATTCCATGGCTAAAAAGAATCACTAACATTGTAATGTGCTTTTTAGCTTCAAATAACATTTTCCTTGATTTAGGTAACATTTTTATTAGATGCACATGGAAAGTCTTCACATGAAAATATCTAACACGTGTCCAAAAGAACGGTGTAGATGCGATAAAAGAAACCTGATGCTAACTAAAACTCAATGTGCTGGAGAATAGGATTATACGGCCAGGAATTTTTGACTCAGGATAAAAGCACATATTTGAGTCAGGGTTTATCACGCAAGAGGATGTTAGCAGGGCAAGGCTAGCATCCTCAAGAAACCAGCACCAGTTTGTCACTAGTGTCATCAGACGCACCAAGGTGTAAGGTGGCTAAATGCCAGGTTAGGACCACAATGGTAACTTATCTTAAAATCCTTTAAGGCAATTTTCCTGCCAAAAGAGATTCAGCCTAATGAATACAGACCTCCAAGGCTGCAAGAGCGAGTACACTTGTTTCTTTATGGTCATATGCAACATAAGTATTTCTGGAAAACATTCAAATGGAGTTACACACTCCTAGCAAAGCCAGCTGAGTTCCCAGAACAGCAACACTGATGACTACGAAGTGCTTGTACAAGCAAAAACTTTCATCAGCAGCTTGCTGTAAGCCCCGGGTCAGTCACTGTCACTGAGCGCCTCAGAGAAGACTGAGAAGGCCATCTCCTGAAGCCATCTCAGTCTGTCACTAGGCAATGCGCATGCTTATTTTGTTCCAGGTAGAGGCAGAGCGAAGAATCTTTCTGTCTGTGGGTCTGGGTCAGCATCTCTTCCCCAAGCACCAAGATGCAGCGTCTGTGTGACATGGATGCTGCCAGGAGCTCCTCTGCAGTATAGTCCACTTCTTGTGATCCCTTTTATTGAATCAACTTTTCATGTCCGGGAAAAGACCCAAAGGAGGGCATGTTGTATCCGTCACCTCTCCTATCTATATCATTGTCCATTAAAGAGATCACAAAAAACCTTTGCCTCTTGTACACTTCCTGGACTATCACAACTACAGCAGCACTCCAACCCTACTACTACACTACTAAGGGTGAGGGCTCATACATTTGGAATATCTCAAGAGGAACAGGTGCAAAAGGGCAGCAGCTGTTATGTTCTAAACCTTCCTGGTGGGCAAACAAGGAATAACACAGATGTGGCAAAACTGCTCCGCCTTTTAACACGGCTTCATCCAGGGATAACACTGGAGCAGTTTCA
>JAGPOW010000145.1:874553-901268 GCA_030014935.1 Caiman crocodilus
TCTGTCCACAGGTAACCGCTAGAACATAACAGCTAGAAATGGCTCCAAGCAGATGCATGTCCACACCCTGTGCCTCAGACCATTCCCTGAGTTCAGATGTAAGAGCAAGGCTAGCAGGCAGCCATCTCTGAAGAGGTATGATATGCTAATGCAGGCAGGGGCACCTTCCTGGCACATGCCTCCCACAGGCTCTGGAGCTGCGCAGCGCTTACTGCCTAGCTGGCAGAGAAAGAGCTGGACTTGGGAAAAGCAGGCTGATCAGGCACATTTTCTTCAGGCAAGCAGTTAGGACTTGATCCCATGCAGGCAAGAGATGGCAGTGCTATTGCAGTTACACCTCCATACCTGGGGCCAGGAACAACTGACTTCCCAGAGAGATGTGACCACCTAGAGTTCAGCCCCTAAAGCCCCCTGATCACTGGACTAGGGGGGCTTTCATCATGGCAAAACATCATGGTCAGAAGTGAATTTCATTAGGCCACAGGAGCTGGACTCTCCTAGAGATCTTTGAAAAAGGGAAGCTGGGAGATCTTTACCTACCAAAAATACAGAGGACCTTCCTTTCAAATCTCATCTGAGAGATAGTGTCTAAGCAGCACTGCACACTGTCCCCAGGTTAGGACATCAGCTCAGCACCAAGCCAACCAGAAAAGTGGCCTGGACAGTCAGCCACTGATGCTTTCTACAGTACCGCAGACTTTCTGCTCAAAGTGGCATACTGCTCAGTTTGCAAGACCTAAGCTCAAAGACAGAAAACTGCAAGGGAGCCTCAGACCCTTTTTTGGGGTCCCGCCAGTGCCTAGGGCCTAAGAGCTGCATCAGTCCTTGCGCTGCAGAAAAAAGACAGTGATGCACTCTGGTGATGAGCAGAGACTTTACGATGCTCTACACCCAGCAATGCATATCAAGGAACAGCAGAGCCACCTGCATAGATGAAATGCAACCAACCCAAAATATACCTAGCAAAGCACTGAACAGAAGCCTTGACAAGCCTCTGGTCTGGAGCAAGAAACGATACTCACATGAGGTCTAATTCGATCGTGGAAAAGGGACATGGGCAGTTTGCTCTGCTTCATGACCACTCTATATGGGTCCTTCATAACCGTCTCCATTTCCTCTTGGAACTTCTGAAGGGACGACTGCTTGATCACACGAGTGTTCCCTGTAGGGAAAAGCAGGCAATGTATTTCCCATCTTTACCAGCGTCACTGATCAGCAATGCACTGTACTGGGGCTCTTCCTGGAACCAACAACTGGGGCAAAGCAAGGTGATTTCACCAGGCCGACACATGGTGACATGCCCACTCTTTTCCTTCCCATTGCTCAGAAAGTCTTTTCAAAAGCACCACCCTAGGAACAGTATAGCCTGGGCAAACCCATACCGAGAGCATGCCCTTGTGTTACTGAGACTGGAAGAGAAACCTGAAATCAAACCCCAGGTGCTAAAGACAGAAAGAGGAGCAAGCTCTCCGTCGTGTCAGTTTTGGCAGGGTCCACTGCAAGGAAGTGCTGAGCAACACTTGGACCCAGATTCTCCCCCGCACCCGCCTCAAGAGATGCCTGGTACAAAATACCCTGGAAACAGCCCGTGCGAATCCACTATGCTTTTATATTCTGCATTTCAATCAAGTGCACATGCCCCCTCCAGAAATATGTGGAGCCATGACCTGCGGAGGTTTCCACAGAGGAGCTCTCTCAGTTGGTCGCATTGCCTGGGGCAGTCCTCAGAACATCAGGGAATCCCAGCCGGCAGGCAGAAAGCCACATTCCCCTGGGGCGAACACAGCTCATGTAGGAGGGAGACCATGAACAATGGCACAGCACCATCCAGAGTGCAAAGGACCAGATGTCTAAAGTAGGCCCATCACAGCTACAATTCTGCATCCCTGCTATGAGAGGCCCACAGTCACCACTAAAAATCCAACTAGGTACATGAACAGCTTTAAAAAAAATGGGCCCTAACACCTACCACTAGCTTCTTCCTCTAGTTTTTCCACAAGTATCCATTAGAAATCAGAACACAATAAAAAGAACAATTAAAGGGGCTGTCCTCCCATACAACCCAGGGTATTCACTCTCTGAAAAATTAGGCCTGCTTAAGGAGTTGCAAGTGAGGCTCCCTAGCATCACTAGTCACTCTAAGAAGCCTTGCCAAACTCATCTTGCATCCCACAGAACAGGAACTGTGTGCATCACCTGCTTCGGAGCACCCAAAACCCCCTTCCCTGCAGCCTTGTTGAGGGGTGAACACAAAAGAACTCACCAAACCATTTAATATTTGGCTCCACTCTGGCCACTGTGCCCGGTGCCACTGTGGACTGGTACTGCAGGGGCTTGATCACTTTGCCACGCTTGTTCCTAAGTGCAACAAATGAGAACATGTGTAAGTATCCCAGAGCTGCACACAACCCCCTAGCAAGGGGGAGAATCTTATTTCACAAGATCATACCTCAGCCTTTCCAATGCACTAGATAATCAGTGTTCACCTGGGCCTTGCATTCAGACAAGCTGATGCTGCGTGTTCGGACACCAGACCAGACACTGAAACAACGGGGAATTAGCGTGTGCTGGCAGACCTCACCCATGCTGGAATGTGGCCAAAGTGTCAAGCCTACCCTTGCAAAGCATGCCCAGGTGACTACGTGATTAAGGGCTCCCCAAATAACAGCCAAGCATGGCCCTGCCTTGCCTACAGGAAAAGCTCCTCACCCCGAGTGACATGACCTCAGGCAATCACACTGACTGCAAGAAACATCTGGATGGAGGCAGCATCTGGGCACAAGGAATGAGCAAAAAGACGCGTGCGTCTGCAACCAGCTTTTCCTCCTCCATCAACTGATCGCCCTAGGTGCACAACTGGAAGCAACAAAACCTCCTGGGCTCACTGCGAGATGAGGGGGATCGCAGTCACCCACACAGCAGACAAGAATGAGACTGACTGGAGCCCAACACTTTTCCACGGACTGTACCAAGCAAGGGAGGGAGGAAGGCCTCTGAAAAAAACCTCGCTAAGAGTTTCCACATTTTTGACTTGGTCCATTTTCACAAAGATGTTATTAAAAAACCCATGGTGGCTTCTACTCAACACCTGCTGACGGGCCCATAAAGGCACCGCTCGAGTGACGAATGGAAGGAATGTTTCCAGACCAAAGGGAAACCAGCGTTCCAGCTTCCCAAAATACCAATGCAGCAGACAGGTGACATCCACAGCTGGTTTCAACAAACCAGATGAAGCTTGTTACAGCTTGCAGCAGTGATGCTCAAAGGACCAACTTCACAAGGACTCTCTCCCTCGTTCAACTATAAAAAGAATTAAAATTACAGTAAAGTAGGTGAGAAATAAGATCTTCCAGGAAAATGCCATGGTCCCTTCTCAGCAGTTGACATTAAACTTCCATCAGCTGCATCAATAGCAAGCCACCAGCCCAGAAGTTTTGAACATTAGACTTTTACGCTCCTCCCTCAATTCCTTTCCGAGTTAAGACTTGGCATAAGAAAAGTGTGGTTTGAATAAAAGTAAAAATTCCAAGCGTCTTCCATCAAAACAAAATGAAACCTGGCAAATTCTGAAATCCTTAATTTGAACCAGTATCCTGAGAAAGCCGAGGGCATCTCCAACATGGCAGATGCACGTGTTTGTGGGGTGGTAGGCAGAGCCCTTCGAACAGACGGAGGAAGTGCTTAACACCAAGGGCCCTGTGAGATGACAGCCCTCCAGACATCTTTCAGGGACCCAACGTGGGTTATGCTGCAGTTAAAAATGAAGGCATGGAGCGTACCCCTGCTTTCCTGGCCCTCGATCAAGATCAGATCAGCCACTGTCTCCCTTAGACTTACAGGCCCGTGCCTTGTGCCTCTGGCCTCCTGCTGTGGGTGGAGCTGAAGGGAAAGCCCCAAAGCAGAGCGGCTAGTACAGACTACGGGCTCCCGTCCGCAGCAAGGGGCTCACATCAGCAAACCAAACACCGCTCGGTTCCACCTTGCAGAGGAGGCTGGACCTAACCGAGTCAACACATCGCACTGGCCACGTTACACGTGTGACTAGATCAGACCTACAGCACTGTGAACACGCTGGCTCGAGTGACGTGTTAGCAGCACGTGTGTGGGGAGGGAAATCATTGCAGGTTCGGTGGGAACTTTCTTTGGTTTATAAACACGAAGCGGAGGCACAGGAAGCCCTGCCCCGCACGCACCAAAAAGGGGAGTACACCCACCAGGTACGCAGGACACAAGCGGTGCGGGGCAAAGCGAGACCCTCGACACGAGGCTCCCTAGGAAGTGGAAGGCGAGCTTTCGGGGCCCGCGTGCATCCCAGCCGCTCCCCAGCCGCAGGAAGGGCAGGCGCCAGGGGCACCCATGCAGCTGCCAGGGGCCGAGGGCTCGTCCGGGCTATGCAGGCTGCACGTGCTCGCGGCACCGGGGACGCTGCGAGGCTGGGCGGCGCGCCGGGGAGGCCGCGCACGCCCCCAGCTTGGGGACCCCCCACGCCATGCTATAGCCCCTGCCGGGGACACGGCAGCACCCGGGGCTGCATCTGCCCCAGCGCATGGGCAGGGCCCAGTGGGGGCCACGGATCTCACCTGCGCTCCTTCTGCCGGTACATGTTCAGGCGTCGGATGGTCGCCCGGTCCCGCATGTTGGTGCCGCCAGCGCCCTGCACCCGGTCTGCGGGGAGATGGAGGGTCAGCACCGCCGAGCACCCCCCGCCCCGGGGAACAGCAATGGTCCAGCCCGGCAGGGGCAACCTCCCCCCCAGGAACAATGGCACAGCCAGAAGCACTCCCCGGCAATGGCACAGCCCAGGGCCAGAGCACCCCCCTGCAACAGTGGCACAGCCCAGAGGCAGACCACCCCCGCCCCACAACAGCGGTACAGGTACAGGAGCAGGAGACCCCCCCGCCCACAACAGTGGTACTGCCCAGAGGCAGAGCACCCCCGCAACAAGTGGCACAGCCCAGAGCCGGGAGACCCCCGGGAGACGGGCGCGGGGCCGCCGGCCGTACCGGGGTTGGTGCTGGCGTGGGACGGGTTGAGGCTGGCGCGGCCCTTGTAGCGCGGTTTCACCATGCTGAGGCCGGGTGTGGGGGCTGCTCCCGAGAACCGCGGCTCCACGCGCTGAGACCAACCCGGAAGTACCCGTCACAGCACTTCCGGTACCAAAGGGCACGCAAGAGGCGCGTACTTCCGGCCGCTCAACGGGCTTCCGGGTGCTGTTGCCACCGCTGTTGCCGTGACAACTGACCTTCCCTGCTTCCCCCCCCCGCCACACGTGTGTGCAAGCCTGAAGGCCCTTGGCCCTCCTAATGGTCTACCAACATCACCACAGCCCGACCTGGTACGGGGTCACAATATTGCCAGGGCGACATCACGCACAAGCCGTGAGGTGCGACTGGTGACATCACGGAGAGGACTCATCCTGCGGCGCGCACTGGGCCGCCCTGGGGCAGCTGGGCCAGGATGGCAGGGGCCCAGGATGGCGCTGGGGCCAGGCCATGCCCAGTGTGCCTCCCACGTGGTCCCTGGGCAGCCCAGGCCACCACCTCGGTGCTCCGCATCGGCCCTGAGCACCGATGGCGCCGCGTGAAGCTGCCTGTCATACCCCCGTGGCAGGGGCAGACCCGCTCCCCCTCTTTGTGACAGCTTCTGCAGCATTTAAACACCGGGACCATGGCCCCACCGCCCCCTCATCTCCTTCCCTGCACGCTGGACGCACCCAGATGTCTCTAGCGGCTGCTCCCAGCCTCCGTTGTTCTCCTCTGCAGCCTCCCCATGTCCCTTCGCACACGGAGCCCAGACGTGCGCATGGTGCTGTGCGTGAGACCTGCCTGGTGCTATCCCCTCCCGTGTCTCACACCTCCTACTCCTGTTGATGTAGCTGCTTTTCTCTATGACCGTGTGTCGCCAAGTAACACTGTTCAAGGGTGCCTCCACGATCGCAGCTCAGACAAAGAGCCGGACACCGGTGGGGTTTGCCTGGTAAGGGCAGGAACGGCTCTGTACTTACCTTCAGGTGTGCAGCCAGCGAAGATGGAATGGCACACAGCACCAATGCTGCGGCTTATAAGTACTTACCAGCTGCAGCTGAAGAGGTGAACGGGTGATGATGGCAGGATTCTGTGCCCATCGCTGGTGTTTAAAAAACCTGGGAAGTCAGTGAGAAAAGACAATGCTGGCTGCCCACGTGCGCCAGGCACTCCCGGCCATACCTGGGCAAACAGCCTGCGTTATTTCTCCAACTGGAGACCTGGAGAGGTCTCTAGCTTTCAGTCGGCAGAGCCACAGCACCTTGAGGCAAGCAGAGCCGTACGTTCCCTGCTACCCATGGACAACATCCTGGACGAGGCATCAAAAGGCACCTTCAGAACAAGGAGCATCAGATGAAGACTTCCCAAGAGTGAGTTATAGGATTAGGGCCTTAGACCTGGGCCAACCTCATTGGAATTTAGTTGGAGAAACGTTATTGACAAAGGGGGCAGATTTCCCGGTTGCTGGGCGCACTTAAGGCAGGGTTAATCTTCACGTTTTGAAGGTGATAAAGATTGATGCGAGCAAGTATTGATTAGATGAGTTCATCAGTATTTAAGTGTAAGAATTCATGAGTTGTTCCTGGTATTTTGATGAATTGATACTTATTGGATTTTTGGACCCGTGCATGAATTTTGTGATTATCAGGGGAGTATCTGGTTATGATATATATAGATGGACAGGTCTGAGTAGCAAAACCCTACTTAGAATAGAGAATCAAGTTATAAAGGACAAGCTCCAACCTCAAAGGAGGGGTGAACAAAATGCTAAGAAAGTCCTAGCCAGTGCTTCCTGCAAATTTAGGCACCTGGCGCCAGCACAGCCCAGTTGACAAGTGGATGGGGTGTAGGGGAGGTGGAGCCCCAAGAAAGCACCATTAATAGGGAGCTGCTTGCGGTTGTCTTCTCCATCATTGGAACCTCCCTTTTCTTTATTCTTCCCTGAGATCAAAATGTGGAGGGTGAGTTAAGGGAGATTTCCTGTGAGCATGTGGCCCAGAGTACCCAGGATCAAATAGTGGAAGACCGACAGGATTTAACAACCCGGTTTAAGGGGGCAAGACATTGCCTGTTCTGGTCCCAACAAGAACACTGTGTTGCACTGCTGTCTCATTCAGCCTCTCATCCACCAAACCCCCATACCTCTCTCAGCAACACTGCTACCCAGCCACTTCTCTCTCACTTTGTATTTGATTATCCCTGTCTACTAAGGTTGCCAACTCTGTTTGAATCTATTCTGGGAGGTTTCATTACGTGATGTAATTATATTAATTAAAGTGCGTATACTTTATGTCACAAAGGCACATGACTATTACATTTCAAAACCCAATGGACTACTGTATAAATCAGAGTCAACATTTAATATTTATTTTAATGAATGCCCTATCATTTATCTCCCAGATGATTCTCAGCAGCCTCCTGGAGATTTACATCTAATTCCTGGAGACCCAATCCTGGAGGGTTAGCAACCCCATTCCCTGGGGGTAGCACCTCACATTTGTCTGCATTGAATTTTATTCTGTTGTCTGAATAAACACTCTCTTCAACCAACCAAAATCCTTTTGATAAATAAGCAGCTGTCTCCAACCTACCAAGATCTTTTTTAATTCTATCCTCCAAAGTCTTTGCAGTCCTTTCCAGTTTCATGTCATCGGCAAACCTGACCAGCACATGGAATCACCATGTGCTGTATTGCATGGTTAGGTCTGTGCCAGAAGATGACAAAGCCAGCATGTCTTTCTGCACAGGGTTTATTGCCTTCCACTGGCACAGAGAATGTAGTGATGATATAAAAATGATGTTTATTCACAGAAGTCAGAACAAGTTGTTGCTTGGGTTAGGAAGGCATGCGTGAGGTCATTATCTTTGAAGCCGTAACAGCTCCATATGAAAACAGTCATGCACCCATCAAAATATTAATGACTTTTGGCTGGTGAAAGACTGAAAGTTTGTCTTTTGCTTCAGGGTTAACAAGCTCTCTGGGGCAATGGTGAATTGCAGAAAAACAAAGGGGTTCAAACAGTGCCTAAAGCTGGAGACTGGTAAAAATCAATATAAAAAAGGAATTGCAAAACTTCCTAGAAGCTTCTTTGAACAAGGGAGAGTTTGATTTCATCTGAGGCTGTTGTGAATTCCAGACTGATCTTTTCATTTTTCCAAATGATAGGGTGCGTGGTTTCCTTCCAAACTCCAGGATGTTTGCTGGATTGATTATGCTTGCTTTCTAGCCATTTTTAGTTCTGCAAATCTGTCCCTTAACTCTTGCTTTTTCCAAAGTAGTTACCTAACACCCATTAAACACACAAAATCAATGGCAGCCAATCAGATCATTACATACCTGACTGTTAATTATTGGTTTACAAACAAATCCTTCCCTCAGTATTTTCTGACCCGCTCTTGTATCAGGAAATGGTTTCCTGAATGGCCGCAGCGAAAGAACCCACCTATTGTCCAACCCAGTTAACTGGAAGAGTTTCAAAATGGCAGTCACAGGGAGAGTCCCGGGGAGCACGTCCTGTCCCATCCCTTGGCTCCCAGGTGGTTGCCCAGATTTTAGTTTCTCTTCCTTGGTACAGCTGTGTGATGACCCAAAGGTGGAGGCACCTCAGAGGAAGAAGTGTATGTTGTCAGATGAAACCTCTTAGAAAATACTCAGATAATTTTCTTTCTGCCGTTCCCATCTGCCCATTTGGAGACCAACAGGATTTTATTGAGTCATGCTCTGTGCCCAGCTCTTGGGCAAACAGTCTCCTAGAAAATTGCTTACAGAGTAGAGCAGTATTGGTGTGGGATACTCTGAATGAATGGGAGGGAAAGTCCACCTCCTTCTCCCAAGAGACCCCACTAGAGCCAGGCTGAAACCATCCTTTGGATACCCTTTAGTCCCAAGCATAACCAGTATTTCCCTGGCCTGGGAAGGGAGGGTCCAAGTCACCCAAAGGGGACAGAGGCTGTGTATCCAGAAGAGCAAGGGAGTTCTCATTGTTTTTAATATCTTTGCTCCCACGGTTTGGGATCCGGACAATGCGGGGTCCCCTCCATGCACCCTGCCCACTGCTTTGCTGTGATCGGGGGGGCTGATGGAAGCTTGCTGACGGTCCCAGTGGGCTGTTTTTCCAGGGTTGCCCACAGTTGTTTTGAGGTTTTGTTGTGTTTTGTGTTAAATAAAAACAATAAGATCGAAACATTTTCCAAACAGGCCTGTTAACAATTACACGGATGTTACGAGCAACTGCAAGAAAACAAGTTTGGGTGAATTGTAGATGCAGAGTCTCTCTGTATGTACGTGTGTCACTGCCAGATTGTAAAAGATATTAAACAAAAGTGTAAATCTAAGCTAGTGTAAATCATCAGAATCTCACTAAAACGCTGCTAATTTATCCCAGGGGTTGGTTGGAGGACATCCAGAGTGCTCAGCACTCAGCAGGGTAAAGCGCTGAATGAGGACATAGCTGATCCTTGCTAAGTATCTCTTGTTAGCAGTGCGTGTTCTCTCTTGGCTTGTGAATTCTTTTCATTTCTGCTAAGGCTTTCTTACCAAAAAACCAACCCTTTGAGATTATTTGTTTTTCTAAGACTTGCAGCCCTGTGCTTTTAGATAATGTTTTGTCCCTCTGGCATGAAGTCATTTTAATGCACAAAGAGCTCAGAAGTGATTTGTAAAACAATGCTAATGGCTTCTAATTTTCAGTCTGTTTTGGATAATCCTGGGATTTCTGATTCCACTGTCTTGGTGGAATTATCTGTGCCTGGAGCATTTTGAAAACACACATTGATGTGGGACTTCTTAAAAAAATCATTCTAAATTGTAGATAATTGTTTAAGTTATCAGACTGCCGGCTGATGTGGAAGAGTTTCCCTAGGACCGGCATGTTTTCTATTAGAGTTGATACCAATCTGTCAGAGGATCCTTTTGATTTTCAATTCCTTAGACTAAATAGTTGAGTAATATTT
This sequence comes from Caiman crocodilus, assembly GCA_030014935.1. Lineage (NCBI taxonomy): Eukaryota > Metazoa > Chordata > Crocodylia > Alligatoridae > Caiman > Caiman crocodilus. The sequence goes on from JAGPOW010000145.1 coordinate 884,531, forward strand.
GCCCTGCTCTCCCCGCAATCCTTTCCCTTTTCCTTAGGAAAACACTCTTTTTGTTGTTAAAATAAAAAATCTTGGGACACATCCAGAAAATCAATGTCATCTTTGTTGTAAAGGATACAAAAAGCTAGGTTCAGAAATGGAGCTTATGTCATAGAGACCTCCTGGTTGAAGTGCCTGCTAAGTGCATAGTGGCTCTGGGTTATTTTGCTGGGATCATTTCTGCTGGTGCATAGACATCCCAGTGCCACCCTCCCCAGGCTTGAGATTGGGCAGCTCTTCCATTCACATCCAGACAAACTGAGTGTTCTTCCCCAGAGAAGCTAGCATTTATTCATTTTTTTTCTTTATCTTCAGAACACAATATCTCATTTTAGCCCCTAAGCAACTATTCATCTAGGGAGCTAGTTAGCTAAAGTTTTCCATACCAGGCAAATGCACATGATGATTACATTTTAAAAATCCACTGGACAACTGTATAAATCTGATCGAACATTTATTATTTATTTTAACGAACGCCCTATCATTTATCTCCCCGGTGACTCTCAGCAGTTTCCTGGAGATTTCTCTCTAATTCCTGGAGGGTTGGCAACCCTACTGAAGCCAGGGAAGGAATAATCCCCAAGCTTGTCCTGGCTGGAAAGAATGAAAGCATCTGAGGTAGCTGGACCGAAATCTCTAGCAACAAGTGATCCAGCTATGTCTGCTTTATAGAACCTGCTCTGTTGACCTGTGCGTTGACACTCCCTGCACTCAGAGGTTCAACTCTGCATTTTCTCAAACGAGCACAGCGGTGCATTGCCTGCAATAGTTCCCAAATCAGAGAGGCTTGGCCAGGACTGCTAGCCAGGCCAATCACATCTGCCAGACCCCCTTAATGTTACCAACCAGACTGGCCTGACAGCTGCTGATGTTTAGTGATGTTGAAGCCTGGTTGCCCCCTTCCTTGCTAGCATCCCGGTGAATGGGGTTGTGTGATGCTGTTGGATTGAGTCATTGCCACAATAACATGTGTTGAAAAGAGCTCTTCTCATTCTATTGAAAGAACCAGCGTTGACTGATTTTTGGCAGAGGTTGTCTGCAGTGGATCAACTCATCTGCTTCCTGTGACTGACAGGTTTCGACAATTAAATGGGGAGAAAAATTAGATTACAAGGGCTTCTCTAAAAGACTCATTTCTCCTAAAAAGCACTTCTCTAGCAAAGTGCAGAACTACAATATATTTGTTAGTTTTATGCTGTTACAATAAGAGTGACACCAGTTCTCCTCTTCTGCTCAGTCCACTGGTTCCCCGCAGAAGACATTTCACTGCTAGACTTCAACAAGACCCTCTAAGGGACTGCTAGAAAATACCAGATACTCGACTGCCACTGCTTCTTCCAGCAACTCAACTCCTCCACAGTGATGAATCTGTCACCTTGGAGGATGAAATGGATAAAAGGAGGAGACAGAGTGTTCTCAGCAGCAGGGTCCAGGTTTAGTGACTCCTGAACAGAGTGACCCAGCTCTCTCAGCCTGCGATGTCTTGTTCCCAAAGCTGTAGTCGCAAACAGTGATGCACAGGAAAAAAGAACGAGGTGAAGTGAAGGCATCGAAGTGAGAAAAAGTAACAGCTGACTTAGGGAATTGAACATACCTGATGCAGGTGTGAACTGAGCCCTTGCGGTTCTAGCTGTGATCCCGGGCGGTGGGCTTAGATTTCTGCTCAGTGATTGATTCCTGCATTACTGCACCGAGTGACACCAGTGGTGTGAATTGGACCCATGCAGTTTATCATACCTGTAACAGATTCATTGGGAATCCAGAGGATAACATTTCTGCATATAAATCCTCTCTCTAAAAACAAAGGGAGGCAGGAGGACATTTATGATCTGAATTTCTTAGGCAGAAATTATGATTTTTCTTCCAGCAGGCTGCAAAGAACATTTGCCGCATTTTAGGTTTTAGCAATCTGTATCCTGTGATTTCACGTGCCCTGTGCAGTGTCCATGTGCATGATGGATGGCAGGAAGTATCCTCCTTGCACTGCGTGTAAATAATAATAGATAACCTACCTGGACTCCCCAGACTGCACGTTATTTTTCAGCAGGGTTATGTTGCTCTTTGGAAACAATTGCAGTTCTAGCAGCCTGCTCCATCTGAACTGTAGTGTGGTGTTCAGTCGGGCATAATATATTATCCTGTATATAAATGCCATCAGAGTGATTTATTTGTGGTGAGCGGTTGTAAAGATGGGACTTCTGTAGTTTGGAGATTTTTTAAGTGTTATGCCTCAATCTCCTTGATTTAATAAACTTATAAAAAAATCTCTCTGACATCCTTAGGTTCTATTTAATGCTCTTATTTGGATTATATTATCTATCACATCATCCTAATATCCTTCTTTAACCCAAGGCTAGGACTTCTTCTGAGTGAAAAATCTCTTCAACATAAACATGAGCTAAAATATATATATACATTCCCTGCTTTTCTCTGGGAGTCAAAGACTTGTAAATGTGAGGATTCTGTGTTTGCACCCATTAAACCTACCTGTGGCTTGTGAATATCTGGATTTACATTAAAAACATGGGAAGGAAGCATACCATTTAAAACTGGTCTATGCATGGTGACATCTGTCTGCCCACAGCCCCAAATCTCAGCAAACGAGTTAAAAATTAAATGTTTCCCAAATGGTGTATTGTAAACACTGGATATTTATTCCTTCGTCTTTGGTTTCCGTCATGACTGAGAAGCACTACCCACAGGATAAGCAAGGTATCTGGGAGCCATCAGGCAAATCTGCAATAGAAATCTGCCCATTATCTTGACGTGTGCGCAAGTCTCCAAAGATTGGTTCAGTGTGAGAAAAAAGAGTTCACAGGGGTGTGGGATCAGGATGTGAAAGCATTGGTGTGCTGGGACCTTACAGCTACCTGCAGTATTGGTTTGCCTGGGATTGCCCAGAGTTTCCCTTTTCTTGCCTCTGTTTCTCCCTTTTCTATTTTGCCTGAAAAAAGAGAGAAAAGCAGAAAGAAAAGACACCCAAAACAGAAAGGTTGTCAGAGTCTTCTGGAAAAAAAGGAGTCTGAAAAATGAGTTTTAAACCAAAGGACAAAAGGCCTTTTTTCTCTGACCAATGTCTTCCATCTTTAAGTGGGTTCAGACCAAACCTTTGGTGCCAGAGCTGCCTCCGTGTGCTGCTCGGATGGTCGGCTCCTCCCAGCTCTGTGTGCGAGGCTGGAACGGTTTAACCAGCTCTGTGCGAATTGTACTAAGTGTCACGTATCTGTTTTGAATTAGTAACATCATTTCTTACTTAAAAGAAAAAAAAAGGTGGCTTGTTTTCAAAGCGATGTGACAGACGGCATTGGGAACATTTGCCAATAGCTGGAGACGGAGGTTCCTCTCCCCAGTTACCAGACCTGGGGGGAAAATCTGCTTGAGCACAGGGCTTATACCAGAGATTACAAAATAGGGGGTAAGTGCCCTGGTCCTCAGCACAGAGACTGTTTTTACCTCCTGGGTAGCGAGAAGGATTTGAGAAAGAAGCAACTGCACACATGTGCTTGGCTGGTTTATTGAGGCGCAGCTCTGTTTTGAAATATTGGTGCTAATATTCGAGTGTATCATCGTAAGGAGCCCTGTCGCGTCAGGGAGATCTCACGGCACTCGCTGCTCTGAGCCTGGGCTGCGGGCGGGGATCCTGTAGCAGGTGTATGAGTGTGTGAGACAATGACCAGGCTTGCAAACAAGCAGAGGGAGACCAGGGAAGGGTCAGTGCCCTCTGCTGCTGCCTGCGCAAGGGGAAAGGGCCCCACTGCATAGTGCGAGGCTGCAAGGAACTGCCTCTCCCCCAGGCATGCTGCAAAGGACAGGGCAAGGAAGAAGAGGCAACTGCATGTGGTCCCTAGCCAGTTCAAACGCCGGGTTTTGGGACCCTGTCTCACCCTTGGCTTGGGAGGCTGCTCGTTTCATCCCGCTGACTCAGGATCCCTGCGAACAGCCCCATGGGTACTCACACACCAAGCAGCTCACAGGTGCCCAGGCCCCGCCATCAGCAAGCCCAGTAAAGAGAGGGTGGGACAGCCCTGCGGATCCCGTGTGCTGCGCTCAGCCAGAGTTGCGCCGCAGCAGAGAGGCAATTCTCAAAGAAGAGAGTTCAGTTTTTCCTGGAGCAGCAGCTGCGTGGGCTTCCAGGTGCAATCCAAGCGCCACTGTCCCTACCAGAAGCAAAGCCAGCCCTGGGAGGGCAGTACCCCTCTGCACACAGCAGGCACAGGCCTGGTGCCAGCGCCTCTGCCCAGCAGTGACCTCTCCTCAGGTGAGAAGGGCAGCTAGGGACAGTGCTTGTCCCACCTCAAATTGTCGCCTGGTAACTAGAGGCTTGAATGGGAGATTCCCCAGGGTCTCAGTGGAACTTGGAGGCTTATGGGGAATTACCATTGGTCTGGGCCTAGGGTGCAGCTGGCAGCCTGGCTTGGGGTTTTCTTATAGCTCTGACAAGTTTCTCCATGCACAAGCAAGTCCTTGCCCCCTGGGCTCCAGCCTGGCCAGGGCCAGCGGTTACTAGCCGCGCGCGCAGAAACTGGGGGCGTTGGGTTATTTTCCTCTATTTTAATTTGAATTAAAGTTTGGAAGCAGTGTCAGGGCAGCTGCCGCTGACTTGTACCACAGACGTGTAACAGGTTTTCTCCACGAAGAAGTCATACAGCTCAGAACACGAAAGGGAGGAGGGAAGAGAGGGGCAGGCCACTGCCTCCAGCCACCCCCGAGTCCAGGGCTCAGGGGAGTAGCCAGCCAGTCCCAATCTCAGCCCTCTGGCTGGGGCCGTGCTGTCCTGGGCTTGTGCGGCTGACTGCCCAGTGAGACGCTGTCCTGTGGATGCACGCCCCGCTGCCCTCCACGCCGCGTGCCCCAGTGCCCGCTGGTAAAGCCGTGGGGGTTCCCTTACTCCTCCCCTTAGCATTTTGCACCCTGCAGTCCTGTGCTGTGTCTGTGTGCATGGTGGGGAGTCGCAGGGCAAGTGGGTCCCGTGTCTGGGGGGCCGCTCCGTGGGTGTGTAGGGGTGTCTGTCCATCTCTGCCAGCCCGGCAGGGGGTGTTGCGTCGCAGTGCTCTGGTTTGATAAAGCTTTCATATACATAGCAGCAACGAATCTTGCCATCGTGCGCCTGCAAAGGGGCAGCTATTGGACCGGACTAGCCGACATCATGGGAACCATGGTGCCCTTCTGCTTGCCTTTCCTCCTTTTGGGACCCGGCTTGGCATCTTTGGTGTCTTTCTGGTTCCTGTTCCCATTTGCCTTATCTTGCTTGCTCCGCTCTTCCTTTCTCTTCCTTTTCCCTGCAGTGTAACAAGGGGGCAGCAATGAAGCTCTCTGGGCAACAGGTGGCTCAGGAGAGCTGCCGCTGCCCTGGGAAGAGCTGGTGGCCACCCCAGCAGCTCTCCCTGCCATACAGCAGGAAAAGGTGCAGTCCCCATGAGCAGAGCAGTGGGGACCCAGCTCCTGGCCTCTCCCCTCTGCTGCTGGGTTCATTTTCCCATTGCTGGGCAATCTCAGACTGGCTGCTCAGAGCCTGTGCACCTGGGCTCAGAGGAAGGTGCTGGCCTTTTCTACAGTCCACCTTCAGCACTGCTGCTGGGAGGCAGCTGAAATCTGGACGCAGCAGTGTGATTCTCAGGACACTTGAGCCAGCACATCTCATTGCTCCAGACCAGGCCCCTGACTCTTGCTGGACAATACACCCTGTGCACCACAGCTGCTGAGAGCCAGCATTGGCCCTTCCACCTTCCCCTTGGCTGCTCTGTCTCTGCATCGCTAGGCACTGTTCAGAACTAATTCCCCCCTAAGCAGCCAGCACAACTGCAGTCTGGCTTCAGTGGCCAAGAGAATGAGCAAGCCCCCAGCTGTGTACCTCCCCCCAAAACGACCCAGACCATCGTCTTTCACTGAGGGTGCAAGAGGAGACAGATGCTCCAGCTGTTGCATCAAGCACTGGCTCAGCCAGCCAGCCCTCTGCTCTGCTCTCTGTCTCTGGCACAGATGCTAATGGGCTACGAAAGTGAGTGCACAGCAGGCGCAGCGAGCAGCATCCCAAGGCTGCTAGTTCTCCTTAATCCTGTTAGGAGACAAGCTGCCTGAGGCCTCCTTCCAGGTTTCCACCAGGTGCTGCATTCTGGCCCTGCATATGCGTGGTCTGCACTGGACTACATAAGCAGAGCTGGAAATCCGCTGGCAATGGACTGCACTTTGCACAGGTTGGCTCAGGGACCCAGCCAGGGAGGTGCATCAGGAAGCAGGCACTTGCTGGGGGGCAACTGGGGAGCACTAAACCCAGATAAAACGGGGCCCCAGCAGAGACAGCAAAATGCTGCAGCAGGAGCTTACCCTCAGGGCACTGGCTCTTCTGCACCATGCACCGCCGGACCTCAGTGGTGGCAGGACACATGGACACATCTCCGGCGGGTGCCTGTAGGATCCTCCGCGTTCGGTCCTGGTTGCCCTTCTTGAAGCCGCACACCTTCCTTTTCTTGGAGCATGGGCCCCAGGGGCCCCACTCACTCATTTCACATTGTGCTGCCGGGGGACACGACACAAGAGGCTGGGAGATCCATCCCCTCACCCCTGCCTGCCCCTCTCCAGATCCCATGGGACAGCCTTGCATCTCTGGAGATGGCTGCACTCCACAGAGCTCCAGGACAGAGCCTCAAGAGCTGGGCAGACTGCTGCGGGCCAGCCATAGCCCCTGTGATCCCTGCTCTCCATCCAAAGGGGCCAGCCCATCCCCATGACAGGCCAGGCTTTCCAGCAAAATTGGGCAGCCGGAGGCAGCTGCCAGCATTTCTTGCCTACAGGCATGAAGCAGGAGAGTGTCTTGTGAGACCACATCCTGCGCCAGTGTGCAGGCTAGGAGAGATGCGGGGCCTGCATTTGGGCCTAGGGTGAGCTCTGAACTGTGGCCGCCCCACCCCAGAAGGCTTTGCCATGCACCTCGCTCCCTGGGATACCGCTGCCCCCGGCCTCATCCTCTGCAGGGTTTGCTCGCCTCTCCCAAGCCACAGCTATGCCTCACCACGACCCAGAGCTGATGGCACATTTTGCAACTGCTAATTACACTGCCGGGGCAGGCTCCCCACAGACCTCAGTTTCTTTTCAGATGCAAATATGCAACCGCTGGAAAACGACTGTTTTCTGCCTGGTCTTGCCAGCACAGCAGAGGGCTGAGAGGCAAAACCCAGCCCATGCTGGGAGGGTTGTGGGGAAACTCCCTCACACCCAGGAGCAAAGCCCGGAAACTGCAGCCATTTCCAGCAGTGCCCTTGTAGGAAAGGGACACCTTTTGGAGCCTCATGGAGCTATGAGCTCCTGGCTGGCTGTGGCAGAGCCCCATGGCACATCCAGGTTAGACATAATGGAGCAGTCTACAGCTCATCAGCTAATGGATGCTTTTTGCTTTCACTGCAGTCAAGCAGCATGCAGCTGACCTGTGCATCCCAGCATATCATGGCTGTACCAGGACAACCCTATCACGCGGCAGGCGCAGGTGACAGCAGGTCCAAGTGCACATGGGCAAGCTAAACCTGGAGGCCACAGGACCCAGCAAACCAGCCAGGGGCACTTACCAGGACTGCTGCATTCCATGGTCCCATTGGTGGCAGCATAGCCGTCGGGGCAGGTGATGTAGCACCTCCCTTTGTGCAAATACAAACCCTCCTTACATTTTGTGCAAAAGTTGCGGCTGAAGCAGGACTCACAGTTCTCAATCTTGCATTCTGGGGGGAGCAAAGAGGGAGAGAGAGAGAAACGACACCAAGACCAGCGCCTAAAGCCTGTGGCCATGAGGCCGTGGAGCACAGCAGTGGGGGAACCAGGAATTGGTAGGGTGGGCAAGATGGACCCCTCCTGGCCTCAGAAGCTGCAGGTGCTCCTGGTAGTTCCTGATATAGGGAACCTATCTCCAACCACTGCCCCTTGCTGTCAGACAGCCACTCTGCTGAGGCCATCACACACACAACAGGTGCTTGTATCTGTATCCCAGTGGGATGCTCTCAGGGGGGAAGGCTTGGCTGCATGCAGTGATCTCAACCCTTCTCCCAGTTCACTGGCCAGGGCTCAACCACTCATAGAGGATGAGCAGAGCCAGGCTGACAGCTCCCTGTTTACCACAGGAGGGAAGAGGGGGCACCTGTGTCCCCAGAGGCAGGGCATGACCCCCCAGAGGGAGTAGCTGCTGGCTGGGTGCTCACGTAGCTGAATGACCTGCGTCTCTGGAGGACGGCTGCACTGGGCTCACCCCACACCTCCCACTAGGACTCCACAATGCTGATGTCCCCCAGCCCCTGGGGGAACACTGCTCAGACCACCTGCAGTGCAAAGCAGGAGAGCTGCAGACTAGCAGCTGCCCGGTGCAGGTCGTCCCCACACCCTAACGCAGCCTCAGGCACTTACTGATGCACTTGTTCATGTCAGGGTTGCGCAGGCCGAAGTAGCCGAGCGGGCAGGAGGGCAGGCAGATACCGATCTGCCGGATGTCGTTGCGCTCCAGCAGGATGAAGAGCTTCGGGGAGCACTTCAGGCATCCATTGAACTCCGAGCACAGGTCACAGCCCTTTGCGCAGCCCTGGCTCAGCTCGGTGCTGACTGCAGGGACAAGGAGGACACGCATGGGTTAGCTCCAAGGCCCTGGCTGGGCGGCTGCAGAATGCCTGCTGGCTTCAGACCTGAGAAGAGCCACTACCTCCTGGCTTGACCTCTGCCTTGTGTATATATAAACCATGCTCATATGCCTGGTGCTATCTGCCCAGTGCTTTCCAGCCTGCTTTTTGGGGCTGGCTGCATCCCCATCTCCTTCCTCTACCCCCGTTCATCCTCTCCTGCACCAACCTGGGGCAAGGGCAGGGGTAGCCTGGAGCACAGCAGTGCCACCGTGGCACAGGGGAGCTGCCAGGCAGCAGCTGGGGCAGGACCAGCACAGACTTTTCCCCCCAGGCACTGCAGCAGTTGTTCATTTATTCCCCCACAAAGGCGCCATCATCACCAGGGCTGTTTATGGATGGGGTCCGGACCCCTGTGCTCCCTTCCAGCCAGCAAGTGGCTCACCCAGCCGAGGTTGGCCTTGGAGGAGCCTTGGAGATAAGGCTGTATACTTTTTCCCAGCAAGCAAGCCCCTTCCTCTGGGAATTCAGTGCACAGGGCAAAGCCATGTCCCAACGCACAAAGACTTAGAGCCAGAGCCCCACCTACCAGGCTCTGAGGCCGGGCACTCCTCTGTGGCATTGCTGGGTGCTGGACTGGGCAGACAGGCAGAGGCAGACGGGCTCTCTGCTTCCCTGGCCCCGGCCCCCAGCTGCACATGGTGCAAGAAAGGACCCCAAAGCAGGGAACTTGAGTGCACATCCCCTCTGCTTTTCCAAGCCTCATTGCAGTTGCTGTGGGGAGAGGGGGTCCACTCCAGGACTGTCAGGCTGCTAGGGCTGGCATCGGGTCTGGGGCAGCTGGGAGGGGGCAGCCCTGCAGCCAGCATCTCTGGTTCAGCAGGCAATGAGCAGCACAGTGATGACTCCAGCCCCTCAGGCCTATGTCCCAAAGGAGTGACCAAGGCAGAGGGCAGCAGGGATGGCAGCAGGGGAGAGCTCACCACCTGGCACACAGATGCATTCTCAGTCCCCAGGCCAGCCAGGACAGACTTCCCCTCACCAGTCTTCACGCGTCCTGCTTGCAGTGAGATACGCTGGAAGCAGGCAGCGTTCACTGCAGGCTAGGGGCAGGCTACCCATATGGCTTTATCAGGCGAATCATTGCATCGCCAAGCCTGCTGTGCCCAGCCTCCCGGGCTCTGCCTGGCCCTGATTCACGTCAGTGCATTCTGGTGGAGGAGGCTTCTCTGCACGCTAGCCATAGGAAGAGACAACAAATGGGGGGGTGGGAGGGGGTTCCTGGTTAGACGGAGCAAACCCCAACTCCCGTTGTTGACCTGCATCACTGCACAGCCACATGTGCCAGGAATCAGCCCTTCCTCTGTGCCATAGACTGGGCCAGAGCACTGACTCCAAGTGCCGCCTTCCCCACACCAAGTGCAGCTGGGCCCTCACGAGGGCACACACACAGTGCCAGAGCCCTCAATCACACTGCATTCAGAGTGTGGGCCTGAGAGGCACCCCAGACCCCCCCTGGAGCTCTGGGTATTCCCTGGGGTGGGTCTGCCAGGCCAGACAAGCTCAGCCTGGCCCTGCAGGCTCTGCATGAACACTGCCCAGCTGCCTCCAGCCACCTTTCTGCATGGTGTAGTAGGAACACTGGGTCTAAGGCCCTGGGGCTTGAGACACACTGGGCTGGCCATGCCACGGGCATTTCCTAGCTGTGTTTCTGATGGGAACTCTGCAACTACAGCTTTAATTGCAGACCACTTGGCAACTGGAACACAGAGCCCTGGGCTTGGCTTGACTCCTCCAGTCCCACTGCTTCCACCCAGCCATGCCCCACAGTGACCTGTCGAGGCTAAACGCAGGTCCTTGGTGATGCTCATGTTGGGGCCAGCTGGGCCAAGGCCCCTGTAAGAAGCAGGGCTTGAGGAGTGGTGCTGGACTGGGCTGGGCACAGGTGCATACACCTTCCCGGAGAGGCCGGGGATTGCTGGACAGTAATGCTGCCAGCTGGGCCCAATGTGCTCTGAGCAGGCTGTATAGGAGGGGTGGGCAGCTTTGGGCTGCATGGGGATGCAATGCAAGGGAGGGGGCTATGCTGCTGTCAGAGAGGTGGGTTAGGCTGAAACTGCTGTTGCTTGTGCCAGTGGTCAGTGCAGGTGAGCATGGATGCTGACTGTGCCTGGGGCTGACCTGAAGAACTGGGAGAGCTGGCTGCAGCCTCCTGCTCCTGTCCAGGGGGAGGTGGAGAGCTGGAGGTCCCTCCAGAGGCAGGGGCCAGGGTGAATGAGGCTACCTGTTTTAGCTGAGCTTGGCTGTGGCTAGGGCCCTGGAGGAATTAGCTCCTGCCCTGTGGGCTCAAGGGGTAGCAGAGTAGTGGGGGGCAAGGTTTGGCTAGGGGGGAAAGCAAAGAAATAATCCCCATGAGGAGCAGTGGAAAGGGAAGCCGGGCTCAGGGATGGCAGGGCTGCCTGTAGCTAGTGTGACCTGCTGGCTGTAGGTCTCAGGGGTACTCAACCCTGCACAGCCACGGCCCTTTGCACACTTATCCCTAGCGCCCCTACAGATGTGCTGATGGAGAACACAGCCCTTGCCCACCCGAGCCTGCCGAGGCATTCCTGCTCCCTGCACACGCATCATACGTACTTCGCCTTTGCCTCTTGCCCTTTGCTGCTTTGCTGCTGCCTGTTAGATTCATCGAGCTTAGAAAAACCACCACCGCAAACAGTCCAAGCCGCATAGTAACTCTCCAGCGCCGCAGCCACTAGAAGGCAGGGTGATGGGGGGTCAGGCCCGTGTGTGGGTAGCTGCTAATGTGTCTCAGGCGGGATCAGAGCTGTGAGTCTGCAAGCGAAACTGGGTATGGGACCATATCCACGAGCCGCAGCGTCAGCCCCCGAAAGCTTAGGTTGTGCATAACACAGCTCCACCGTCAACCCCATAAGGAGTGCTGGAGGCTGGGCCCAGGCCCATTGGTGGGGCTCATGTGTGGGGCGCGCTAGGTGCCGGGAGCTTCTGAACACACACGGAGAACCTGGGAGGAGAAAGGGCAGAGGATTAGCTTGGCAGTATAATAAAGTCTTCCAGTTCTGGGTTGTGGAATAATAGCCCAACTGTGGCATGGGTTTGTGGGCAGGGAGGCTGGCACTCCACCATGCTCCTGCCTGCCTGGGCTGAGGCACTGTGCCACCCAGCCTGGCCCTGCTCCTTGGGCAGTGACAAACCCATGCCAGGCTCAAAGATGCTTTGGGCCGTGTGGGCATCTTTGACAGGTAGTAGCCTAACGTGGCCATTGATACAATCACAGCTGCTGGCATTTCATCGTGTGTAGAGAGCCCCCACTACCTCCTTCCCCCTCCACATGTGCTCAGGCTATCCTGGGAGCTGGCTGCGAGTGCCCCATGACTTCCATTTGCCCCAACTTGCAACCAAAGGCCAGCGTGGCCAGCAGAGCAAGATCCCCCAGGTCTGCTGCCCACGTGTTGCAGTGGTCTCCTGGGATTCTTCCCCCAGGGAAAGCTTAGGCTCAACATTTCCACCCCTCAAAGTGCTGCCATGAGGTGGCAACTGTCCCATTGATTCCCAGGCTGTTTTAATTGGGAAAAGAGCTGATCCACCAGGCCATGGTGAGGAGTCACTGGGCTGGGGCTGTTTCCTGCCTGCACAGGGGTTTTGTGGCAAGACAAGCCCCTCTTGGGCAGTGGAACCTGGGACAGCAGGTCAGGCCTAGGAGGAAGCTCTAACATTCATCACCTGCCTCTGTGCTCATCTCCAGCAAGTCCAGGCAGACCGGCAGACTGGGCGTTTGGTGCTGCCGGCATGGGGAAATGGTCTCAGAGCCAAGTGCGGGGAGGTCTCAATCCCATTGGCCCCAAGGGGGTCTGAGCCAGCTGCTCTGGGAGCTCAGTGTGAGAGGGGCAACAAGACACTGGTGATATCCATTTCAGGGGGACAGGCCCTCTGGGCTGAAGGCAGCTTGGAGCCCAGAAGCAGCCTGGAGAGAAGGGCTGGGGTTAGGTGAGGCAGCTCTGCCCCAGCACAGCCCAGCAGCAGGATCAAGCCCCACCGCCAACACACAGGCATCTGCTGCCCTCACCCAGACAGACCACCTGTTAGCTGGCAGCAGTGGGAGGCTGTTATTCCCCGGCGGGGGCATGCCCAGCTCCTGCTGGCGTGTTGCAATAGCCCGTGTCCCCGCCTGCGGTCATAGCAGGCGGCAGGGGGGAGAGCGCAGCGCCGCGACCTCTCGGCACCTCTTGGCTGGGCTTCCCCGAGAGCCACGCTGCGCCACACTGCCCACGTGCTTGTCGTTACGATGCAGCTGCCGCGTCCACCGGGGGATTCTCACATAAACAATTAGCCGCTTGTGTAAACAGCAGCGTGCGCTGCACTGGGAGGCCTGTGTGCCAGCTGCTTCATAAAGACTGTCCGGGCCCGTGCGGGACCGCTCACAGCATTCACCGAGGCAGGGATCTGTGCAGGGGGCTGGGGTCGGACCCAGGGCAGCAAAAGCCCTGTCCCACTGCCCCCCATGCACACAGGGGGTCGTGCCAGCCCATACTCATGCACATGCACGTGCCAGGAGGAAGGAGCCCTAGGCATGTTCCCCAGAGATCTGTGGCCTGGGAAAAGGCAGGTGAATCTGACACCCTGCTGCTCAGAACCTCAAAGGCCCCGCAGACTCCAGTCTAGGTTTCTGGTGTCTATTGTACACCAGGAATGGGAAGGCAGAAGCATATGGAGCAGGAAAACTCATCAGCTTCCAGGGACTAGGGTATGAATTATGCCTCCATGCTGGTGAAGACATCTGCTGGGCTCTGGTTGTGACAAACGATTCCCAGTCTAAACACGCGCAGGCTCTCAAGAGATTTATGCCATTATCCCATCAGCAGGAGGAATCCGGTGTAACCTGAATTGCTCCATGCTGATTCCTGGACAGTCTTGGCCTGGCGTCCAAGATGACATTAAACCTACTTGTTTGCAATTCTAGCAGGATAAATGGGGACTTGAGAGCCCGAAACAAACCCCCAAATGTAAACCATGCAGATAATCCACCATTAGTGCCTGCACACGAGGTGAGAAAGACCAGCATTATATGACTGGGGAACTAATCCATAATAACCATATTGCTGATATATTACTTCTTACTGAACATATTGAGCTATCAGTAATGTAAACGGGCTCTCTGAAGGTTTACTGAACCTGGCAGAGAAGGACCAGATGCTTGTGTGAGGACTGGAGACAGGAGAGGGGAGATAATATTCATATTACAACGGCAGTAGTAAGGAATCCCTGAGAGTCTCCGTGAGCAATCCCGCCTGCTTGCAAGCCCAGCCGTGTGCTGGACCTCCTAGACAGGGTCAGGCTGGGTTGGCGGTCTGGTCCATAGACTGGACAAACCATCTCACATGCCAGCTACCTGCCTGGTCCCTCTTGGGTAGGCTGTCTGGGTTGTCTGCAAACAGGCCGGGTTTCTGAAAGTGCTGCATTCTTCCAAGTCACTCTTCCCATCATTTCAATGCCATTTTATCTGCTCCCAGTTAGCAAATTCCAACCTAGTTTGCTTGGACGTGAAGGTCGCCCTGTGCAAAACTGCTCTCGCACAGAGGACAAAGTTTGTAGCGCAGACTGACAAGCTTCCCAGCTGGGGCCATCGACACTTTGCATTGTGCATTTCAGCTGTGGTGTCCTGCCGGATGGTCCAACCTGGCACGCTCCCTGGCTGGGAAGGTGGGGAAAGGGGCACAGAGCAAAACGCTCTGAACAGTGAAATCTGAGGAGTGTTTGCCAGATACTGTGGGAGACACTGCCCCATGGAGAGGGGCCAGCACCCTGCCAGGGCATCGCACAGCTGCCCCTCAAGCCTGGAGCAGACCCATGCCAAGCCAGACCCCACTTTGGAGCTGGAGTGGGGCCCTGCAGTAGTGTGGCGACCACTGGACCACAGGGCAGTGTCTGGGCCACTGCCACAGGGCAGTGTCAGGGTGGGGAGACCACCTTTTGCTGACTCAGGGAATGGGTCCCAGGAAGGGCTGAACACTCATCAGGAGCAGCAGCCAGCAGCCAGTTGCCCTTCGGGCACTGCCCCAGCCCCAGCTCAGCTCGTGGCATGGATTGGTGATGGCTGCAGCCAGATCCAGCCTGGAGACAGATCCTCTAACCTGTCTTCATGTAATCTTTCAGCAGGCCCATCACTGAGCAGAGCCATGCAGATGATCAGGGGCTTCTGGCAGGGGAGGAGGAGCAGGAGAGAGGGTTGCTAATCAAAACCAGGCCACCCCCAAACCAGCGAGGCGGTGGCTGGCTGGGGCATCACCAGGGACGAGACCTGATCACGGGGTCTCCTGCTCATGGCAATGTGGCCCTGTGATTGCCAGGGCTGTCAGGACCTTAGCTTCAGGAGTGGGCTCCAGCTGTTATCTGCTCATGGCAATGTGGCCCTGTAGTCACCAGGGGTGTCCGGACCTCAGCATCAGGAGAGAGCTCCAGGTACAGAGGAAAGACTCGTTGGGGAAGGCTGCTGCAACAAGGCAGCCGGTCCTGCCGTCTGGAATGTCTGGGACAGTGCGGAGTCCCTCACTGCAAAGCTGCAAGCTCCACATGCAGCCCAGGGTTTGCTGAGGGGACATTGCCACCTCTTGATGGCTGGACTGTTCTGCCCTGGACCAGGTGAGCAGACCAAGGCCACGGCACCTGCCCCCAGCTGCTGCAGGGTGGGAGACGGGAAAGTGGTGACCGTCCCACCCAGCAGAATTGGTCTATCTGAGCATTCCCCTGCTCATGGCCTCCTGCCCCTCCGCCGGGCTGGGACCCTCTACACAGCCCTGCCAGAGACTGTGGAGGCTTTTCCAACCTCATATGTTTACATTACTTGAAACCTTGGCATCCTCTGGCAGGCCAAGCTTCCTCCAGGCCCCCGCAGTCTGCAGAGGCCTGGGGTGGGGCTCTCTCCTCTTCTCCTTCCCAGGGGCTGGGCCCGGCAGGGGCACACCGGTCTGGCAGGCCCTGAGAGGGCTGGGCCGGGGCATCGGAGAAGAGATCTCATCACTCCCCACGCATTTGCCCGGAGACGCGAGTGTCAGGAACCACCCCCTCCACCTGGGCGTATCTCCCAGCAGCTAGTGCATGCCCGAGCTATGCATAGCATCCGCTGTGGGGGAGGCTGAGGGGAAGCAGAGGCACAAGGCAATCCCAATGCCATCCCCTGCCCCCCAAAAGTCAGGGTCAGTTATGCCAAGGCCTCAGAGCACTTTGCAAACCACCATTGGGCACATTATACCAATGGGGAAACTGAGACTTGGAGCTAGGGCTGGCAGCCAGGTCCCTCCTGAGCCTCATGTCTCTGGGGCCCCACTGCCTCAGCACCATAGGCTCACAGGGCAGCCAGGCTGGCAGGGCCTTCGCGAGGTCATATCTGGTCCAGCCCCTGCCCCAGGGAGAAGCATCCCTGACAGAGCCAGCCTGTGGAGCCTCCCTTGTTCCCCCAGGCTGGGGGGAGCTCCCAGCCAGGTCTCTGCGGCAGCCATGCTCAGATAGGACCCGCTTAGTGTGGACAGGCAGCTGCTGCGCCGGGAGTTGGGAAGAGAAGCCCAGCTCCTGCCAGGAGCGCCTTGTCCTCAGCATTGTTAAATAAACCTACTGTATAAATACAGATTAAAATAAATCTTCACAAGCTAAACAAAGCAAAACCCCCGCCTCGCACACGGCCGTCTGCCCCCTGTTTATGCTAACCCAGCTCCAGCCTGTGGTGCCTGTCTCCCCCCAGGGAGAACATGCTATGAGGCTCTATGGAGCCTGGCACCGACATAGGGGAGGCCCTAAACCCCTCTCCTTGGGCAGGTACTTTGATCTGAGCTGGGAGAAGTGCCCTGAGATTGCCCCAGAGGTGCACAGCTCAACCATCAGGACTCCCACAGGGTGCCGGCTGCCTCCGGCCAGAGAATCTCCATCCCCATGCACACGCAAAGCCACTTTGTTCTGCTTCGTCCTCCAAGCTATAAAAATAGGCTGCATTAAGTCAGATTTCCTAACCAGAAGGTCTTCATTTGATCCTATATTCCAGTGCCAAAGTTCTGCAAGCTTCTTAAACCATAAACTTCAGCAATGAATATATATATATA
>JAGPOW010000145.1:903978-914831 GCA_030014935.1 Caiman crocodilus
CAGGGCAGGGCAGGGCAGGGCAGGGCAGGGCAGCCAGTCCCCGAGTCCCAAGCTGCTGCTGCTGGGGTCTGGTGTCCGGTCTGGTAACAGCCCTATACTTCAATCACCATTTCCAAGTGTTTCTCCTTGTGCCCCCCACAGTTCAAATGCAAGCCCAATGCACCCCCCCTTACCCCTTCCACAGAGCACGGCTGTCAGGGGAGGAGAGGAGAGCCTTCCAGATTTTGCCGTAATTTTGCACAGCTCTCGCTGTCCGAGCTCGTTATCCCTGTTGCGCACCAAGCCAGGAGCTGACAAGGCTCACACTCCTCTCCAGCTGCCTGCCTCGCAAAAGCCCCATCGTTGCAAAGGCACTTACCTCGGAGCTGTCAGTGCCCCCTGACGGCTGGAGAGGCTGTGTGAATAGCCCACTCCAGGCACAGCCACCCCAGTGCCTTGCTTCTTCCACGCGCCCGTCTGTCAGAGGGAAAACCCTCACGGCCGCTTTGGGGAGATGCCAGGAGCTGCGGGCCTGGCTGCAAGAGCAGGTCCCAAGAGCTTCCCGAGCGGTGCGGAGGGGACCCGGCCCTTCTGGGGTGTGCAGGGTTTCAGCTTGTTAAGATTGCCCGGGCTAGTTCACACTCCAGCAGCCCACACTGTTCCCGACGTATGCAAAGCACCATGCAGGAGATCATATCTGAGCTGTCTGCACATTAGTAACTCCCGGGCTCCGGGCTGCAGACTCCATCCCCATTCGTGGAACAGAGGGTTTTTTTTATTATTATTATTCCCAGAGTATCCCGCTTTGTAAAGGCATCCAGTGCACACTCCAGCATGAGGGAATTCCACCCTGCTAGTACCACCTCCTAAGACAATATCCAGCCAAAATATTGTGGCTGTTGCAAAACCCGGACTGGAGCTCGCCACAGGACCTTCGACGTTACATCCAGAGCCAGCGGGACCCGGCAAGCCTCTGCAGAGCGACACGACACGACGTTCAGCGCTCTTTGCAGTCAGCGTTATTTATGTGACCGCTCATTCCGCACAGCTTCTGACATTTCGGCGGTGACCGGCATACGAAGTCATCAGCAATCACAACCGCCTCTGTTAATAAACATGCCAGGCATCAGGAGCAGTTTAGGATCCCCCCAGAGGGGAGAGGTCTTGGGCACTGGTTATTTTTCAGGCTGTGACTCTGCAAGCGGGATACTCTGGGAAGCGTCAGAACTTAGGCCCTTCAGCAAGGGTCTCCCTAGGAAGGTGGCCTGGCTGCGGCTTGGAGCTGTGCTTTCCCACCTGCAGCTCCCCTGCCCCTTCATCCCTTTCAGCTGCCATCCAGCCTTTCTTACCCCCTCACTGTCGTCCACAGGCAGAGGGAACAAGTGACTGAGTGAGCTCAGACCCAGAGCTGCCCAGGCATTTACCCACCACTGATCCATGCCTGGCCTAATAGCCTGATACAGCCATCAGCAAAGCCAGGGGAGGAACGCCACAGGCTCCCCGACCACCAGGTCAGACCAAGGGCTGCCACGCAGCTTCATGGGTGTGACCCAGTGCCATGCCAGCCTGCAGCAATCCAGCAGGCTCTGCAGCAGTGTAAACCTGCTTTGCCTGGGGGTGAGCACCCGGCAAGGCCACATAGGTGGGAAACCCTGGCAATTTGTACTGATTAAAACTCTTGGAGGATATTATGCTGGCTCCCTGGCCGGGCTCCAAATTGGGCAATCACATTCTGCTTACCGTGCAGCCCGGGCGCTAGTGCTGCCACCAGCCCGTGCTCTCTCTCCCAGTCTGGCAGGGAGCAGCGTGGCTGCACCTGCTCGTGGGCACGGTCCAGGAAAGGGCAGAGCACCTGATTGCACCCGGGCGCAGTGTGGGTATGGGACCCAGCCACCCCACGGGACACAGCCCCGCAGCACTGGGACACATCAGTGACATGGCACGGCGGGAAGCCAGGAATGCCCCTGTGCTAAAGAGCGTGGCACCAGCCTGGCCTGGCAAAGCTGCGGTGTGTAAGGGCAGCCCCGTGGAGCAACTTGCAGGGGCACAGTGTCTCCAGGAAGCCAGCAATGAAGGAGCCCTGCAGCCAGGAGAGCCAGGTCCTGGAGCTGCCCATCCCTCTCAAAGCAAGGCCTCGGCAGCTCCAGGGCTGGTGGCAGGGGGTTAAACCACCCTGGCCAGTCCTGGTGCTGTCGTTCCTAAATTATACACAGTTATAAACACGGAGTAGTGTTTATCTGTTTCCACAGCAACAGCTCGTGGTGGTACAGGAGGCAGCAGTGGACACCCGGCGCTGCCACGCTCCTGCATCCCCGCCACGTGGGCGCACAAAGCGCCACCGAGATGCCCCTCTCGACCTGCCGCGGCCAGGGTGGTCCAGAGCCCGGGGCGGCTGCCCTGGCTGATGTGAAGGCAGAGAGCCTGGGAGCCACCGTGTTGCAAGGCACAGAGAGCAGATCCACCCCTGTTGCGGTCACTGGGGCAGACGCAGGGCAGCAAGCCTGCCCCATTAGCCTGGCGCAGTGCTGGAGAGCCTGGTTTGCTGTACCGTGCACTGCCAAGGCACCAGCCTGGCCCAGCAACGTCAGGGGTGTGTAAGGGGAGCCACGCGGAGCTGCCAGGGGGCACAGTGTCCCCAGAAAGCCACCAACAAATGAGCTCAGCGCTACCCTCTTCCAGAGAGACACTGCCCCATCTCCCCCTGGAGTCCCAGATCCCCCCACTTCCCTGCAGCTTGTCCCACTGTCCTGCCCTCGGCCATTTGCTATGCAGGGAAGAAGGGCCTGGAGCCGCCTCTGCCTGGGCATCCCCGTTTGCAGCACCACATCTCTGTCTTCCTCCAGGCCTCAGTTCTCCAGTCTGTAAAATGGGGTGAGAGCTGCACCCACCCCGAGGGACACCCTCCACATGGCCTGTTTCGTGGGCTGTGCCTCTTGCAGTTCCCAACTATTCCACCCCACTCTCCATCCATCCAACCATCCATCCATCCATCCCCCTCGCTATGGAGAAGTCAGCCCTGTGTCTAGCCGGGGTTCGTCCAGCGTCATCCTCCAGTCTCTCCTCCTGCTTCTCTCTGCTATCTCACCCTCCTCCCAGGCACCTGCTGGCCGGCTGGGACCATCTTGCCTCTTCACCTCCCTCCCCAAAAAAACAGAGGGACAAGTTCCCAGGCGAGGCACCTGTCTGGGATGAGCCAAGGCCAGAGCAGCCCACTTCAAGAAGGTGGGAGGCTGACCTTGGCCATCCCTTCCGTGACCGGCTTCCCACCCTTGCAAAGCCCAGGCTGCAAAACTGCACCCGCGCCCAGGAACTCCTGCGGCAGCTAGTGCCTCATTAGGCTGATTTTAACCCCGTGCATGCTGGCAGGCCCTGGGACAGCATGAGGAAGACCCTGGGACAGCAAACCGGGGTGGGGAAGTGCAGTCTGCCCTGACTCCTCGGCTGGGCTCGGGCTGAGGGCCTTGGCGAACGCCTGTCTGCTGAAATGATTGGCAGGCTGAGCCATGGCTTCTCATAACAGCTGAACACCTGCAGGCCGTAGCACAGCTCTCCCGAGTGCCGGGCTAGCTGCACAAACAACGGCTCCGGTTGCAAGAACAACTCTTACGCTCTTCGCACAACCTGCTCATGCTGGGTCGGAGGGTCGGGCGCTGGGGAGAAGGCTCTGGCTGAGGTCTGGCTGGGGTCCTGGCCCGAGCGCTGCATTTGAGCCTCAGACCCTCGGAGACGCTCCTCGCCTTCTGCCTCTGCCCCTTCCCCCCATCTGCAATATCCTGGCTGTGCCCTCTGGGACAGGACCCGAACTCAGCCAAGGCCATGAGGGTGCAAACTCCCCCCAAGTAAGATTAGGGATAAAGAAAACACAGCTTGAATAATTAAGGAAAAGCCACTACCACATGCCTGGGGTAGATGGAAGATAAAAATAAAGTCTAGAAAGATGCACTCTCCTAACACTTTCCACCCTCAGCCCTGGACAGGGCTTTCTTCTTAGTCCCTGGCTGGTTCCACCAACGCGGACATTTCAGATAGACCCCGGCTGGTTCCAGCATTGGTGGGAATTGTCTCTGTTTCAGCAGCAAACTCCTCCTGGTCCCCGAAGGTCTTGGCTTCGCTGCTGCCCTGAGCAAGTGCCCCAAGGCTCCCAGCTTTTCCCCCTCCATCACCATGCTCTGGAGCTTCGCACCAGCAGGCATCAGCGGACTCACAGACACATGCATCCCTGGCTCCTACGTCCTCCCCCACAAACTTCCAGAAAGAGCTGGAGGTCCCTGGGCAGGGGTCCTTCCAGCACCACAGCCTCCACAGCATTTCCTCATGTGAGGTCTCAGCCCTGCCACTTGTCCTTCCCTTGGACAGTGAATGCCCTTTGCAGCCAGGCAAGGGTTTGTCTGGGAGAGACCGAGCTGAACGCAAGGCCCGGCCATGCCGCCTCCGCCTCAGCATAAACCAGGACCCACACAGGTCCATGACAGAGCACGGAGAACGTGACACAGCCGATGGCACTTGCAGGAAGGACCTGGCAGTGTTGCTCTGCAGTGCCAGGGGCCTCAGACACAGGACACGGCGCAACAAAAGGGCTGCAGAGACCACAAGGCATCTCACACTGGGCAGTGTGTGCCAGGCACGGGGCATGAGCATCCCCCCTCCCTGTGCAGGCAGCTCCAAAAGCACGCACCCCCACAGCCGCCACAGAGCCGCTGTGCTCTCCTGGGGCTCCGCTGTGACCCTGGGCAGCCGAGGGGAAGGGGTGGGCAAAACGTGTCTTGCCATGTGCTGCAGAGCAGAGAAGCACAGCCCCTCCGGCTGGGATCTAGCGGAGCCTGCCCAGTGCGATTCAAGGCGGTGGCATCAGGTCCCATCCTGACCCGCTCTGCTCTCTGGTCCTGGGAGCTTTGGGGAACATTCTTTCCAGCTGACGTGTCCCAGGGTGAGGACAAGGAGGGCGGAAAAAAAGACACTTTTCAGAACAAAAATTCTCGCAACATTAAAATAATACAATAGCTATAAACCCCAATGTGGGCTGGGGAGGGTGTGGAGAGCCAGTGCCTCTCAGCTTCTCCAGCCCCAGAGGGAGGATGCTGGTGTGACGCAGACCCAATGGCAGGGCCACGCAGCATGCTCCGGGCCCCCAGCCCAGGGCAGGAACAGCGCTCTGCGACCTCAGCCCCGCGATGGCTCACTGTGAGCCCGTGCTCTGTAACAAGAGCAGCCACCGCAGTGAGTGCAGTCAGGGGTGCCATGGGGGCCAGGCGAGAGACATCCCTGGCTGCAAGCAGCTGCAGGGAGATTTGACGCACCTTCCACGGAGCAGCGGCCCTGGAGCTCTCCCAGGCCCACAAAATGTGCAAAGGAAGGGCACACAGCCTTGGAAACGCAATGCCCACCCTGTGCCTGCAGACCCAGTCTTAACTGGGATGGAAGAGACATGGTCACGACCACCATGAAACCAGAATGCGGCAAGATGGTCTTTGTACAGCAGAGGCTGAAGAGAAGCATGCCGTCGTGTGCCTGGTATGGGGCATGAGCTACCGGGACAGAGGCTGCAGGCTGTATCCCAGAGATGGTGCACACACTGCCTTAGCTTTGCCATTCCCTAGTCCCAGCCCCCAGCCTCGGCTGTGGCCAGTGCTTCTGAGGAAGGTGAGAAAACCCCAACACCTGCAGCAACAAGAGGGTTAGCCATTCCTTCCCGGCCTCACCTGGGAACCCACAAAGCCCAGAACCTTGGAAGAACCAGGCGCCATCCCCTTTGTACCTCAACCTGGGGATGGCAAACACAGCTCCACACGTCACACCCGAGCGGAGCCAGGACTCCCCTCTCTCATCTGTGCGTGAAGGGCTTGGACATGTTTAAAGCAACCTTTAAGCTAACATCTTAAACAAGGGAATGGGATTATTCGTAGGTTTACACGATGGATGAACAAGGAGCAAGAGACTAAAGCAAAGGAGAAAACTGATTCTGAGCCAAGACAGAGGCCAGAAAAGTCCAAGCTGTGGTTGCAGAGATTGCTGATAAGTCAGATAAGCCATGGCAGCAAGCATGCTGGCAGTGCACAGGCAATCTGCTGCAACAACGTGGGGTCTTTCTGCTTCACATTTGCTGGGAAATATGCTGCAAAGCCTCCCCCAGGAGGGACACGTGCACACAGAGTCCCCTTTCCATGTGCATCTTCTCTCCCTCTGGCTGTTATGAGCTGGCTGTGCCACAAAACATTTTGTTGTATGGGGTTTTCTTGCTTTAAAGCACTGCTGTAGCAGGGCGGGATTTCAGAAAGCACCAGAGGGAGTTACGAGGTCACGCCCGACCGCCTTCCATTGACGCTCAATGGGACCCGCATGTCTGACTCCTTCTGGCAGCCCTTTGAACATCCCACCCTGAGATCTGGGACGTGGCACACAGTGGTTCAGCATCAAATAGCGTGCAAGGGCGCGTGCACATGTGTCAGTGCGTGCTGCACTGAGGGCAGATAGAACATTGCACCAGATCTTTGCTGGTGCGATGTGGCACAGCTCTGAGGACTCGAACACAGCCACAGCAGCCCACACCAGCACACACAAAGAGATCGTATCGCTGTGAGCCCACATGGGTTGCAAAGGCATGATGGGCGGTGAGCAGCTAAGAGGTGCCGAGTCTCCATCTCCCCTTTGTGCCCTTGAAATGTTAAAACCCTGGTCACGTGGCCTTCCCAGGCACAGCGTGAGTGGGCAGGCGGCTGCGCTCAGCGTGGTGGGTTTTGCTCCTTGTGGAAGAGCTTTGGGTAAAAGCTTCGGTTACACTGAGCCAACCTCTGTATTGCAAAGTGCTTCCAAATTCTGTTCCCAGCGAATACACATGAGCTATTTTCTTCCTCAGGGAAGCTTCTTGCTTTACAGAGGAGAGGGAGATGGTTTCAGCAGGCAAAATATCTGCAGAGAGCTGCCACCAGCATGGATGCTTTTCAGAGCGCCTCCGTCTTGGGCGCTTTTGGGGGTCGTTCTCAATCCGCTCTCCATAACGCAGCGTTAGGGACCTCGGTTGGAGACGGGGCTGCTTTTGTCTAGCGCAGAACATGCTTCGCAGCTGCGCTGGGCCTGGGATCCGGCGCTCCGCTACAAAAACGTCATTTCATTTATCTCCGCAGGTTTTTGCCATGGCCAAGCCATGCTCCAAGGAGCCCATGGAGGCGAGAGCTGCACGATTAAACGTACGTGTTAGGAAGTGGAATTCTGGCATCCTCTGATAACCAAATTTCTTTTCCATCCTCCCCTGTATCCATCATGATAAAATCCCCTGCCAAAGCCCTAACTCAAGCCATGCTTCTGGCAAACGGTGAAACGAGCGTGGGGAAAAAACACAAGATGCTCTAGTCCGGTATTTTTTTAATCAAAAGCTCAAGGATGTTGGTGTTTTACCTCATGAGGTAAACACGTGAAGCCCCGTGGGGTTCCCAAGGTTAAACCAGAAACAAGTGTCTCTCTCAGGCTGCGGCTGTTCGGCTCCGACAGGCTTCGCCCGCCTCCGAAAGAAGAGCCACGGCACCCGCGGGCAGGCACCCGTGGGGCACTGTTGGCCGGGTGACCACAAGTCTTGCAGCTGGCGGCGGGTCTTGTGGGGGGAGCGTCCATCCCCTACAGACTCGCCGAAGCTGCACGTCCTTTGGGGCAGGCCATTGTGCAGGCGGCTGCCGTGGGGTTTTCGTTCTCTGGTTGCTGAGCTGCTTTCAGCCCAGAGCCTGTCTCCCTGCTCGCCCGTTCCATGCCCCATTTCTCATGCACTGGGACACCCCAGCCTCCCTTCAACCACTCGCCCGCTGCCGGCCTTCTGCTGCCAGCCAATTCAGCCAGCGCCAGGAAAAAGACATGCTCACAATCTCACTGCTGGAAAATAACCATGGCTTAGACGTCCTGCAGCGAGCGCTGCCTGCAGACTCCCGCCTCTGGGAGACAGAGCCCGCGGGTCCCTCTACCTGCCTCTCCAGGAGCAGAGCTGGTCCAAGCTCTCCATCTCTGGCGTGCAGGGAATTTCACCTCGGGAGCCGGCTCTTTGTTCCAGGTCTGAATGTGAACCTCTCGCTCCCAAACGTCCTGGGAAATGGACACTTTTGAAAAACTTCTACAATCAAATAAAAAGACGAGACTATTTCAACTCTCAGACGATCTCACAGGAACCGTCACGGCACATTCTGCACGACTGCACCCAGCGCTGCGAAATGATGGAACGTGTTCCCCTGACCCCAAGAAAAAACACCGTGAAACTGGGGGGAAAAAAATTGAAACAAAAATTTTCCCAAAACGAACATTTTTGTTCGTGTTACAATTACTTTGGCACAGGGAATCGTTCCGATTTCTAGAAAAAAAACATGATTTCATCTAACCCCAAACTGTTCCGATGAGTTTTCCCCAGCAGACAGCATCCGGGACTCACCACAGCCCCAATGCCAGGGCTGTGGTCTGCAGACGGAGGCGGCTGAGTTCAGATCATAACCCCGCCACCACCCTGCACTGGCTGACCTGCTCTCCAGCTTGTTATCTTGTTTACGAAAGGCTTCATGCAAGAACATTCTTGTAGGTCGGAGCCCTGCAGAAAGCTCCAGATATCTGCTGTCTGCAAGTGCAGATAAAACCAAGATGGATAAGGTGGGGTCCTGGGGTTAACTGGAGAGGACAGCAGCCTCCAGTATAAAGGGAGGGGAGAAGATGTGTGGTCTTGGTTTCTCCCGTCCCGGGCAGGGTAATGTATGAAGTGATGGCTGGAGGGGTGACAGCTGGCCTGTGGGCTGCAGGGACGGGTGGGGGGCACACATGCTTCTCATTCTTAGCTCAACAGCCCACCTCACGCCCGCTCGCACCCCTTCTGCCCGGGGGAGTCCTGCGCCCGGTGCCTCGGACACTGCAGCCGCCCCCTGGCTCTGCTGGGCTCAGCTCTGCCTGGTGGGCTTGCGAGCGGTCCTCCCCACGCCAGCACTTTCTGCTCGTCTCCTTGCGGCTCTGGAGATCACCACAGGCACGTGTTAACAAGCACGGGGCTTACACGAGGATCCTATAAAGCAGCCACCCAAGCTCCCGTCCTCTGTGGAACCCATCAGAACGTCCCGCAACATTAACAAGGGAAAAATGAGTCACCGGACAGCACGTGGCTCACGACTGGATCCTTATGATTAAAATAAGCATCTACTGAATCCAGCCAGGCCGGCTATTGTTAGCAGACACTAAAAGCTTCCGGAGGCCTGGAGGCCTTTTGCAAAAGGAGCGCAGCTGCTGACCAGTGTGCTCTCAGAGAGGGTGCTTCTGGTGGGGACCAGCTCCTGGCCCATGTCTCACACTCAGCCTAATGGGGCTGGCAGCTTTAGTAACCAGAGCCAGTTTTCCCAGCCAGTGAAAATAGGGTTCAGTTCTGTTCCACATCAAGCTGACCCTCGATCTGCCCCTGCTTTGTGCAGAGAGAGAAGCCAACAGGTAGGCAGTGGGGTGGTACCAGGGACTCGAGCCTGGGCCTCCCACATCACAAATGAGCTAAGGTGCACGGGGGCTGTCTCGTCTGCTTAGCACACAGCATCGCTGCTCCTTGAGCCAGACAGAGACCACCTCCGTAGCCTGGTATTGTGCTCACCGGGGATGCTAGAGACTCACCGCACGGAGGGTTTCCCCACCTCCTCCTGAACCTGATACAGCGCTCCCAGAAAAAATCATTGTGCCCGGAAATTCCCGGGATTTCTTGCCATTTGCACAGCCCTCTCCCAACCAGTGGGGGGATGTGCAGTCTGCTATTCAGCCTGTGTAGACACACACCTGCTACCTGGCACATGCAGGAACCATATAGCCATGGCCAGAAAGGGCCCTTCAAATGAACCCTTCCACGTAGTTCATAGCTATCCCTATGGACGCCCCGTAGGTTTCTTGTAGACCTTGCCGGACTCTTCAATCTGAGCAGCCTACGGCTCTCCTCACTGCAGTTCCTTGCAGAGGTCAGTGAGAGAACTCGGTGCCTTCGCCACCATCTTCTGTGTTTGCAAGAAAGAGAGGCCACGATGTTTTCCAAAGGGGCTCGTGACTCTAGGACACGGAGAGCCGTCTTGACCCTGCTTCTGAAGACCCAGCCCCGTCGGGCATCTGAGGGTAGAGGCCCAGGACGTGGTGCCCCCATAATTACCAGCTGCTGTGGAACATTTAGCTGGCTTTGTTACATCCTGACACGACAAAGATCCAGGAGTATTTGAAGATGCAGCATCCCAACGTGCACCCTAGAAAACTTTGCTGCCCAAAGGCCTTTAAATGCCAGGAGAAGCAAGAATCCCGTGTCAGAAAGGCTGCGCAGTGCCTGAAGGATACTGCAGGGAATAGTGCGAATGAGATCTTCAAACAGCCGAACAATCATAGACAGGATGGACCGACGGGGCCACAGCTACCTCCTTCCTTCTGTGCTCGAGAAGACTCCCCTACCTTTCAGCTCTGGCACTGAAGACAAAGCTTGGAGATGGGGCAACATGGTCCCAGGGCTTATTTCTGCAAAACAACGTCCCATGATGTGATGCTGAGTAAAAATTAAAACCGAGGCAACGACGTCCTGAATGTGGGTCCCCAGAGAAAGCCAGCCATGCGGGCGTGGAGCACAAATGCTCAGGGTGGAGTTCGCTGCCACTGCTCATGGATGATTTCAACTACACCCACGAAAACAATCTGGGCGAGCTCCCCCTGGACCTGTCTGCTGGGCAGGGCTGCAGGCGACCAAGTATTGGGGCCGTCTTTTTCCCCTCATCTCTTCACCTGCTGCAAAGTGCTCTACTGCCTGCGCCACGTGCCCAGCCCCAGGGCAGGTGATGCACGGAGACCGCAGCCAGCTCCTCTGCTGGAAGGCGCTGGGCATCCTCCCCCAGGCAGGGGCAGCCCCTGCCAGC
>JAGPOW010000145.1:915329-926728 GCA_030014935.1 Caiman crocodilus
ACGGCACAGCAGTAACAACCAGCAGCCGCTTTCTTCCAAGGCCTGAGAGTGCCCTGCCAGCAAGCAAATGCATACCAAGCTGGTCAGCTGAATTGGGCCCAGACTTTGCCTTTGCTGCCTGTCGCTCTGCAGATATGTAGGATAAAGGTCCCTGCTCCATTGCTAGTCAGCACAAGTCCAGCACGGGGCTACGTTGGGAGGCGTCAGCCCCTTCTGAGCCACGCAGTTGGTGATGCCTCTGCCCCAGGTGGCCAGGTGCAGCGGTCAGAGAGGGACGGGAACGTCCCATCCCTTGCAAATCACAGCAAGGCACGACTCTCCCTCTGTCCCTTTGAGTTCGCCCCTGGGCTCTGACCTCCCCACAGGCACACCTTTGGGACCCAGCCTTCAGTGCAACTCCTCCTGTGTGCCTCTAGCGGCTTTCTGAGCCCTCCTGGCTTTTGGAGCTTCGCGTGACCTCTCCGTCTGCCCCTTGCCAGCTGTGCTGTTCCAGCCGTGGGCCCTTCTCTGTCTCTCGAGAGCACCGGGCATCCTTTTCCCCTTGCTCCTGTTCCTTTTGCTCTCTCAGATCTATCACATGGGGTACAGACCAGCTCTTTTGCTTATGAGACGTCACCTCCGGCAGGTAGCAGCATCTGCAGCACTTGGCTCACGTTTGGCCAGGGGTCTGCTCCCTCACTTCCAAGAGCCTCTGCTCTGCAGCTTTTCATTCCTGCCTTTGCCCCAGGAGAGGGGGTGGCCTCGGAGGGCTGGGGGTGAGACCAAGGAAAGGAGCCCAGGCACCCCGGGCTCCTGGCTGGGCATGCATGGGGAGAAGGGTTAGGGCAGGGATGGCCTAACCTTGTCCCAGCCCCGCAGAGAAGATCTGGGGCTCATTGAAGGCCTGGGCCTGCGTCAGAGCTGCTGGGCACCAACGCACAGCTGCTCCAGGTGTGTGCGAGTGTTCTCACCTGGCGCAGGGTCACGGCCCTGGCCCCGGCAATGGCTGAGAGCCCACACACAGGGCCAGGCGCTCCTCAGCGGCTGGGCCCACGGCTCCCGGGGGCAGGCAGAGGTGCCCGACTCTCCTCCCCCAACGCGGCCGAGCGTGCCCAGGGGCCGAGCAGCTGATTCCGCAGGATTGCGCACACGCCAGGCACAATGGGCTGGGGAAAACAGGCTGCCGCACAGACACACTAATCCCCGGGCGATTGTGCGGCCTCTGGGCAGCTCAATGCAGGCTCTGCAACCCTAGCAGAATCACTAATCTGGGCAGGAGGAAAACGTGGCGATGACTTGGTGCCACGGCCTGGGGCTTTTGTGAGCACTGCAGTTGTGCTTAGTAATGCTCCATGGGAAATATTACCCAGCACAAACCCCTCCCGGGAGGGCATTGCTCGTGCACGTGCGTGTGTGTGCGTGAGCATGCGCACTCAGGGCTTTGGAGCCAGGCAAGCCCGCGGGGGGTGGAGGAGGCACCTGTATCCTGCAGGCCGTGACGTTGCACTGCCCTCCTCCGTGTGCCCAGCAATTGCTCTGTGGCAAGAGGATAAGAGGAATTAGCAGAGGTCCCCGCCGCTGCCCAGAGGAAACGAGAGTCTGCACGGAGCTGCACTGTGTACATCATGGCTCTCCAGCGCCCAGGACGGTCCTGTCCGGCAGGCACCTCTGTCTGCTGGGACCCAGAAGATCCCAAATGACGTGGAAGTCAGCAAACCCCCTGGGACATTCCCATCCCTCCCAGCAGCTCAGCAGAGCCGGGACGCTGGCATCCGCCTCCTTGCATTGGCTAAGAGTTGGCATGCACGGCGTGAACGGCGTCAGCCCTGCAAGCGTCTTGGCACAAGGTGTGCCCACAGGCCACGTGCAAAGCATGTAGACTGTGCGTGTGCCGATGCACACGCGTGTGCGTGCCTGACAGCATGTGTGCACGCATGCATGTGCGTGTCTGAGTCACTCACGGCTCAGTGGAGCTCGGGACTTCAGGAAGAAAGGGCAATCTGCATTTCATTAGTGCAGCCCTTCGCAATACGACATGCAGGAGCCGGGGCTTCACACTCCCTCCCTGAGGGAAGCCAGCGGCTCGGGCCCGGGCCCATGGGGCAGGGGACTCAGGACCAGGAGCCTGCCAGGCTGCGCCTCTCCGTGGCTCCGTCCCCCAGAGGCAGGCCCAATGGGGCTTTGCCTGAATGATACAAACATGCCAGTTATACTTAAGGTTGACAAATAATGTAAACCACACAATCTGGTTTGAGGGAAACGGCTTCACCACAATTTATTTTAGTGCTTTAAACATCACGCCAAACTCTGTAGCGAAATGCTAAACGAATGCCAGCCTGCCATCGAAGTAGACATCTTCAGATCACAAGCATGTTATAGGGGAACGCTTTCCTTTGAAATACTTCCCACAGCTTAAAGGCTGCACAGAGAAAAAATGTGCCCAGGATCCAATCACTGCCAACATGTGGTGGCCACATTTCCACGCCGCTATTGGCCTAGATGCAGGGCCAGGCGGAGGAAGCATCATCTGAGGTACATAGATAACCCGGCTAATTGCAGGGAGACAAGGAATGTGCATGCCACAAGCTGCTTGCTCAAAGGGAGAGGCATGGGGCGGGAGGGAGCCGCGTTCCAAGCCGTGAGCCTCGCATGAGACACAAGCTGCCTAGGGAGGCAGATGGCTGTCCCGGCCACATGTCCTTCAGGCTGCCGGGGCCTTTGGTTATGCTGAGCGGGGTCCCCCCAGGGTCTTCCACTGAGGGAAACCACATGGCCGCACTGACTGCGCTGGTTTGCATCAGCTGAGGATCCAAATGCAAGCCGAAGGGATGCTGTCTGTTCCTCGGGGCTCAGCCCATGCACCATCACCCTTGAGAAGGGCAAGGAAGAGCAGGTTGATTCAATGTCCCGACCAAACGATGCAGCAGTCAAGTCGCCGAAGAGCCTGTGCATGGGCATGTGTGTGTGTGTGTGTGTGCACGTGTGCCCCTGGGCACGCACAAAGGCATGCGTGCCCGTGCTGGGCTGAGCAGGAATGCAAGGGGCAATGCTAGCGGGGTGAGGCCAAGAGAAGCCGTCCATGCCTGACCTCCCTCCCAGGAGGAGCGTGCCAGGACCAGAGCCCAGGCCTCCCTCTGGCATGATGCTGGGGGCTGGGGGAGCTGAGGGCCATGGGCACGTGCCTGGGAGCTGGGGCCTGCGTTGGAGAAGGGAGCATGCAGGGGAGTGAAGATACAGCCGCAGGAGTCCCAAGCAGCCCCCTCGCTGGCTCTTCTCCCCACTAGCTCCGTCCATGGCTGCCCAGGGGTCCCTGGGGACAGGAGCGCTGTTCCCAAAGAGCAGCCCAAGCCTGGCTCGGCAAGAGCACTGCAGGAAGCTGGACCTGCCAGCGGTGGTGGTGGCAGATCTGTCCTCTCATCGCCACTCCCAGGCTTCACCTCAGGCCCTGGGCAGCTGTGCAAGTCCCCCCCGCCCTGGGCCACCCAGATGTGCAGCCTTCCCTTCACACCGGCCAGTCAGTGCTGGAGGGTGACGGGACCTCAGCACGGGCAGCCTGCAGCAGGGAGGGCGCGATGCCCCAGGGGAGACGTGCCCTCTCTAGGGCACACACGCGTCCAGCCCACCCTGCGCAGCTGGAGGCTTTCACCCTCCCTCCCTCATCTGGTCCTTGGCACGGGCGCTCGCTCGCGGGCCGCCAGGAGCCACACCCCCATGGCCGTGGCCGAGCGCTCGGGAGAAGCCAGCAGCTGTTGCAACTTGTTTTGTTTCCCGCAATGACCCGTTTCCGCCCACAGCGTCTCTCTGCCACCGTGCCCCCCTTGCTGACCCGTCACTCACAAGCGGCCCTTCCTGGATGGGGCTCTGACCCGCAGCCCTGGGCATCTGGCTCCGTCGCAGGAAGGCTTCAGAAACAGGCAGCCCTGGCAAAGCAGCGGGGGACAGCGGGCACCAGCCCCGTCCTTCTGCACCCGAATGCCTCTGCTCTGGCTGCTGCTCCACCCCGGCCGCTGTGCAGCTGTAGGGACCATGGGGGAAAGCGAGACTCAGGCAGGCATTTGATGGTCTGCAGCCCATGCCATGTCTGTGCGTTAGGACATCCCAGCTCTGCCCGTGCCCCTGGTGTGGGGACAACCTTCCCTTCAAACTGGGGAAGGCATTGTGGTCCTGCCAGGGACTGGCCCAGGCCTTATTCCACAACAGGCATGTGTGCATGCATGCGTGTGGAGCAGATGGCAAGCAGGTGCATGCCCGGCCCATGCATCCAACATGCAGACGTGCAATGCAAGGCGGGCGTGGTACAATACCTGGGGGTATGCTTAGGTGTCAGCCTGCAGGCCCTGCCGGAGTCAGCCAGCCCCGGTGCCCGCTGGCCCCAGCCCAGCTGTGGGGCTTGCGGTGAAAACAACCGTGTGATGAGCAGATGACCCAGCGAGTGCCCTCTACCCAAGCCCAGGACTGGTGCTGGCCCCCCCGTGCAATTTCCCCCTTGGCTGCTGGGCTGCACAGGCCAGCCCCATTGATACTGGGAACAAGAAACTAATGCAGGGAAACAAGAAGACAATGCAGGCTTGGGGTGGGAGGGCACAGGTGGACAGGGCTGCAAAGACACGGTAGGTAGCCCTGACAAGTGAGTGTGAACTGCCTGCCCCTTCATCCAACACCACGAGCCACCTGGGCTTGGCCCGCCACCTGCCCGCACCAGACAGAGTCCATTCAGCCCTTCCAGGGCTGGTCGGCAGATGCTGTTGTCCCAGCTGCACTGAAAATGTGGACAAATCAAAGCACCTAATGCCTCCTGGCTGCTCCCTGGCTATTCTACTTTGGCACACACCGCAGGGGGTAAGCCCACTGAAGGTGAGCCCTCTTCCAGCCCCTGCCATATGGCCGGGTGCTACACAACCCCTTGGGGTCTGGAAGTATCTGGGGTTCTCTTGGAGCTAGGGCCTACCAGCCGGCAGCGAGGCCCCGACAGCAGAGTGGAGCATGGGCCACTCAGCTTCCTGCCCCTTGGCTCGCCTGCCCGCTGGTTGCGTGATAGGTCGTGAGCTGCAGCCTCGAGACTGTGCCAAGCGGCTGGAAGACTCCCTGTGGCAGGCAGCTGGGAAACGGCTCTCTTGCTTCAGCAGGAGGTTGTTCTCTCCCGGATTGCCTTCACCATACGGTGTGGGTCACGCCCAAGAGTTCCCTAAATAAGACAGAGCAAAGACATCTGCAGCCCAGGGCTGCACGCCGCATCCTTCAGTGCAATGCAGCTTGGCTTGGCACGGGGCTGTATTCCCGGTGGCACAAGCATTGCCAAAGTGTGAGGGCAAGCCCAGCTCCCAGGCACGTATAGGCAGCAGCTACAGTCATGGGTGGATCCAGGACTTGGAAAAGGGGGTGCAGGTGAGGCGGCCCAGCGTCGCATACAACACAACCCACGTTTGTCTCCAGTTGAAAAGAAACTAGAAGCTTTGCCCATATGCTACAGGGGCTTGCATTGTATTAGGCAGTTTAAGATCAAAGGAAGAACAAATGTAACTCTTGGAATATGCTGTAGTTGGCTCAATCATATACACATTTTTAAAAAAACACTACAAACCAGGCAAAAAATAGTCAAAAAAGATTGTCATTAGTCCTGCAGCCATTCTAGTTCAATGCCTATCTCCTATTCAGGTTCATCAAACAACATCTAGCCTCCTTCAGCATTCCTGCAATCCCTCCAATACTTTGCTGTTGGTCATTTCTGCACCTGAGCTAATATTACCACCCAAGTTCAGCCTCTTAGCTAAAGCTAAAAACAGTCTACAGGGCTGTGAACTAGATGAGGGATCTTACCAGGAAGGGCTAACAGACAGCAGCACAACAGGAGAAAGGATAGTTTGAATAGTGGAGCAACAGGATCATTGAGAAGGAAAAAGGGTCCTTGACATGTGGAGTAGGGAGAGATTAGCAGGAATCAGGAAGGTAGCAATGAGTCATGATGTCAAGTGACTCCCTCAGCACTGCCTGAATAGAAATGCTCTCCCAGGCACTTGGTTTTAAAGTTGGGTGGAGCAGGAGTCAAAGGGGAGGTGCAACTGCACCACTGCCCTTCACCCTCCTGGATCCACCCCGGCTACAGTCCTGTCTCCAAAGCAGTTTGCACCTTGCCCACCCTCACCATTCTTCTCCATCCTTGATCCCTCTGTCCTGGGTGGCTGGTCCGGGAACCGGGCTGCAGCCTGGAGTCTGTGCAAAGTGGGGTCTGCTCGGCCTCCTGGCCTCCGGCCCAGACATCCAGGTCTTGTAAGGTGGCCAGTATCACGGTGGAACGGAGACACGTGGGCTCAGCTGCACCCACGGGTGCTGGTCATGCATCAGCTTTGCGAGACTGTCAAATGAAACCTATTTAAATGGCAGGGCGCTGCCAGCAGCTATGAGTGTAATTTAGGGCTGTCGCCAGGGCGTTCTGTTCTGTTCCATCGCGATGCATATTTTGCAGACCTAAACCGCGCTCTTCGCTGTCTCCCATCGTATGGGCTCAGGGTGGTAATTCCTCCCAGCTGTTCCAATGCACAGGGCCCTAATCATGCTGTTCCCAATAACAGGGCCATGAAAGCATGTGTCATGCAAATGCACAGGCTGGTCCTGCCTGTGGTCGTGGCAGCGCCTTGACTCAGCTGGGGTCTTGTGCCTGGAAGAGCCGTGGCAGGAACTCACGGGATGCAGTTGGGGGGTTTCTGCAGCAGTTTGGGATGTAGCTGGAAAGGATCCCCCACCCCGGCCTGCCTTGAGCTCCTTCCATGCCAAGAGCAGCACAGCCCAGCAGCTCCCTCGCTGGCTTGTGCAGGTGCCTCTTTGCAGGGCATTGCCCACGCGGGCCCGGGTGAGCTCAGGCAGGGCTTGCATTCAGACCTCTGTAGCTGGGGAAACAAGGCCAGGTGCAGCCCTGGAAGCTACCAGGGTCCACAGAAGCGGAGCAAGCCTCCATCCCCTCGCAGGCCCTGTGACACCATCCCTCACCCGGGTGGAAACGGACTGAACCCTCCCACGCCGTGCCCTGGAGCTGCACCCGGCCACACCTCAGCATCCCCACACCCTCATCCGTCCACGTCTCCCACCACCACTGCCAGGCCTGACCTGCCCTTAACCCCCACCTCTGCCCTTTCTGTCTCATGGACCCATCTGCTTCCAGTTCAGCGGGGCGCTGTGCTGCAGCACCTGGCAGCGGCTTCCCACACCCCTCGCAGCCTTCCTTGCAGCGGTCTGCTCTCCCGTGAGGGCACCGGTGGAAATTCCCTCTCCCTCCTCCTTCCGGGGGTGTTTTTGATCACTGGGACTCTCTGTTTCAAGCTCAAGGAGAGGAGGAAACATTTGAGCAAACTATTTCACCAGAAAACACGCAAGTGCCTCTTTTTTTAATAACAACCTCCAAACGAGAACAAGCTGGGCTTCAAAGTCCATCCCAGGGATGCACTTTCTAGTTCACAGGGTATATATATATATAAAAGAATATTCCTCGAGGGCCTGGGGGCAACGCATCAAAAGGATGCCATCCTCTTCCTCTCCTGCGCCCGCGATGCCACCTTCACCTCAGCTCGCTCAGGCCCAGCAGAGACGCGGGACCAGGAATCCAAGCTGTCTGAGCGGCCTGCTGGCCGCAGGGCCTTGGAGCTGTTTCACATTGCTGTCACTTGTGCAAATTAGCCATGTCGCGGCTTCCTCTCCACTGCCAGTCGCCAGCGAGGGAAGAGAGCACCCGCGTGAGCACTGCAGCCAGCGCTGTGGTCGCTCCGAATCCGGTTTTGCATTACCCAGACGGAAACGCTGATGTCCCGGATGGAGATAAACCGGATGAGAGAGAAAGCCCAGCTCCTTCCGGCTGTGCTTGGGGCAGCTGGAGCTCTTGGAGGATGTTGCTCCAGCTGTGGTACCTTTGTTCCCCGAAGGGACCACGTGGGCTCAGACTTGCTTAGGTTCTGGGAGGGCCCAAGGATGTTGCACTGGCAGGTGAGGATGGGCCGCTGGGCCGTTGCAGCGGCATGGCTGTCTCTGGGAGGTGAAGGGGAGTTTCCCCACTGGCTTTCAAAGAGCAGCTGAGCAGGCCAAGCCTGCTCTCAGGGGCTCCTCTCTGGTAGGGGTGCAGCGGCTGGTATCCTATGCCACCGACGCAGTCCGTGCAAGCTTCCCCAGGCTCTGTATTGCTGTAAGCCAAGGGCATCCAGAAGCAAAGGGGTCGGCATCCTCCTTGGAGACCTTTGACTGCAGTGCTCAGCCCTCCCCACAGGTCTGGGGCTGCCGGGGCCCAAACACAGATCTCCACTGCAGATGCATCACGTGTGCCCGTGTCTCCTTTCAGGTGGGCCGTCACACGTGTTCGTGACAAGGCATGCTCGTTGCTCCGCAGGTTCAGGCAGCGCTTCCCAGGCAGAGACAAGAGTGCGTGCATTGCCCATGGTGTCGGCCTCCAGATGGCTAGTGCCGCTACGGCTCCACGTGCTACGTCACAGCTGGCCGCTGCGGAAGTGACGGCGAGGCCGCAGCCGGGGGATGCCAGTGCAGACGGGTACAGCTCTGAAGGCAGCAAGGCTTTCCCCTGCTTGATTCCAGCAGTTTTCCTCCCCTTGTGTTGTCTACAAGTCAGAGGAACATGTGGAAAAGGAAGGCAGGCCCTGCTTCAGGATCACTGGCCTGTGGAGCGGAGGCCGTTATTAAAGATGCCTGAGCTGAGGCCTGTCTCCTCCTCGCCAGGGATAAAATTAAAGGCAGCCTCATTAAAAGCTAATATCCTCCCTGGGCAGCTTATTGTGTTGTTCAGCTGCCTCTGATCTCCCTCTCAGTACTCACCACCACCGTCTAACATTTTCCAGCCCTTCCTCCCACTTCACACCCCTCCTTTATTTTTTTTTTGCAGCCTGGATTCACCCTTGGCTGCGAGCAGCAAGTCACGCAGAGGGTCCCCGTGCACCGCACGTAGGCAGGATGGATGCACATATGCAGGGCCTGGCCCCAACCCCACGGGCTTAGCCGGGGTCCTGGGCACTCACCAGGTCTGGGAACTGCTGGGCACGGGGGTAGCGCAGAGGCTTTCCACCCCGGCCTACGTTGGCT
Organism: Caiman crocodilus; assembly: GCA_030014935.1. Classification (NCBI taxonomy): domain Eukaryota; kingdom Metazoa; phylum Chordata; order Crocodylia; family Alligatoridae; genus Caiman; species Caiman crocodilus. The sequence continues at coordinate 924,381 of JAGPOW010000145.1, forward strand.
GAGCGGCGGGCACACGGGTACGGGCTCAGCAGCTGCCTGAAGCTGCACGCGCCGGGGCAGGGGCACAGGCGAGGTGGAGGGAAGGGGCTAGGTGTGCCAGGCCCAGTATGAGGCTGGTCTTAGGCTTTCAGACCAGGTACTTTCCCTGGCTCAGAGGTGGTGTAGCTATACAAGGACACCGGTCCGGGGAAACCCTGCCATCCCACCCTCAGTATTTCCCTGGGCTCCAGCGGAGGGATACAAGGAGGAGAAGTTCCTTATGTCAAGGGGCCAGAAGCCACGTCCAGGCCTGCATCTCCAAGGCCCCGAGTACTGCAGCAGCCCCGGCCCACAACTGCACAGCTCCGGGCTGCGCATCACCGCCGCCCCGTCCTGTTCCCGTCCCCCTCGCAGACGCAAGCTTGTTTTCCCTGCAGCTGAAGTGCCGCAGCATCTGATCGGTGGGCCGTTTTCCACCCAGGAGCATCCAAGGCAAGTGCAGCGTTTCCCTCTGGATCCAGGAGAGCTGGGCAGCGTGTGCTGCTGCAGTTCAATCTTCTTTTCATTACCGCTATCGAACGCAGACGAGTCTTGAGGGTTACACGAAACAGATGTGAAGCTAATTTGTTTTTACTCCGCCACATGTTTTTACTCCCTGCATCATTCAATTAGCTTTTCTTTTCCTTTTATCATGTGAGCAACCAAAACTCAATGCTATTTTAAGCAGGGGAGGAAAGTGAAAAACATATTTCCTGCAATGGCAAAGCACGGTTTGTGCAGGACCCCCCCGCCACGATCATTGCTGCGACAGGCTAACAGGACATGAGCTGTTGCTTGATGATGGCAGTGAGGCCGTTCACCACCGGTAGCCACAACATCCGGAGATTTGCAAGGGGGATTTGTCAGTTCTTGTTGGCCCTGCTGGGCTCTCGCTGGCAGGGAGGCCTTGCAAACACAGTAAAAGAGGTGGGGCAGGGCACTGCCAGCCTGCCGACTTTTGCATGGGGGCTGCAGCCTGTAGAGAGGGCTGGCACTGGAGTGGGAGGGTGCTGAAGGCTTGCCCTGGCTCTCATCCTAGGGGGCACGAGGTGGTGGGCAGTGCAAGATGACAGACCCGCGTCCCTCCTAGCTCGTGCAGAGCTTGCTGGCACTTGCTGCAGCAGCCAGGTGCCGGCACGAGAGCTGCCCCCTGCACAGGCAAACGCCCGGCTCTTGCTAGCCAGAAATCCACTGCCCCGACTGCGACCAGACAGGACCCACCACTCCAGTGCCAGTGACCCAGTGCCCAGGCGTGCCCTGACCATGGGAGGTGTCATGCAGGGGTTGGCACGACTGGGATTCCTGCCCTGAGCCCGGGCCATCAGCAGGATGCACAGCTCTTCGCCACCGTGGTGCAGGTTTGAGTGGTAGCCCGGACACCTCCATGGCAGATGGTGAGCCCAGAGCTGCAGAGGACACCCAAGGGAACAGCCAGGATGATCCAAGCTACCTGCCAGCCCCATGGGGGGAGCACCGGGCAGGTGCAGACCGGTGGCTTCGGGACGGGGGGTGTCCCCACCTCCGTGCTGCCCCCCAGCTCCTCTGTGGAAGCCGCAGTTGCCTCGACGGGAAGGTTTCAAGGCACCTGCCAGAGCACACGGCGGGCAGGGGACCCCTGGGCTCGAGTCACATCTGCACTGACTAAGGGAAGCGGCCAGAGATGCCAAGCGGAGTCGAGGGCAGAGGTCTCCTGCCTCTGCCTGGAACAGATGGCTGCGTGGCCAGGAGGCAGCAGCGCCCACTAAAGCCAGGTCCTGCTTGCCAAGAAGAGGGTGCTCCGGAGGCTGCCCTGGAGAGCGGGGTGGTTGGCCCATCTGCTGGGAAGAACCGGCCTCCGGATGAGTCCAGACAGCAGAGCCCGGCAGGAGAGGGCCAGGACCCTGCCCCCAGCACCGCCGCGCAGAACATGACGCGGCCCGGCAGAGATGCTGCCACACGCGGCGCTCCGTCATGCTCACACATGGGCCTCGTTAGTGGTGTCAGGAGCTTCCAGCGTGTGGGTGACTGCTAACCACAGGCACCGGCATTAACCTCCTCCTCGGGGTCGTTCACTACAACCCACAAAAATGTCTCCAAGTTGGACCGCATTGAACGGAGCTGGTGGGGACCTTCCCTCCTCCCCGCGCTCGAGCCTCCAGGCAACCTGAGTGGAGATCCTAGGGACGCTCTGGGCTCATTTGGAGACACCCACCGGCACTCCTGGGGCCGAGGCAGTGCCTTTCACCACTGCCCAGGTGTGCGCCAGGCTCTGGCCTGGCCATGCCCAGTCCCCACGCCCCATCTCTGCCCCTGCTTCAAGCATGCCCTCTGTGGCAGAAATGCCCCCGTGG
>JAGPOW010000145.1:956124-967332 GCA_030014935.1 Caiman crocodilus
GCTTCCTCCCCATGTGAGGACAGCATCTTCTTCCGGGCCTCTGTCATGTGACCAGGGTTGAAATCCCTGCCCTGAGGGGTTTACCAGCAGCCCCTCAGGTTGGCACAGGGAGAGGTTTCTGGAGAGGGGCATCCAAGGTGGCTTTTCTGCCACAGTGCACACCCCACACCCAAACCGGAGAGGCACAAACTGCGTCTGCATCTGACCTGGAGCATGCCCCGCATGCCTCACGCCGTGCAGCAGCCGTCTGATGGCACCTGGGACAGCGCAGCTACCGAGGGGTCTGTCCCCTGCCCCTCTGCACAGGCACCGCCTTCACCCAGACCAGCATCCTTCAAGGAGCATTGCTGCTGCTTGTAACAGCACGGCTGCACCCGGAGACCTGGCCCCACGAGGCGTCTGAAGCAACAGTCCCCGTCATCAGCTCCCTCCTCGGGCCCAGAGTCTCACAAGGGCTGCAGACGGGGACTGGATGGAGTAGCTGCACGGGGCTTGAATGGGAGCTCCAGGAAGCCAGGCACAGCTGGGCAGGGGCGCTGCTCGGGGTGGCAGGGGCGTGTGAGCCCACAAGAAAGTTTCCCTTCCCTGCAGGAACAAGAAAGGCCAGCCCCGCCGGCTGCCGATACACCCAGCTCTAGAGAGGCCAGGGTAGGCCTGGGCGCGTGCATGGGGTAGTACTAGGTGCTTAGGTGCAGCAGCGAGGAGGCAGGCGACAGCAACACCCAGCAGCGGCAGAGAGCAGACCAGTCCCCGGCTCTGGCCACGCATGGACGGACGGCTGCTGCCCGTCTACGCTCAACCCTTCGGCCTCCGAGAAAGCAAAAGGCTCCTGCCGAGACCCACATGGGAGCAGAGAGGAGCTGCTGAGCCGAGCCGCCTGCCCCCACGGCCCTGCCCGGGGCCAGGGAGCAGGGCCCCGTCTGCCCACCTGCTGGGGGTCCTGCAGCACGGGTCCAGGCTTGGAGCCTGCCCTTGACACGTTCAGAGCGAATGCCCCGTGGAAGGAAAAGAAAGGACCGAACGGCTGACCCCAGCACGGCCCAGCTGTTTGCGCTTAGAGCTGCATTCCCGTTTTAATTGCTAGCAGACAATGTGAGCTGCAATTAGCTAATTGCTTGCTAACTTTCAGTTTTAGTAAGAGCTGTTTTCCAGTGTCCTACAAGCTGTTCCCTGCAAACTGGCAACCTTAAACCAAGCCATCTTCCTCCCAGCCTTCACCTTCCTGCCAAATTTTATCCCTGCTCAAGTTACTCCAGCGTGTGCTAACCCCCGACCAGCCCCGGACAGGGGGCAGAGCCCCTGACAAGCAAGTGCTATTCACAGCTGGGGGGCACGACGCACACATGGGTGACCGGGTCCAGAAGCCAGAAATCCCCCCAAAAAGTGTCCCCAAACTCAGTGGGGCTGGGATGTGCTCCTGGGCATCGGGGGCCACAGGAGCCAGAGCAGCTCCGCACCCCAGAGCCTGGGCATGCGCCCTCCCAGGGCCTGGGCTTCGTCGGGGTTTATCAGCAGCTGCAAGAGCTGATACAGGTGCTGTTCGGGTGGTGCAGCCTGCCCCCCAAAATCCCTTAAATGAGGGTGCTCGGGTGCCTCGCGGCCTCCTGTCCCAGCCCCTCTGGGCTGGCAGGTGCCCCCGTCGGTCCCTGTGCCGGATGCCTTGGTGTCCCCGGGCCACTTGGTCTTTGCCTCGGGGCCAGCCGGGCTCTGAGCTCCAGCCGGGGATTCAGAACGGCTTCAAATGCTTCTTCCTTTGTGCAGGATTTTCCAGCCCCCCCGCCGCCCATTTTTGACATCTGACTCACGGACGTAATTAGACAGCACGAGAGCCTGCTCTGCAGCAAACAGCAGCAAGATGTGCCGCTCGCTTCGGCGCCTCGGCATCTGCTGAGCTGGCACGGAGAGCTCGGGGCCGGGGCCGGGGCCGCGCTCGCAGTCGGGGCCAGGTGAAGAAGTGTGAAATCTCAGGAGCTGCAAGGCACGAGGCCAGCGCACGTGGGCACATGCGACGTGGCTCCAGCTTCCGCAGGCCGGAGAAGAGCCAGCGCTTCCCTTTGAGGGGGAAGGAAGGGCCCGGGCTGAGAACCAGAGCGGCCCTGGTCCCACCTCCTGCTCTGCCACCGGCTCTCTTGGGAACCTTGGGCAAGCTATTTAGCCTCCATCCCAAAGTCCCTGACCGGTCGGGGGGGGTCGCGGCTCAGAGAAGGCTGCGGGGCACATCCCCAAGAGCAGCATTTCTCTATAGCAAGAGGAGCTGGATGGCAAGGTCACCGCGCTCCATACCTCGGTGGAGCGTCCGTCATGGCCAGGAGCCTCTCGTGGACACCCTCGTAACAAAGACCCAGTAAAAAATCCCTTCCTCTCCCAGTGCGAGTCCCCAGCAGACCCAGGAAGGCTCGAGAGCCCTGCCCTGGTGAAACCACCCGTGCAAGGAAACAGGTCCCAGCGGCCATTCGAATACTGAAGTATCAGCACTACAGACACGATGGCCCAGAAAGGCCCATCCAGCTGCTGGATTCCCGTGGGCCATAGGCGCGAATGGCTAGCGACCACGTAGAGCCAGCTCCCCCCCCCGCTGTCCCAAATCCCCCCCGCGGCTCTCACACGCTGGGGGCTCAGCTGCAAACCAACCTGCCTCTTGCAGCTTTTCATCCAGGGCTGGGCGAACAGCTAGAGCAGCGCTCCTCAACCCGGGGTCACAGCCCAAGAGGGGGGCTCAGCACTATATGAAAGGGTCATGAACAAACTTTAAAAATGGATTCTCCTCTAAAGAAGAAAAATGTGGGCAACCGTGGCTTTTCCCTTGCAAACTGGTGGCGTTCCAGCCTGCGCGGGGCTGCTGGGGGCCCCTGCCCCACACCCTGGGGCCTGGGACTGGGGGGGCAGCGGGGTGGGAGCGAGCGGCACTGGGTGGGGACTGGCCATTGATGTTTGCAAACGGGTCCTGGTACAAAACTAGGTGAGAACTGCTGAGCTAGAGCACGGGCAGAGCATCACCGGGGCCTGGAGATCTGCTCAAGCTGGGGAGAGAGCTCGGAGACCAGGGAGCTGGTCCGGGAGTGAGGAAGCCATGAGCCGGGGAAGCTGGGCAGAGCGGGACCTCGGCAGGGAGGGATGGGGAGCCCTGGGGACCCTGCTGGCACCTTGCTGGAGCGGAGAAGGGCTCAGACCTTGCATCCGCCCATCTATCTGCTTCCCTGCTCCGCTCTCCCCCGCGGACTAGCAGGCCGCGCTCCCCAGCCACAGATGCTCCGGCCGAGTCGCACCGGGTGCTGGGAAACAGCGTGCCACGTCCAAGCGATGGGGCAGGGGTGTCTGTCCTACTGCCCAGTGGACGTATCCTCCCACGGCCACGAAGGAGCTCTGCTCAGGCTGAGATGAAAGTCAGAGGCGCGCTGTGAGAGCCGCGGGGGCCCTCGAGATGCAGGAGCCGCTGATTCAATGGCTCCCGCACGCCTCTGTCCCGAGTTAATCCTGATGCTGACATTCAAGTTGCAAATTCCTTTGCTGCTTCTTACATGGCAACCCCAACCCTCAGCCCGCTGCAGTCCCCTGCGAACCGGTGCGATTCTGCTGGGTGCAAATCTGGTGACTTTGGTGTGTGCCGCCCCGGGACAGCACTGGGCAGACGTTTCAGTAACTGGGGTCATGTGAATTACTGCGCAGACCTGGGTGACCCCCTCGCCCCCGCACACACTCCCAAAATGCCCCTCCAGGAGGGCCAGAAAGCAACTGGCAAAAGCCACGGGTCACTGGCCAAGGTGACAGGGTTGGGGGTAGCAAACCCACGATGCGGTCGTGTCAGAGGGAGATGCAAGCAGACAGCAAGCTCAAGGGACCCGCGGTGCGAGCTGGCTGCTCTCAGCAGTGCCGGCAAGTGGGTCTGAGGTGACGGCTGCTGTTCAATCCCCCTCGGTCTTCTCTTCTCCAGACTCAATCAGCCCAGGTCCCTCTCCTCTCCTCACCAGTCCCGTCCCCCAGCTCCACGACCATTTCCATTCCCCTCCCCTGGACTCTCTCCAACGTGTCCACATCCTTTCTGTAGTGGGGGCCACAGCTGGACACACAACTCCAGATGTGGCCTCCCCGGTGCTGAATAGAGGGAAGAATCACTGCCCTCGATCTGCTGGCACCGCTCCTACCCATGCAGCCCAGGATGCCAGCCGCCTTCTTGGCACCCAGGGCACACTGCTGGCTCCTGGTCAGCTTGTCCCCCGTCCCCCCAGGTCCTTTCTGCAGAGCTGCTGCCCAGCCCGTCACCCCCCGCCTGCACCGGTGCACGGGATTGCACCCTCCTACGTGCAGGACTTTGCACTCATCCTTGTTGAACCTCAGGCAATTTATTTTGGTCCAATCCTCCAGTTTGGCTAGGTGTCTCTAAATGCTAACCCTACCCTCCAGCTTATCTATCAAATCAAATGTCTGTCTGAACCTGAGGCCAAGAGACATCATTAATCATGATAGTCTGAAGTCAACTAGAAGGCAGGGTAGATTTGCACCTTATAGCAAAGAAAGAAAGAAAGAAAGATAGATAGATATCCCTAGGCCAAGGACAGTCCAGTGCAAACTAGCACTTTGGTGCCCTTATTGCCTGGGCAGGCAGACAGACAGGAATGCAAGGGGGCAAGTCCAGAGCCAGGGCTGCACTGGGTCCATCCAGGCCATGGGTGGGTCATTGCAGATGCTTTGAGGAGGTTTCAGCTACGTGTGCCCAGAGGCCCCGAGCAGACCCAGCACTGTCAGGCCTCCTGAGCAGCTCTCAGGGCAGGCTGCAAAGCTGCTCCTTCGTTTGCAAGGATGGGGGTAAGACCATGGGCTGGAAGATTAGAAAATACAATGGACCCTAGAAGGAAGGAACGGTGCAGGTGCAGGAATGGAGGAAGGGATGAAGTGATCTCTGGGCATTCCCCAGCTCCAGACAAAGCCACGCCGAGATCACCTTGCATTGGGAAGCGATGGCGCAGGCCCCAGCAAAACCCTCCATACACAGAGAAACAAACGGGCTGATAGAAATCAGCTGCCGCCTATAAACGCTTGGCGGGTATTTAACTTTAGTAACTGATTTTCGGTTGTGCTTTTCCTGCAAATGAGAAATAACTATTTTCACATTAAGACAGAGGGAGGCAAAGCTGAATATCAAAGCAGGGGCTTTGTGTTTCCTGCACGCTCTGTTTTAACAAGGTAGCTCCAGCTGCTAATCTTGCTTTATTGCATTCCTGGAAAAGAGGCCTCTGCCAAGCAGACTTTTTAAAGGAACTTGCTCCAAAAACAAAGAGGCTCAGACTCACTTTCATTTAGGGCTAGGGGTATTTAATCAGGGAGAACTGGTCACATGGCCGGGCGGGCTCCTGTGGTTATGTATACAGAGCGCTGTCAGCAGCTGGCTGCTCTCATGAATCAGGGGAGATTAGCACCCACAACCTTCAACCCCGGAGTATAGCTCTCCCCGGAGAAGAAGCAGAAGGCCTGGAAGGAAGGGGACACTGATCCTGCAGCTGTGAGAAAGCATGGTGCTCCAGCTCCAGCGCCGCAGCGGGGGATCACCCAGGTGGAGGCATGGCACCATGATGATGGGAAAGGCCGTAGCTCAGTCCTAGCAATGAATGAGGAGCTAGACGAAGAGCCGAGCAGTTTCTTCCTGCTTCTCTGGAGAGCCCAGAGGCCCGTGCTCCAGCTAGAAGATCAGGGGCCATGAGCCTGGGTCTCCTGGCTGCCCCTGTCCTCTCGGGCATGTCGGGCAGCGTGCAGGGTGTGCGCTGTCTGGAGATGTCCTCTCTCCTCCCCAGAGCCGGAGATCGGCAGCGGGAAACCCCCAAACCTGGGGAGATTCTCTGACGGGTCCTGGCTGCAAAGGAACTAACACATGTGAGGAAAGACAGGCTTGTTAACAACTGGGGCTCCTGGCAGGCGGCCCGCGCTGTAATGTGCAGTGCCTGAGAGCCAGCGAGGCCGACAGTTGTATCCAATTAGAGCGTGCTGTTGCGCGGCTGCTTTCGTGCCCTTGCAGAGCGCGGAGGATGGACACAAGCCGTGGCGTGTCCTGTCAGCCACACGTGTCACAAGAATTGGACAGGTAAGTCGGCCTCCCCGTCGGTCCCCGCCACCGCCCCGCTGTGCACAGCTCCGAGCCGCTGGGGGCCAGGAAGCCTCGGGGAGCTTTGCTGAGGACTTGCATTGCACCTGACCCCTCCATCCATCAGTGCCCAAAAGTCACGTCAAACTCCAGCTCCCTTTGATGCCCCCCCAAATGCCCCTGCAGTCACCTTTGCACAAGAGACCTTCCCCTTCCCGTGCTACCCTGGACTTTACTGACTGCATTTCAGGGGCGGGGGGAACAATCTCTATCCCCAGCAGGTTCCTAATAACCCACCGGGAGGAGGATTTTCAGTCGTACCCATGTCATTTCAGCTCTGGCATTAGGGTGGTGCGCCCCTTGCCTGGGGGTGCCCGTTGTTACGGCGGTGCTGAGGGGGAAAGCTCGGCTCCAGAACATCAGGGCAGTGCAGCAGTGACCAAGCTGCGTGCATGCAACGTGAGGCTCCAGCACCTCGGTGGGACACCAAGGCATTACTCTGCACGGAGAGGCAGCTTCACAAATGGCACAACCGCCTGCCGAGCCTCACTGGGAATCAGGACAAGAATCTCAACCCCTCTGGGGGACCCTGGAGGCCTGTTCCCAGGGACACATGCGGAAACACGGCCTCCTTCTGCCTCCACCAGCCTCAGAAGCCATCTAAATGTGCATCCAAAGCCAGGCGAGAGCCGCAGCTGACCCGGCCTTGGAGCGCTGCCCCAGGCACCCCAGAACACCCGGCGCCCGGCTGGCTGGGAGGGGAGGTGGCAGCTAGCTGCTGGCTTGGGCCAAGCCTGTAGCTCCAGCCCTTCGCTACGAAGCGGCAGTTGAGGACGCTGTGGTCAGACGGGAGAAGCTCCCAGCCCAGAGAAGCCAATGTTCTGCATGCGTCATTGCCTGTCGGTCTGCCTCCAGGAGCATCGGGGGGTTGATGCTTTCTGGGGGAAGTGCGACCGAGGCCAGGCCGGCATCCTTCTGCACCCAGGCCCAGCAGCTTCGTGCCATGTTGGCTGAGCACGAGGCCGTGCAGCTGCTCCCCATTAGGTGGGCCGCGCTGCCTTTCAGATCCTGTCCCTCAACCCCAGGGGGGCGGCGGCTCCATGTCGCTTCGAGACATCTCAAGGAGCCGATAATCAGTGTTTGCAGCAGCGCCCGGTGTGTTTCCCATTAGCTGCCGCCCTCGGAGCGCTGGCGCGCCCATTCCCAGGGCCGCGGCTGCCTTTCCTGCCACTCGCATCCCAGCCAGAGCTCCTCGTATCGCAGCGGTGCAAGCTGAGCCCTTCCTGACCAAGACTGACCCCAAGGCTGAGACCCTCCTGCCTGAGCTGTGGGGCTGCGCACAATGCGGGGGCAAAGGGAACAGGATCTGGGCCATGCTCTGTATCAGCCAGGTCCCCAGCTAGAGGGTCTCGCCTCTCCCCCCTAGTACAGCCACGTTCCCACATCCTCCTCCACCTAGGAGGAGCCTGGGAGAAGCAGCAGCAGGAGGAGGTCAGCTCCCACCAGCAGCTCTCCACCCACCACAGAGATGCAGGGCAGAACCTGCCTGCCTACCCCGGGAGATACAAATGCTGCTTGTTACTCGCACTGCATTGAGCACATTTGCTTTGGCTCTTCCCCAGGGACCTGGCAGGTGTGGGGGGGCATGCAGATGGAAGCAGGTCTGTGCTAGGAGTGTGGAGGACTGGCCCAGCTGGCTAGGCACCTGTCTGCCCCAGGCCTGCTTGAGAGAACGTGCGCAATGTCTGCGTACCCTCGTGGGAAACGGTTTGGCTAACACAGATGCCATGTCAGATACAGATGCCATGTCAGATGCACAGGAAGTGGAGCAGAGGAAAGTCCACGGCTCCTTTAATCTCCCCTTCAAACTACAAGTGCAGCTGAAACCAAGCAGGCTGCGGCAGGGAGCAGCTGGTATTGGGCGCAGCACACAGCGGATGAGCAGCTGGCAGGTCAGGCAGTGCCCCCACATGGCCAAACTTCAGGCTCACGACTCGCCCCAGAAGCACAAAGGGTGTTATGGAGGGCTGAACACGAAGGTTTGCTCCCAGCACAGTCACGAACAGCTGAGACAAACACACGGTGGCCCGTTTAGACAGGGATGATCCTGCCTCGAGCAGGGGCTGGACTAGAGGCAGCATCCCGAGGACCCTGCCAGCCTGGCTCCTCGGTGATGGGATCAATAAGGAAAACTCTTGCCTGCACCCCCACTGCCTAGTGGGCTCGAGCAAGGAGCTGAGGCCAGTTTTAGTGGTTACCAGTCTGCTGCAAACAATAAGTAAAGTCCTTAGAGCTGCCAGCAGCCTCTGATGGCACTAAGCAGCAAGCCTCACTAGAGACGGACAGGCTCACGCCAGGGAAAACTGTGCAAGCGGAGTTCAGTTCCCACAGCACATAACACAGCTCAACCATTCAGAGGCTTTTTTTGCATTACGCAGGGCTTTGAGGGGGCTATGACAAGTCATCAGACCTTTCCCTCCATCTCGTTACCCAACCCCAGCGAGCTGGCAAGAGAGGCGCAGATATTAAGAGAACACTCCTCTCCCGCAGGCAGCTGGAGGCTTTGCTTTGCTCCCTGCTCTTCTTTTGCTGAGGGGGTTGAAAGTCTGCCTTGTCCCAGGAGAAACCACTCTCCCAGAAGCCAGTGACAAATGCTACTAGCACGTGCACAACAGTCCTCTGCTGTCTCAGCCCCAGGGGCAGCAGATGCCCACACTGGAGCATTTACAGGACATTTGTCCTCCTCCCCTAAAAATCCCATCATGTCAGTCTCAGAGGAGAGGGGGAGCTGCTTCAGCAGGGGCCAGCATGTCACTACTGCCACCTTGCCAAGGAAGCAGGGCTGCTATGGGCAGTTCTCTCCCATTTACAGCAAGGCCTTCCCTTTTTCTGGCAGCAACTTGCTCCTTGTACATGGAAACAGGTGAAAGGGATGAATCTTAGCAGAGGAAAGGCCGATGCTACCCCCTGGTGGACACCCATCTTCCAAACCCAAGGGACATCAGCTTGTTCTAGAGAATATATGGCAAAACCATCTCTCAGCCCCAGCACCCCGCAGGGCCACGCTGCCCCTAATCACGGTAAGAAATGCAAATCCCCCTAGAAGGGGCAGCTCAACACAACAGATTCTCTGCTCTGGAAAGCCCAGGGTTCAACCCGTAAAGAGACTGTGCCAAAGGGAAAGCAACTGGTAATGGGCAAGGCAAGCTCCTTAAGCTGCTCCAGCCAGTGAGGCAGCTTCTCATCCCCATCGGCAGAGGTAGCTTATTTTAACATACCGATCAGTTTATCTCGTAGCGCAGGGAGCTTCAGGAAAGTGGGAACCCCCGCTGGGGAGAGACACAGCACCGTGTGACCAAGAGCACGCACATGTTGAACGCACTGTGATACAGTTTAGAAATGAGTCATGCAAGTGTTAGAAAATGTGATTTCCAGAGTTGTGTTTCTGGGGCTTTACAAGCACATCCTCAGTGTGCCCCTTTCTTCCTCGGTGCTGCTGTAAGGCCCCACAAACAGAAAAGGAAACAGATGGCCTGTTTGGGAGGAAGGGTGGGATACCGGGGAATAAACACCAACCTCTTGCCGCCAGCTCCCTGGTTTAGTAAGCTGCGGTTAGCCCAGAGGCAGGAACTGAAGCATTTGTGTGCAATGGCTCTAGCATGCATTTACACCTGAAACCCCCTTTAATCACCACACAAGCACTCCTTGATTTTTTTCCACGTGCGCTGTTTTGCTTTTAATAACCAAGACACCTTGGTTGTGACAGCAGGTATTACTGGGACTCCCAGGACCAGAGATAACCTTCCTCCCATGTCCTCCTTCATCTGGCCTCCAAGAACAAGACTGTTCATGCAACAGGGCCTACACACCCCTCAGCCTTCAGACAGGCTGCCAGGCTCATCTCACTCAGCAAGAGCCTCCTAAAACATAGCTCAGAGCAGCCTGCGCCCTGCTCTCTACCGACCCGCAGCCAGGCTCCCTCCGCTCTCCGCAAAGTCTGGGCCTGGGCACTTCAGTAGAGTTGTTCTGAGGTCCCTGCTGTCCTCTCTGCCGGCTGGTTAGGACGCATCTCTCATCCAGTCTCCAGGAAGAGCGAGACCTTCAGCAGAGTGTCTGAGTTGGGAAGGAAGGAAAGGAAAGAGCCGTTAGTGCCGGGCCACGTGCTGCGGTGTTTGGGGTCACACACGGAGATGGAGACACACCCCATCTCAGCTTGCTCCCAGCAGCGAGACCGTGCCCTTGGGCAACTCATCCAACAGGAGACGCAGCCTTTGCCTTGTCGGAGGCCCCGCTCCGAGTCCGGCATTCGCTGTAAAACGACTGTGCAGCCGGTGCGGTCCCGGTCCCAGAGGAGAGGTGCATGCACGGCCAGCGGTAACAGCCCCCGCGCGGCAGCTTCCCATTACCTTCCAGGACGTCTGGGTTGTGGCGCTCCAACAGCCTCTCCCAGGCCTGCGGCAAGGCCTCCAGCTCGGACAAGTCCTCGTGGTGCGCCCGGAGCAGGAGGAGCTTACACTCCAGGTACCTTGCTATAGATAAGGACCCACGTCGGGAACGACAACGGAAAACAACCGCAGGCAGCGGAGCGAGCGCCCTGCTCCGAGGGGTCCGATTCCCGCTCCCGGGAAAAGCCACGGAGACCGGAGCATCCCCTAGGACCCGCGACCCCCGCCGCGGGGAAGGATACGCCTGCCGGTAGCAGCGCTCCACGTCCCGCAGCCACGCCAGCGCGTCCGCCAAGGAGGGGCTGAGTGCCGAGCGCCGCACGGCCGCCGCCAGCCCCAGCTCCGCCGCCGCCGCCGCCTCGTACAGCTGGAACACGGCGCCCACGCGCCCGCTCGCCGCGTCCCGCGCCTGCTGCAGCGCCGCCCTGCCGGCGAGGGGCCGCGGTGAGGGGAGCAGCCCGTCCCGGCCCCCCCCCGCGGCCCGGCCCCCGGCCCCTCCCACGGAGCTCACAGGGCGCCGGCGAGGCGGTGGCGCAGGGCCGTGGCGGCGCCGCGCTGCTTGTGCTGGAGGCGCGGGCCGAGCGCGGGGAAGGCGCGCAGGGGGGTGCGGGGCAGGGCCACGCGCCGCGCCGCCCGCATCTGCGCCGCCAGGTTGGCCAGCGCGTCCAGCAGCGGCGCCACCGCCGCCAG
>JAGPOW010000145.1:988252-1040586 GCA_030014935.1 Caiman crocodilus
GGCACCCCAAGGGAGGCACTCGGAGCCTGGAAGGTGGTCGGGCGCAGGGAGGTGGGCGGCTCAAAACGGGAGCGCCCCCTACTGGCCCGCCACAAGCACGATGTAAACCACTGTGACCCTAACTCCTGCAAACAGACCCAGGGGTGCTCAGCGCTGCTGGATCTGGTCTGAAACAGCTAAGGCAAAAGAGAGACCAGGGCAGTCACGTGTGGATCAAACCCTGCTACACACATGGCGCCTTCCTCCAAAATACCTGGCTCTGCAAAGGTCACCGGATCAACGGGAGAAATCAAGACACCAGCACTGCCTCCTTGTTGCCTCGGCTCTGCCGGAGCAGAAGGGTCCAGGCAGGGGCTCCGTTCTGTGCCGCGCTCTTGGGCACGTCAGGAGCCGAGACCCCTCATTCAAGTCCTCTCTCCGCGGTGGAGCCCACCAGGAACGCGGACGCTTCCTGCCTGCGCTGGCAGCACCTGCTCCCGCATGCATTCCCTTTGCAAATCTTTGCCTTCCGTCATTAATAATTCACGTGTCTTACTTACAGCCGCTAATGAAAGGCCCGTGGAAATCTGCACACCCACTTGGATCAGTTAATTAACTCGCTTCCAGGAAACCTGGATAAGGAAGCAGATGCCATTTGTGATGCGGGGTCTGCGCCAGCTCTCGCGCACAAAGGCTGCAGCGTCGGAGCGACTATTTGCAGCTAAAATAGAAGTGCTGTGAGTGGCGTGGGTGGGCTCCCTGACAAGGCCTCCAAGAGCCCCGTGGCTCATGGAGACGATGCTGATGCCCAGGCCCCACCGCTGCCCCAGAATTAACGTTCTGGGCAACTATTCGAGTGGCATCACCATGGCAATGACCTCAGACTGTCAGTAAACCAAATGCCGGCAGCACGGGTGCCCTCCACTGCCGAAGGCCCAGCACAGCCCAGCTTCCGGCACCACAGAGCCACGCTCCCACGCGCCTCCTCTCCCCAGCTCCCAGGAGCACTGACTGGTGATGGAGAGCCCAGGCCTCCTGCTGTGCTTTATTCCGGTACATCTACCAGGCGAGCCCGCTCGGCCCGGGCAGCCCTCGTAGCAGGGTGGAAAGGGGTACTCGCCTGCAACCAGCACGGGCAGCCTGGCCCAACAGCAGCCCAGCTGGCTTTGCCGGCTATTCGTGGCTGGGGGAATCTGTCCGTTCAGCTGGGGCTGACCTTGCAGCACTGCCAGGCTTGGGCCCCCCGAGCGCTGCACTGCTTGCTCCACTGTCCCCCCCGTGGGGCTGGACACCGAGTTTACGGAGCTCAGAGCTCCACCACTGGAAGGGCTGAAGCTGGAGGGTGCCTTGTCACCCATCAGAGTCTGGGGAGTGGGAGTCAGGCCCTGCGGGAGCCAGCACCACTGCAAAGGGGTAGAAGTGGCACAAGCCCCCAGCACCCAGCAGCACTGAGGCTATCCCACCTGACTCGCTCACGTGCTGCCCCTAGCACTGTGGTGGGCTGGAAGAGGATGGGAAGGGAGGCAGGTCTCATGGGAGGGGAGACGAGGGAGCAAAGCAGCATCGGTGCTGGAGCGCGGCCGCCAGCCGCCAGGTCTAGCTCGGCTGGGCCCACGCTGCCACGGCCACTGCTCCCAGCACGCCAGGCCTATCCATGGCAGGGGTATCACCCTGTCCCCTGTGCTGAGCTCCACGGAGCCCTACAGAGATGCAGCCACCAAACCAAGTAGACACAAAGGGGGCCCTGCCAGGACAGCCCCCCAGGGAGACCACTTCCATCAGGGCTTTTCTCTCCTCCCCGAAAGTCGCCCGCTCAGAAGAACCTTAGGGACATACGTCACCCTTCCCTCCACGCGCTGGCCAAGGATGTGACTGGGCCTGGGGTGCTGGAGAAGGCAGGGGTGCAGCAGGGCAGGGGAGCAGGGCTCCTGGCTCCTTTGCACAGTGCACAGCTCCCATCACCTCCACAATGCCAGGCTGTTTGTGTGTGCCAAGCCCCACCATGTCCCAGGGCAGTGAAACGTGCTGCTTTGTAGAAGAGCTGCCCTAGGGACTTAATCGGCAGAACCTCAGGACAGAAACACTGTCACCCCTCTATTCAGAGCCAGTGCTCGGGGCCCGACCACCGTGACACCCTGGCACAGCCAGAAACAGCCTCACGCTAGCTCAACTCTCGTTCTACTCAGTGCAGCGGGACAGGGAGAGGTGATCAAGCCTGGCACTGAGGCTGCTGCTGTGGGTATGTGAGACTGCCCCAGGTGCCCCATGCCTGCCTGGACGGACCAGGCCAGCGGCAGCCCTGCACCTCCTTGCATCCTGATGGCGCGGCTGCTCTCGGTCCAGTCAGGGATTCGGTCCGGTTTGGGGGCCATATCCTCCTCCCCGGGGAGCTTGAGGCTGGTGCTCAGAGCACGTGCGTTCTGGCCGGCCTCACACCTGCACGCCGCGGCCATGCATCTGGATCACCTGGGCGCGCAGGGTCTGGATGCCACTCAGTAGAGTCTTCTGATGCTCCAGCGCTGTGATACCCAGGCTCAGGACGTCTCTGCAAGACAAGCCCCAGGCCAGAGGTGAGTAGGGAGCCATGGCGGTAAAGTGATGGGCCATGGGCTCTCACTGCAGGTCCTACAGGCACAACTCTGTCCCCTATTTTCTTTCCAGGAGCCCCACACAGCAGCCAAGCCAAAGGAGGCTGCAGTCTGGGGATGGGGAGCCCCAGTGACAAGACCAGAGGTCCCTTTGTGGGCTCTGCTGTCTGTCCCTTAGCTGCAGAAAGGATCAACACTTAATAGCAGCTTGATCTGACACTAGGCAAGAGGCCGAGGGCAGCCGCAGACAACACCAACGGGCTTCATGCTCCCCGCTTTGCAGCACAAACCTCTGCCACCCGGGGCAGAGAGGTGCATGGCAAATCCCTGTGCATGCCTCTGGGTCTTGTTCAGTAATGCCCAAAGACAACCTCCAAGCCAGGCTCACGTACACTGCACCAGAGTGCTTGGGTTTGTCCCTGGACCTTTTCCACTTACTGCACTGTCATTCTAGCCACCGATTCCAGGTAGCAGTAGCCGGCGGCAGCAAAGTTATCTTTGTAGCGGCCCATCTCTATGGCTTCCAGCCATTCGCCCACGGAGCTGAAAGACGGGAAGGCTGAGAAAGTGCGTTCGGTGAGGGGGATGGAGGTGTTGTGGGTCCTGCAGGCACAAACGGAGCACAGGCATTAGAGCAGAGCTGGGCCAGAGCCAGCTGGTGCCCATGGCAGTACGAAGCAGAGCAACATGAAGCTAAGACGTGCCCCTCAATGCAGTGCTGCTGCCGGGCTGGTGAGAGCCTCGTGGAAGCTGCTCAGGAGTCCAGCCATCCACGCCCCCACCATGGCAGCTGCCTAGACCAAGGGGCCTGGTGCCAACCTTAGCTCCCACTATGCATGGCTTAGGCCTTCTGCCACCACTGAAAGTCGGATGAGACCTAGCAGCAAATCACCGTCCCTCTGCCGTTGGTGGTAGATGCAGCTGGGCAGCAGCAAGGGGATGCGTGACTGGGGAGAAGGGGAGCGGCGGGGTAGAACCGTGACCAGCTGCACATGCCACGAGTCTGCTGGCCAAGAACTGCACACCCCGCGGCCCAGGGGAGGAGGGAGCTCACCTGGTGCAGGTGGAGGTGTTGCACTTGGGAGGCTCTGGGTTCTGCACCATCTTGCTAAGGATGCTGTGGACCTGCGAGAACCTGGGCCGCTGATTGCGGTCCTTCTGCCAGCAGTCCAGCATGAGCTGGTGCAGGGGCAGCTGGCAGTTCATTGGGGCTGGCAGCCGGAACCCGTCCTCAATGGCCTTTATCACCTGCAAGCACAGGGGAAGGGCAAGTCAGAGACAGGCACCCTGATCAGGAGCACGCAGCACAAGGGCTGCACAGGCGCCATTCAAGGTGCTCGCTTTGACCCATCAAGCCCTAAATGGGACTGCCTTCTCCCTTGGCACCATCAGCCAAGAGTAGCCTGCAAGCACCATCAATGTGCCAAGGCAGAGATGCAAGGAAGGTCATTCTTGGTAGTTTCCCCTCAGGTCTGGAGCTCCCTTACCCTCAGGGCCTGCCCAGCCCGGACCTCTGGAAGTACTTTAACAGCTTCCTATTTGGGCAGGCATTTAGCAGGTGTGACTAAGCTGGGATATCGTTTGGGGAAAAGCGTGGGTTATGTATCCTATGTCCATCTGTTAGCAGCTTTTATAACTTATTTTCTCTCTTCCTCTCACAGCCACCCAGAGCCCGCATTAGGCAGGGGGGGCACAGACAGCAATAAACTGATAAAAGCAGCCCATAGAAAATTCCCCAGGGCTAAGTGTCATCTGAACAGCTGCCGCTTTCAGAGCAATGGGCGTGTGTCATTCCCACAGCTATTACAGGTCAAAAGCATCCTCCCTACATGGCGGGGCGCTGGAGAGCCCCGGGCTGCTCATGCAGCTCCATGCCAATGACACACACACTCCAAAATCCATGCACGCAGCCCCTGCTGCACGCGGCCACGCAGCGACAGGCCACGAGCTCGCAGCCGGGGCTGGGAAGCGACTCACATCCTGGTTGGACATATCCCAGTACGGCCTCTCTCCGTAGGACATCACTTCCCACATGACGATGCCAAAGCTCCACACGTCGCTGGCTGAGCTGAAGTGCTGGTACTGGATGGCCTCGGGGGCCGACCACAGCACGAGGCTCTTCCCTCCCTGCCAAGGGAAAGACAGGAGAAAAGGAGGTTCTCGCCTGCCATGGTCTCTGCCCGACACCTCCCCACGCGCAGCACAGGCCCCGCACCATTAAAAATAGAATAAGGTACCAGGCGAGATGGCAGAGCCACATCTTGAAATATTCACTCTGCCAGAGGAGCTGATGGCACACCAGCCTCCATATTTAATGGAGATGCTGTTGCAGTGGGGAGGGCAGCCTGCCCTTCACTCCTGGCATGCCCTCCTGGAAGGGCTGGCGCCTGCCTTGTGGCTGCGCTCGGAGGCTCCTCTCAGCTCGGCCCCTCAGCCAGGGAGAAGGGGGCAGAGGGGCTGGACGACCTCATACCTTGCTCCTGGAGCTGCAGAGACCAATGTGGGGTCTCTGGGGCTGCTCCCAGGCTCTCCCACCACTCAGTGCTAATGAGCTTTGCATCCCTGGTGTGGGAAAAGGCCAAGGTACAACACAGGCTCAGAGCACAAGGACTACGTCCGTCTCCTCCCCTGCCTTTCCCATGGCTGCCCACCCTGGCAGGAGCTGGCACGACAGAGTTGCTGAGTGCCCCCCAGGTTTGGCTCCAGAGACTAGAAACTGCCCCCCCGAGTCTCTTCCAAGGTGCCTCCCTGCCAGCATCTCCTGCAAGTCCCGCACAGAGGAGAGACGGGGTCTGGGGGCTGCGGGCACTGCAGTCTGCCGCCTCCGGACCCTGGTGCTGCCAGAGCTCCGACAGCCAGAAGCATTCGTCTGCTCGAGGAAAGTGTTGACTCTTAAATATTAATGCTGTGAGTCACATGATGATCTCACGGCTTCAGCTCACTTCCACTGGCTGTGGGATGTCCAAGCCCAATTAATTGCTTTCCAGTTAAAACAAACGTGCATTGGTTTCTTCCCTTCCCAAGGGAAGGTGCAGCGCCCACTCCATGCCCTGCTCTGCCACCCTGCCGCTTACCATAGTGGTGAAGATGGTCTCCATCTTATCCTCCTGTGGCTGCCGGAAGCCAGATATTTTGCAAACCAGGTTGCTGTTCACCAGCACCTTGTGGGCGGCCAGGCTCCGATGCACGTAGCCCATCTCCGTCAGGTACTTCATGCCAGCGGCGATCCCGTGCAGCATGCCCGTCAGCTGCGTGGCTGTGAACTGCCCCTCGTGCTTCTGCAAGACAGCAAGGAGGAGGCCCAGCATGGGTTAGCCTGGCTCTACGTGGCACCAGCAAAGCAAACGCTCCAGTGGGCAAGGGACCGGCTGCACACACTCACCCGCAGGAAGGAATCCAGCACCCCGTTCCCCATGTACTCCAGCACCGTCATCATGGTGTTCCCTGGCAGAGGCAGAAGAGGGGGTTACTTTGAGCAAACCCCCAAGCACCAGGCAGCCAATGACCCTCCGGCTCGCATCTCACACCAGGGCACTTGCTGAGCCCAGTCTGCCCTTCGTGGGAGCCTCTATGGGTGGTGGGGAGGTCATCAGTGCAAGCAAGTGGAGCCTGAGCTGAGAAGGGGATGGAGCCTCCAGTTACTGTTCAAGGCTCTTTCCCTTAATGGCTCAAAGGCCTGGTAAACTTGCCACAACAATGTCTCTCTCTAAGGCACGGACATTGCTCCCATCCAACTCCGGCTGAAGAAATACAGGTGGGAGCTGCATGGGCACAGGAGTGTGGCAGAGGAAAGGCCCTTCAGGGCTGTGACGGGCAGGGTGCTGCGCGACCTCCCTAAATATCCGCTCACCCACAACCAGAAGGAACATCCCAAACATTAGGCACCCTGTTACATGCCACAGGTGAAAGCAGGGGAGCGGGCAAGCCAGGCGCAAAGGGAAAGCAAAAGGAGGGGAAGAAAATCAAACTAGAATAGCCGCTAAAAGAAAGGAGAAGGAAACGCCCTGGAGCCAAGGGGGGACAGAGTACAACCTACAGCAAGTCGGCTGGCTCTCTGCATTCATAATGGGGTCGTATGGGAGGCAGCCCCAGCCTCTGCACTTTTACCAGGGCCCTGCACTGGGTTGACCAGGTGCCCAGATCCCAGTGGGACCCTACAGCAGGGTGACCTGGTGTCTCAATGATGACACCCCCCGAGGAAGGCTTGACCCGCTGTCTGCACCGTAACAGGGCCCTACAGCGGGCTGGGCTGGCATCCGTGAGCCCAGGAAAACAAGGGCGCTGGTGAAGCCCACGGCCTGGGTCTGCACAGCGCCCGCGGTAGCAGCGGCCGAGACAAGCTGGCCTGTCTCTCAGGCTGAGAGCAGCCTCCTCGGTGGGGGCTTTGCTGGAGCAGCCAAGGGGGTAAAGAGCCCGCGTGCACCTCCGCAGAGCTGGTGCAGTCGTGCCGAGAGGCTGGCGGCGCAGGTCTAATTGGATGCCGATAGCTCCTCGCTGTCCTTTCCCTGCCAGGCAGGGCTTTTCCCCGGTGCCCTACTTTCCCCCAGCCACGTTTCCGCGGTTCACAACCCCGGTTTATCTAAATTCTTTCCTCTCCGCCGTCTCTTATACTTCGCTGTTTAATTTCTCACAGCAGCCTTCTCTTTGCCCTTCAACCAAGACAGGCTTTTAGCTCTTAGCTTTGTCCTCTCTCCTGATTGCGCAGTTGTGGCTTTTCAGCCCTCTAACAAACCCTTCCAACACAACTCCCAATTTTCAGTTGCGCTTGTTCTGCCTACACTTTTCCATCCAGTCGATTTCACTCAATTTTCCTCGGCTTTGGGGAAATGGCCTTTCTGAAGCACTGCAGCTAGAGGCCTCGCTAAAGAGTTTTTCAAAAATCCGTGAGAAACGAAAGTAATCCTAGAATCAAAAGTGCCAGCCCATTGCTAGACAGAGACAGTAAAAATGAGACAGAAAAGGCAGAAATACTCAGTAAATGCTTCTGCAGCAGAAGAAAGCCACAGAACAATGTAGTCGTATCCCATGAAGATGACGCTGTACTTTCCAGTCCATTAGTAACTAGAAAGGATCTGGAGATAAACATGTTTAACTAGGCAGCTTGTACTCCAGAGCCCTGAAGAGGTTTCTGGACTACTGGCTTTCATTTTGAACAGGTCTTGGAGACCCTGGGGAAGTTCCAGGAAGCTGGAAGGACGCTCCTGGGTGATGCCAGCGCTCCAAAAGGGAAGTGAGGGGATGCAGCGAATGATGCGGGGCTTGGCCTGTGTCAACCCCAAGCAGAGAAGTGACTATATGCAAGCCAGCTGGTATAGGAGCGAAGGGCAGGAACTGAATCAAGGTCCCTCGGCTCAGGTTAATGGCACGCAGCCCTGCTCTCGTCCTCCGAGAGTTAGCTGGACAGATGGACTGCTGAGACTTCTGTGAGGCATCCTGACTTGGTATCGCAGGACACGCAGAGCCAAACGCCAGTGAAGCGCGTGTCCCGGGGTGAGGAACTGGCTGGGCAAGGGGTGGTCATCCACAGAGACTCCTCGAAGGGGCAGGTTTCTAGAGCGGCTCTTCATGGACCAATGCAACACGCAGAATTATAGACGAGGAGGGCTGAAGGGAGCTCAGGAGTCGCGTCTAGTCCAACCCCTGCTCCACAAAGGACCAGCCCAAACTACTTCATCCCAGCCGCAGCTTTGTTGAGCTGAGTCTTAAAACCCTGCAAGGATGGAGACTGCACCAGCTCTCTGGGGAGCCTGGTCCAGTGCTTCACCGCCCTCCCAGTGAAAGTTTTCCCCAATATTCAAATATGACAGACATCACTTGACACTGCCCTCAGCGATCTGGGAACAAATGTGGCCACGCTGCTGAGAAAGTTTGCAGCCGGCGAGACTGGCCCAGCAAGGTGAAGCCGAAGCAGTGGTACAGCGCGACCTGGGGCTCATTCAAACAGAAGTGCTGTAACGCAGCCAAGCGCCAGGTTCGACGTGCAGGACGCAGAGCAAGGCACGCAGCTGCAGAGCCAGAGTTCTGGATAGCAAAGCGGGGTGTCCTCACCTCTGTGCACAGGCTGCCACACGGCACATGGTTCTGGGGTTTCAAAAGCTGCTTTCCAGGGCTGTGCTGGCAACCATGAGAACCAGAGCTCCTGGGAGCATGGGGAAACCCTGAGACATATCTGCCATCCGGGCGAGGACTTTCTTCTACTTTGAAACAGCCTCGTGTCTGCCAAGCAGAAGAGGCAGGTTCCCGCAGGCGTGTGGTCTGTCTCTCTGAACCAGGCTCATTATCTCTTCAAGCACCAGCACTGAGAGGGGGGAGTCTGCCCAGGGCACAGGGCCCTCCACTCCTCCATCACAAAAGGGCAGTATGAGTGGGCAATCAGGGATCCTGATGATATAATTACCCGTGATGGAGCTGTTCATGGAAATGGCACAGTTTACACACACGCACATGCACGTGCACACACACGGGAGGCAGGCAGCATCCGAGGCAGAGGACAAGCAGGCATGCGGATTGCATTTATAAGCGAGAACTGGGACTGGCAGACAGCGAGGCATGAATGATGGAGTGTCTGTTATGACAGTACTTATGCACTTGACCATCAGGGGACTAATTTCAGCACATCTGAGCTGCACGCAGAGGCTCGGCTCAGCATCCCAGGGCCTGATTCCCTGAGACCGCTGGTCCTGATCCTGATGTTTGATCTGCCTGCAGGGCAGCGATGAGTTTTGCGTGGAGGAATTGAGAGGGGCTCTGTCCACACTCTGTCTGACCAGAGTGGAAGGCTGAAGCTGTGATGCCAAGAAGACCACCACTGAGGCGTGCCACGTTACATGCCCAGTGAAACGCATGGGTTGACAGCGGCACAACCGTCTCTGGGCATACACGGGTACTAGCCAGCAGCCTCCTCCACTGCACACAGAGCTCAGCCGCCCGGGGCAGGGAGCAGCACACAGGCACCCCTCTACTGACAGACCCGGTCCATCAGCCTCTATGGAAACGCTCAATTAGCCACCAGACGCACGCCAGACTTCCAGAAGCAATCGCATGGCCTCTCCAGTCGCCAGCCACCACCCGAGCCTGTTGCCAGGCCAGCGCTGCTGCATTAAAGTCCCAGACGGTGTGGCGGGTCATTAAGGGAACAATTGGCATCCTTCCTGCTCTTCCATGGGCCCATTGCTTTCAATTGCTTTTAAATCACACAGCGCACGAGGCAGCACCACCGTTGCGGAGCTCAGCTCAGGGAGCACACCACTTCATTCGATGGGGCCGTTAGCACGTAGCTGGCTGATCGGGGCAGCACCGTGGGGACACAGAGTGCCTGTCTGATTGCATCGCCCTGCTGCTACCGGGCTCTCAAGACCCTCAGCCCATCTCTCCACCCGGCCTGTGACAGGGCCCCTTGGAACTGTCCCGACTGCCACGTGTGGTTCTGCTTGGCATCAGCAGGAAACAGGTCAGGAAGGGACCATGGTCATTTGCTCTAATTAAATAATTCCCTCTCAGGTTCCCATGTTCACAGCAGCCTGCACGTACCACAAACGTGCACTACTGCCTGTTCCTTGTGCCTCTGGGGCCCGCTGAGAGTCCTGCTCCCCTCATTACCCGTGCTCGTAAACCTCAGAGGGAGCTCAGGCAGCCGGACAGTTCAGAGCTCCCCGGTCCCTGCTGCGAGCCGCACGCACTCTCAGACCTCCGACATGAGTGAGAGAGGTGAGGACCCCTCTCTCCTAGCCCCCCACCACACGCTTCGATCTCAGCTGCGCCCTGGGATGTTTCAGTGATCAACCGCCCAAGCACTTTGAGAGGCCTCATCTCACTGTGAACACGGCTGTAGCACCTGCTAGCAGGGTTTTTCAGGCTAAACTGAGGACGGGGACACAGCACCGTGGCAAACCCAGCACCTTGGGGGACTTCAGGGGGATTTAATCAGCAATCAGGGCTCCTGGGGGGCTGAGGGGAAGAGGCCCAGCTGCTATTGGCAAAACCATGCTTTGGCTGAGCTCATGTTAAGGCACTCAGCACCTGCACCTCCCAACACCGCAGGAGGCAGAGGAGCCTCACTGCCTTGGAGGTGCCGCGCGCGTGCCCCCCTGCACCGTGGTGCACAGTGCAGCTACCTTGGGTGATGACGCCCTCCAGGCGGATGATGTTGGAGTGGTCGAACTGGCCCATGGTGCTGGCTTCTGCCAGGAAGGCGCATTTCTGCTTGTCCGAGCAGCCTGCGCGGAGGGTCTGGATGGCCACCGGCAGCTCCCGCTTGCTGGGGAGCTTCAAGCAGCCCCGGCAGACTTCCCCGAACTTACCTGGGGAGCAGGGAGACAAGAGTCACCACGCGCCTGCAGACACGTCCTGGCCCCTGCAATGGCGCCTATGCACTGCACTCCCGAGAGCTGGGGCCAGATCGCTCCATTGTTAGTCACAGGCCAGGAGAAAAGGAGATGCTCCTATAGCAGGTTGGATTTAGGTCTTCCCCAAACCTTCAACATCACCGGGAAAGCCAGGCTGCAATGCCTGACCAGAGCAAGGACTCTGGCAGAAGGTGACACACTGCGCAGTGTACAAGGCCCGCATGGGACAAAGCGGGACTGGATGGGTTGTGCTGGGAGTCAGGCCCCTCCTGCGGTGGGTGACCTGGGAGACTAGTGCAAACCATGCCGGACAAGCTTTCTTAGCTGGCTGTCTTTCCCCTGTGGAGAGCAGCTCTGAGCCCTTGCTCAGACGACTGCCAAGACTCCCTCATCCCTGCCCCTGTGTCTGACAGTCTTTGGCCTCCATGCCGAAACTGCTGGCTTTGTCCTCCCTCTGCCTTTCCTTCCCTTCCTAGCAGGACTTGGAGAAATAACCTCAGAGTAGCACGGCTCTCCCAGTGTGGGCTGGCCTTGGTGATTAAAGCACCGGGGCCTGGAGAAGGCATTTTAATTTGCTTTCAAGTCCCAGGCAGCAGAGCTGATGGAAATCAATACATCAGCGCGTTAACATATTTATACATCAATCTCAGGTGCTGCCAAGAAGCAGAGAACTGCCGATGGTCCCAGGGAGCCCCTCCTCATGTCTATCTGCTCTCTCTGCCCCAGAGAGCAACCAGGGACACAGAGCCGAAGGTTTGGATCACATCCTAACCAACCACACACTCTTCTCCCTGGACAAGAGCAAAGCTGGAAGCCCCAGGGAGGTGGGTGGGATGGGTACGGGGGAAGACTGCAAGGACTGGGACTCTTCAGTGTGGAAAGAAGGCTGAGGGGAGATGTGATAGAGTCTAAAGAGTCAGGGGAGTGTGGACAAAGGCAGCAGGGAGCTGTTACTTGCCCAGCCTGCAATACTAGGACTCGGGGGTGGGCACCTGAAAGTATCAGGAGGTTGGTTTAAAACAACTAGGGAAGCACTTTGTTAACACAGCACAGGGCTCACTCACTGCTGTGGAAAGCAGAGAGCAGAACTGGGCTCAAAAAGGGATGATTCACGGAGGACAGGCCCAGGGGGTGCTATGAAACACAGCAGTCGGGGAGGCAGGGGAGCCTCAGACAGCCCTAAACCACTGGGGGCAGGCGAGGGGGGCTCTGGCAGGGGACGGGTCACTCCACACATGCCCTGGACATTTTCTCTCCCCTGAAGCACTTGCTTTTGCCCCTGGCAAAGGTGGACCAGAGGTGTGCCCCAGTGTGGTCCTGCTTACGTGCCTGGGGGAGCAGCTTGGGGTTTCGAGGGCTTCCCGAGGGGCTGGACGGGGCCAGGGAAGAAAACGTCTACATTGATTAGGCCCCCGCGCTGGATGCTCATGGATCCCCAAGCCTCGGTGACACAGGTGTCCCAGGCCTCATCCAAGTGCTGCCCACAACGAGGCCTCTGCAGCCCTCGCCCCACCTCCCAACAAGAGCACGTACCTGTCCCGATAATCCTCTCGATCTTGATGCTGGCGTCATCGAGCTCCTTGGCAAAGAGGTGCACAGCCTGCATGGGGTCCTCGCAGGTGTCGGGGTCGATGTATGTCCTCCGCGTGGGGATCTTGACTGCGGCACACAGCGGGGACAAGCAGTGGCAGGGTGAGCTGGGCACACAGCGCCCTCTCCTCACCTCTCTGCCGCTCCTGGCTCCCCAGCTCCAGGTGACACGGCTCAGCAGACTGGGAGCGAGCGACCTGCAGGCCCCCGTGCTTAATCCCAGCCTTGCCTTCAGGCCAGTCTCCCTCTCCAGACTTCTCCCTTGGGCACAGCAGCTCGGGGGAAGCTCTGCACAATCCCCCAGAGGCACTGATGCACTTCGAGTGAACAGAGACCAATGCTCTGTGGCACCATCTCCAGGACCCAGGCTGCCTCTCCCAGGGGTGTCTGGGGAGGCACAGTGCTCCGTGCCGCCAGAGCTGCTGGATTGAGCTGGGGCAGGTTTGCTAGCAGCTGCTGGCTGAGATCTCCAGACAGAGGGAGGCTAAAGGCTGTTCCCAGTCAAAGGAGCAGAGTCTACCAGCTTGGTCCTGCCTTGCTCCACACATCCAGGAACATCTGCCTGAGCTTCTGCCCCAGCTCAACGGGCATTCAGTGCTCTCCTGGGGGGCCAGGCCCAGCAGGGAAGACAAAGCCCCCGACTATAGCACACACAGTCCAGGGACCACCCGCTGAGCACACAGCTGCTGCACTCTCCTGCACGTGCTGCTGATACCCGAGGCTGGGACCAAGGCACCAGCAGTGCACAAGCTGCCGGCAGCCCCTGCTGCTACACCCCAGCATGCCCTGCTTTGTGCAGGAAACCCTCCACAAATGTCCGAGCCTCATTCAGCAGCAAGGGAGGAACTCCCAAAGCAGCCTAAAGCCTACCAGAAAAGCCAAGGGGCTCCACTGCTTCTGACATGCTTCAGGGAGCAGATCATCTGTGCGCTGTGCCTGCTAGCACCGGGAATCCAATGCACTCGACTGGGCTGACATTTGAATTTCCTTTGACAAAGTCTGCCTATGAAAGCATCAGCGCTTGGTAATAAAGAGCTGTCCCTTGGGCAGCCCCATCCCTGAATCCCCGTGTGGGGGAAGCTGGCAGGGTCATGCATACACCCCCTCTCCATGCTCACCCGGCACCCTGCACACCACAAGGACAGACGCTGGCTTATGAAGCTGTCAAACCAGCTGTCTCTCTAGCGCCGTGCTGCGCTGCGCCGGCCTGCTCCAGGCTGTCGCAGGATGACAGCCCCTCCAAAGGAAGCATCCAGGGCTGCTTTGCAGGGAGCAGACTTACGAAGAACAGTAAAGTACCCACAGTAAACAGTACTTACAGTGAAAGTACAGCTCCTCATCCCCGTCCTGGCTGGCTTTGCTGTACCCACATTGTCTGCAAGAAGAATGAATAGCCAGGCATTAGTCTCTGGTGGGATATGGGGCCTGAGGGTGCTGGCCAGCCCCCTGGCACACACCCACACAAGGAGCCAAGTGCCAAGGCAAGGCAGGTCCCAACACTGGGCAGTGCTGCCACCTCTGCGCACCACCCCCAGTAGCAGGGAATTACTGAGACTGGGAGGTAATAACTCAGAGCTGCATGAACGGGGGAACATGGGGATGCCCCACGTGCAACAGACATGGACCATGAGTGCTGGTGCCAGAAGCCGATGAGCAAAGGTCAAATCCTCCCTGGGCAGCGACATCAAGGCAAGTTCTGGCTCAGGGGGACAGTGAGGGTCTGGGGAGAGCCTCTCTCAGCCCTGGACGGGCCACACTAAGGGCTGCTCCACCACCAGGCATTTGTGGGCACCAGTTCTTTTGCACAGCCTGGTGCATTCGGAGACACTGTGAGAAGGAATTCACACCCAGCCACATTTCTGTCTTCTCCACCATCACCATGTCTCCCCTACAAAGAGACAGGTGAAGCTCCGCGCAACTGGCTAGTTCTCTACTTGATCCCATGCTTATTTCAAAAGCAAAACGCCTGTGGGCTTCTGTGGAAGCAGGCGCTGCCCCTGTAAGGACCAGGCACTATGTGCGGGGGAGACCCATCACCTCCTGAGACCCCCTCGCTGCTCCCCGCCGCCGGGCAGGACAGGCCAGCGGGCGAGGACTGCACTTCAGGGGCAACGTGATGCAGGGCACCTGCCAACGCCTTTTCATTCCTCAGCGTTTCCCACCGTAAATTCCTTTCCTCATTTTAGGTTTAATTTCCTCTTTTTAAGTTAAAAATTACAGCCCATTAAACTGAAACATCTGGCACATGAATGGAGACGTCTCTGTGAACCCTCACGCCCACACTAGCAGCCTTGAAGTGGGGACAGAAACCAGCATGAGTGGCACCAGTGATAGCACAATTACCTGCTTCAGCGCCTTCCCCATGCAGCGCAGGACTCTGGCGCTCGGCACCCGGCCCCGGCCCACTGCACAGCAGCATCTCAATGCAGGCAACAGCAGGGAGGAGACGCTGAGAACTGCTAGCCACCTTCTCAGGGTTAAAACCCAGCAACTGTCTCCAGCATTTGCCACTGTGACCATCTCAACACACGTGGGATACGTCTGTGGGTGACCCACGGGACGAGAGTCTGATGATGCCAGCCCCAGAGCTGGGAGCTGCAGCTCCACCAGTACAGGGACCACACTGGGACCAGTGCAGTGGCTGTTTGCCTGCGTGGTCATGCAGCTGGTTCTCCAAACGCTGCAGTAAATGGGGCAGTTGAAGCTCTCCCTCAGCTGCGCTCACAGGGTCAGACACGCCAGGAGGCAGAGAGGCACAACAGAGCTACAGCCTCGTGTGTCCTAGGATGGGTGGCTTACCTCCTCCAGATCATCACCCCGATCACCATGGAAACCAGCACGATGAGCCCAGCAATGGCCACAACGATGATGACGATGACCGGGTTCTGCTCGCTCGACGCCACCGTCACTACCGAGTGAAGCAACACAGGGGTCAGGCTTAAGGGGCCGGGGGCTGGAGTGGCTGAGGCCTTAGGCACTCGTGCAGGGCCCGCGATGGCACGTGATTGCAGAGCATGATGGCACGTGAGCCAGGGCAGAGCATCCTCCCCACACCACCCCGCCTCATCTGGACTCAGCCTGCGATGGGAACAGGACAGTGGGGTTGTCCACATAAAAGAGCAGGAGGAGGAATATCTCTCGGGCTTCCCTCCCTCTGGCATCATCAGATACTCAGAAAGAGGCACGGCAGGCCCCTGGGACGTGTTCTCGGTGGGCAGAAAACCTTGTCTGATCCTACCCCGCTGCACCTGCGGGGAGGAGAATCCCACCCGGGTTTGTGACGGCCACAAGCCAGACGACTGCCTTGCTACTGCGCTATGGTCACGCCAGGCCTGGGCCCGCTGGATGGAGGGAACTGCTAGCGGGAGGCAGCAGGACAAGGCAGCAGTGTTTCAGGGCTTGCAATACCTGTGGCAAGTCCCCCCCACCAAAACTTTTCAGCAACTGAGAGCTGGGATCTGGGCCTAGGAAACCGAAGGCCGTGACACTCAGGGCAAGGCTGTCATCGCGCTTCAGACTGACACTCTCGCTGCAGCCCCGAGAATCCTCTCCCAGCCCCAGATCAGAATTCCTGACTGCAAAGACAACACCTCCTGCTTCAGCAGGGAGCCGGAGAAGCCTTTTCTGCAGGCGCGACACTGCCTCTCATCACTCCTATGATTTACATTCCCATTCAGTGCTGAAAGCCAGAGCTGGTGCGACCGGATTAAAGCGCAGGACAATACCAGTCATCCCCTGAG
The DNA here is from genome assembly GCA_030014935.1 of Caiman crocodilus. NCBI lineage: Eukaryota > Metazoa > Chordata > Crocodylia > Alligatoridae > Caiman > Caiman crocodilus. Next base: position 1,004,495 of record JAGPOW010000145.1, read on the forward strand.
CTCTCAGCCGCAGCATAAACTCCTCGTTCCGCTCTCTGGAAATATTCCCCTGTCTAGGTGGGGAATGTATTAAAATATATGCCTTGACAATGGTTTCCCTTCGTCACCTTAATCCTCCCCTCTCCTTCTTCTGCAAACAGAGGTTTTAGATAACTACGTTCTATATAAAACATTTTATTGGATTCAATTCATTCTGCAAATGCCTTCTGTGTGGTAAACGGATGCAATTTAAAGCCCTGTTAAACACAATCGGCAAGATCCAGATGGAGCCAGCCATCTCCGGGCCTGCGTCTCCACTCCGGGTGGGAGACTTAGCTCAAACCAACCCTCTTGCCGAGGGTAGGGCCCCGACAGACCAACACCACCAGAACAGCCCCGAGAGCCTGGCTGGCACCTGCTGCTCTTTGCCAGGGGTCCTCCCAGCAGGACAGGGGTTGGGTGGTGCAGGCAGAAGGTCTGTGCTGCCCAGGATGGGGCTGCTCTCCTCTGGGGCTGGGTCCAGCCCTGCTGCCGGTGCCTCTCCAAAGGCAGCTTCTACATTAGACAAGCACAGCCAGGGCTGGCTAGGAAAGTCTCTGCCCTGCATGGAGGGGGCCAGGGCGAGCTGGGAGGAAGGGCCCAGGCCCTGCTTAACAGGAAGGCAATGCACTCAGCATGGAGGCTACTGCAGGGAGAAGAACCAGGACAGTCTTGGTGGGCTTGCACTTACGCTCTCCCAGGGTTTCCACCTCAATGCTAGGGCTGTAATTCCCATAGTCCTGAGCAGCAGATGCCCGGATCTGGAAGACGTAGATGGTGCCCGGCTTCAGGTTCTGGATGGTCACGGCAGCTGCCGCAGTTTTCACGGTCGAGTAGCTCTGATCCCTTTGATCCTGCAACGTGACGACACAGCAGAGCCTGAGTGGGACAACCGCCACTGCGCGGAGCAGACCAGCGCAGCTGCTGCCTGGCCTGGCCGCGGTGCCTCCGTGCCTGCCCACGTCAGGAGTTTCCTCGAGGCTCCACGAACCACAAACACCTGGAACAGGAGTGGGGTAAAGATGATGCAGGTGGGCTGGGGATGCATGGGGCATGGACGAGGGCCTGGGGTCTTTCGCCATTTTCGCCTGGGGGCCAGCTGATGGCTGTGGGGGCTTGAGAACAGCACCATCCGGCCCGCAGCAGTCCCACCCTCTGGACCAGGGCTGGAACCATGAGCAGGTTCCAGGCAGCCGAGGGATGTGGCATGCTCACACACATGCACATGCGCGTGCACTCGCCAACCTACTCGGCCAGGAACAGCAGCACTCACAGCCTGCAGTGGGTCCCTGCACCCCGCCACAGTGCTGTCTGTCCATGGCAGGGCAGCCAGGACCCGGCACTGAGGGTCTGTAAGCCCATTTGTTCCCAGGCACTGCATGGAGCCAACGGCCAGCTCAACAGCCCTCAGCACCCCTGCTCCTTCACAGCACCTGTGGGCCAGCACTAAACCTGTATCCCCTCCATCCAATGCTTGCTCTGACATGCACAACGCAGGTCCTAGAGAGGACCCAATATGTTCCTACAGCATCAGTGGGAGCCAGCTGGCCATGAGGACAGCTGCCCTGGGGTCTGGCATTGCCCTAGCTCTGCAGCTCCCACCAGGCCACCTGTGCAGCCTGGAGGATGGCTCGCTCCCAGCGTGCTGGGGTCACAGGAAAACTGCCTCCGTGGTGAACTCCTCTGGGGTGCTCTGAGAAAGCAGCATGCTGCTGGGTGTTTGCAAACAGCCAGATGCGATTGCTCCAGGAACCCGTAACGGTGTGATGGGGGGAAGTCTATTCAGCCCCTGGCATTCCCTGCGTGAGGGCAGTAGCTCCTCTCAGGAGGCCTGTGACTGCCACCGGTGCAGAGGCCAGGGGCCAGGAGCACTCATGGTCTGTCCCTGTGTCCATCCCTCCACAACGAAAGGTGCTGGGATGGACAGGACTGCCTTGCTGAGGCAGCAGGGAGGAGCTCTGTCTCCATGCAGCAGGAGGGGAGCTCTGGCCATGCTCTGTGCACCGCTTCAGCGCCTCCAGAGAGTACCCGCAGCACCACAGATACCACTCTGACCCCTCTCCAGAGACATGCAGCCGCTGTGTGCCGGCAGCGCGGGGACCTGTGCCCCGCACCTGGCTGCTTCTGGGTGAGGGCGTCTGCCACCTTCCTACCAGCTCGGCTGCACCAGGGCCCTGCCTTGGGTGCTTTTCGTTGGGCACCTTGCAAGATCAGTGACAGCACATGTAGCAAGACAGGGGTGAAAGGGGTTTCACTGCCTGTTTTCCACCCCACAGCAGGCCAGCAGGGTACGTGCATGTATGTGTGCATGCATGTGCACAGGACGTGGGGTATGTCACTCTGGGATCAGATCTGAGATCACTCCATTTATAAGCAAGCAATTGCTGCACTGCAGAGCAGCCTCGCCATTCAAGCTGGAGGCGGTGTGGCTGGTAGCTAATGTCACCCAGCATCTCCTGGAGGCAGCCTTTTGCTAAGAAAGGATGGCATCGTGTTTCAGCGCCCGCCCTCACAACACATCCCTCTCCTGCACTCCAGCAGGTAGCCTGGATCCAGAGACTACGCATCTGCTGCAGGCTGGCTGGTTTCCAGCATGTCACTGGCACGCAGCACAGCGTGTTTGATGTGTGATGAGTTTCATAACGGGCCCGAGCACAGACAGACGGGTTCATTTGCAGAACCGTGAGATAAACCCCACTGATTTTGACTTGACTTTCACAGAGTTGCAGAACAGCTGGGCTGGCAGGTCCCTCAGGCGGTCACACCTAAACCAACCTCCTGCTTGAGGCAGGATCATCCCTGACTAACCAGCCTGGCCGAGTGTCTGTCGTCCCTGCTCTTAACCACTTCCAAGGAGGGGGATTCCTCAGTCTCTCTGGGCAGCCGGTTCCAGCGCTGAACCACCCTCCTAGTGAAAAGGTGCATTCTCATCTCCAGCCTAAATCTCCCCTACGGCAATTTAAGACCATTGCTCCTTGTCCTGTCCCCATACTAATGAGAATGACATGGGAGATAGTGCCAAAAGCCTTGCCAAAGACAAGATACTCTACCTCCACTGCTCTCCCCATCCAGCCCATCACCTTGCCCTAGAAGGAAATCAGGCTGGAACAGGGCTTGCTCTTGCCAAATCCATGCTGGTGGTACCTGATCACGCTCTTCTGATCCAGGTGCTTAGAAGCAGAGTCCTTGATGAACTAATCCAAGACCTTTGCAGGCAGAGAGGCCAGGATGACTGGTCTGCAATCTCCCAGATCCTCCTCCTTCCCTTTCCTAAAAAGGAGCACCACATTCGCCCCTTTCCAGCCATCCGGGACCTCACCTGACCTCCAAGAGTCCTCAGTGATGACAGCCAAGCTCAGCTTGGATAACAGTACAAGGAAACTATTAGTGAGAGCGCCGGGGAAGACACGCAAACCCCACAGCATCTATCAAACACCTGCCATTTTGTACTTTAAAACACTACCAGGAAAAATGCTTGTTGCTTTCCCCGCCACCACAAATCACTGGCCTAAAACCCCCGAGGCAATGGCAACCAGCCCTCTGCTAACAAGAGGCCTAAGGTCTAATATCTGGCGAGGCATCAGTGCTAAAAGCCAAGGTCTGAGCCTGTGAGAGACTGGGATCACCCCTCATGTAATAGCAGAGGCAATTCACGTGCAGCTTGGCCGGTTGCAGGGTCCCACACCTCAGCCTCCTAACAGCCTTCACAGAAAGCTGCGAGATGCATTTTAAAAACCACTCCACATTATTAAATTCGCTCTCTTCCTGGGAGGTATATACATTAGGATTCACGTGTACTGGCACAACCTGGCTGCACAGAGGGAGAGAGAAAAATACTAATTAAATAAACACTAAAAATAACCTAAGTCACTGCGAAATGCACACAAACAGATTGCAGGGGGGGAGGGGGGTGATTCAAGGAATCAAGATTTTATTGGCACTTGTAAGTAACAGAAGCATCCTGAACGCACGCCAATAAAATCTTTGCAGCGCCATGCACTGCACACATGCGCACACGCACAGGCACACAAAGGCGTCTATGCTCCCGCGGATCTCCAGCGCAAGCAGCTCGCGGCAAAGGCAGGGAGGGCGTGCAGGCAGCATGGGCAATGACAAGCACCCGGGGTGGGGAGCAGGGGAATAATGTCTCTTTTGGAGTCTTTAGGAGATGGCTGGAAACACAGGGAACAAGTCTCCAAAAGACTCTACCTTTTCATAGTACTTGATTTCATACTCAGTGTTATTGGTGCTCGGGAAGCCCGGCTCCTGCCAGGACAGGGAAATGCTCTTCTGGTCAATGCTATCAGTGCGGATGTCAGTGACAAGAGATGGCGCTGAAAAAGCAGAGAAGAGACAAGCAGGTCACCAACAGCACTGCCCCGGAGCCGGGCTCCCCGACCCCAGCAAAGCGGTGCCCGCCGCGGCATCTGGCCATGCAGCTGCTCCGTGCACAGACGTCCTGTGGTGCCATCCCGGCAGGGCCAGGCCCCGGGTGGACGACACCCGCAGCCCGTGCCTGGGCTCAGACAGCAATTGCCCCGGTTAACTGAGCACAAGGCACAGGCAGCAGGCCCAGCGGAAAGCAGTGGTCAGCACCTGGAGCACGGCCTCTCTCAAGGGACGAAGCGGAGGAGGGCTGAGAGAGGACCCAACAGCAAGGTGGTGCATGGGGTCCTGTTCCCATCAGGAGCCTGCATCCTCCCCTGGTGCCAGCCAGCCACTAGGACCCAGGCCACTGCCCTGTCCTCTTGCAAATCCAGGCCCCTCTGGTAAAAGTCTCCATCCCTACAAGCCACAGCCCAGGCCATGCGGCGCCACGAGTAGAGAAGCCCAGAGACAGGAGGGGTTTTGCAAAGCCCTGACAAGCACAGGGGAACCCTGCTGTCCCTCGTGGCACCAGCACGCTCCATCCCGCAGCAGTAAGAGCGTGGACTCCCAGTGCAGGAGCAAGCTCTCTCAGAGCAGCAGTTCACAGCCCTGCCCCTGGCATCTCTGCTCCAGCCACAACCCTTTGCAATACAGCACAAGGCAGTGGCACAAAATCAGAGGCCCCTGGTTTTAGAACTAAGACCGCAGACACGAGAGGGCTCTGCAGGCCTGGAGAGTCAACTCCAAACCCCCCTGGGGCTGTGCTCAATTGGCGGTGGCTTAAGGCAAAGGGATCCGTATGCTCCACGGTCTCGACAACGCAGCACTTCCCTTTAAAAAGGCCATTGGTAAATGCAGGCCTGAGGCCTCCTGGCACTGCCCCCCTGCAGGCACTGTGTTGTGGGGCTCTGCAGGCAGCCAAACTAGCTCTGAAGCAGAGAACGTCTCCTCCCAGCTCTGCCCTCACATCCCCGCTGCGCCCACTTCTGCCACAGTCTGCCCATGGGAAGGCAGGGGTAACATCCCTTGAGTCACCCGGGTTAGGTGAGCGCTCCACTTTGCGGGCAGAGACGTCGGGGGTAGTCGGTCTTTGCTGCCTGTCTGCAGGACTTGGGGATGAATGGCACGCGGTGGGTGGCCCCAGGTCTGCCCTCCATCACGGGAGTGTGGCATTGGAGAGGCTTGGGTACAATGGTGGAGGGTGCCAGAGAAATGCCCGACAAAGGACAGGTATGAAAGCTGCAGGGCACTTTCCCTGGCCAGAACGGGAATGAGAAGTCTGTTTTCACATGAAAGGGAATGGATTTGTAAAGCTGCAAAGGGACATTACCTACAGCGGCAGCACCAGAACGTCACCCAGTGCAAGCTCCTGCCCTGACAACCGGTGCCAGAGGGGCCTCCAAGGCAAAGGGAGTGGGCCAGGTGAGACACGGCCCCCGCACACCATCCTTAGCAGCCACATCGCATTTGCTCTCCAAAACTGAGTTCCGGAGCCACAAACCAGGGCACCAGGGGCAGAACGGGGAGGAACGCCCTGCGCTCTGCTGTCACGTGTGGCTCTGGATCAAAGCAACCCCCCTCTGCGACCCACAGTCCAGATCAGGGTGACAGCTGTTCCTCTCCTGAGGCCGTGATGGGACGTCACGGGGGAAACAAACCAGCTCCTGGAGCCCACGGGTCACCCTCAGCTCACGGGAAACCCTGGCCTGGAGAGACGGAGGCGGCTAAGAACCCAGGGGCGTCCCAGGCTCAGCGAAGCAGTTCATCATCTTGCGATTCACGACGCAGGGTGACGGGCAGGATTTCCAGGGGCTCCACGGGAAAGCTCCCAGTGTTGAGGAAATGCACTCAGCATGCCTCGGCACACTGTCAACGGCTGCCTTGGATCACTGCTGATCTCGGTGTGGTCTGTGGCAAGCTACCCAACCAGGGCAGTGTTTCCAGCAACAGCTCGCTGGTCTCTGCTCACAGCCTTTGCGCGAGCTCCGAGGGCTGCTTTGGGAATGCACAGCACATGACGGAGACCGGAGTTCAGCTGTTTATTACCCCATTAGCCTCCTGCGGTGCTGTTAATTGGCACTAACCGGGCCCCTGGGCCGACAATTGGAATCCGCCTGATGCGTGGCAAAGAGGAGGAAAGACCCAGGCTTCTGCCAGCTGCTTCGTGCCCCGTGCAGGGGTCAGGCCCTTGTAGCTTCTGCAGTGATAAAAAGCGATCAAACCTGTGAGCAAGCTGAGCCGAGCTGCGGACAGCCTAGCACCGCATGCGATGAATGCCTGGCCTGAGACATGCAGACGGGGGCCAATAGAGCGGCTGATGAAGTGCTCTTCACCCAGCCACTATCCAAGACAGCAGTGTGCCCCGCACCTTGGGAAGAAGCAGTCACTGTCCAGGGGGCACCAGAAACACTGATAGCTGCCACACTAAGCCCAACAGGAGGGGCAGCGAGCCCTCAGGCCCTGGGGGAAGCTCTGAGATGAGTGCTTAGCAAGGCAGGCTTGGCATCAGGTCCGTGCTGTTCCAGCAAGGCCTCTGCAGGAGAGGCGTTGACTGTGACGCCAGAAACTGAGGCAGCACATTTGCTGGGGTAAGGGATCGTCCCACTTCCTAGCCGAAGTCACGATACTTCTTTGCCAGCTTTACCAATACACAGCTGCACAAACACACGTGCTTCCAGGTACGGGTACAGGGGCAGCCGGGAGAACGCCAGCCAGGAAGGCGTCGGTGGAAGAAGTGCGACGCTGCATTATCTCAGCTGCTGTTTGTTGCTGGGTCTGCTCTTAGGCCCTGGGCCAAGCTCTCAGCACCCAGCATGAGGCACCTTTTATCTTTGCGTCCCTGCAGACAGACAGATCACCAGATGCTGCCTTCTGCATCCCTCAGTGTTGCCACCCGCGAAGGAGGCTGGCTTCCTCCTGGGCTTCTTCCCTCGTTCTAAACAAGTTGGAAAAAGTCAGATTGCCTTTGTTTAACAGTCAGAGCTGCCCACGCAAACCCCACCTCTGCTCTGCCTTTAATTACTGCTATTGCTAATCAGGCCTGTTCTTCCCGCAGGGAAAGGTCCCTCACTCGAGGGCCGCAGCCCCCGCGAAGCATGCCAGATGCACAAGGGGGTGGGGGCAGGGAGCGCCAAGCACAGACACCTGAAATCCAAAAAGTGTGGGTATCGCATGGGCTATAAAGCAGCCCCTGCTGCTACTAGAATGTTTTCCCATCAATATTTTAAACTCCCCAAATGCTGCCGCTCTTTGGAAAAAGCAAACATTAAATTATTCACCATCCTGCCTGATTTCATAAACTCCAACCCATCGTGCATCGCTTTGCTCCTCTTAATTAACAAATGTACCAGCAGCAATGGCATAAAAATAGGTGTTCTCGCTTCATCCGCCTGCCAAGGCAAAGCAGGGTACCTGAAACGCGGAGGCAAGCCGGAGCTGGGGAGAGATGTCCTCGATAAACCGGAGGGCTCCAGGCAGCCTCTCTGCTGAGGGAAGGCTGGCGAGGGGGAAGCTGCTGCACTAGCTGCCTCCGGCGCCTACTCCAGGGAGTTTGGGGGAGGCAGCTCAGCCACCGTGACATGCTGCGTCACTGGAGCAGCTATTCTGGGGCTCCGTCTCCCATCTGAGCACAGGGCAATTGCTGGGGCTGGGACAGGGGCCTCGGGAGTATGAGGATGCCAGAAGAGTGGCTGGGGGGAAAGGAGGTGGCAATCTGGGATGCCCAACCCACCCTGCTCTGTGATGATGGAGCCAGACTGACCTTCTGCACTGGGAGGGCACCCACGAGGGGCCAGGGGCTTCTCTATCCAGGCCTTGCGGCTCACCCCCATCCTGAGCTCAGCTGCTTCCTTCAGAAGTCCTGCCATGTTAAGTCAGCCTCCTTCCCTATGGCCTTGGGGCGTCAGCCAGGTGTCCCCAGAGCTGGGGAAATCTCGGGCTTCCTACTGGTCATGAGAAAAGGGCAAAGCTGAACAAAACCTCCAGGAAGGTGCTCGTGCGGGTTCGTAGTGCGATCTAAAACAGGCATCTGGATGCTGCCCGGGCAGCACTGAGGAAGGCTGCACTGGGTGTGCCATGCGGGGGCTCAGCTGAACTCCAGGCCATGCTCTCCTGGCCACGAGCACGCAGCCAGTCGCCCGGCTCTCTCCGGGCCAGCACACAGCGCCGCCTCGCAAGCACGGGATCCCACACGTGGAGGGAAGGACGCTGCTTTACTTGGGCCCTACCAGTGACTGCCTTCAGAAGGAGCTGCCAGGCAGGGGCTGGACCACCCAACCGCCTGCTGCCCCAGGCATTCATCCCCTTGACACTGGAAAGAGCCCACAGCCGAAGGGATTCAGTTTCCCTCCACGATAGTCTAGATGAGGCACTTCTGAAATTAGCTCTTGCTGGGAACTAACAGCCAGATGCAGTTAATAGACACTGAGGCTTCAAGTCCTCTCTGCTGGTAAGGAAGGCCTAGGAAGGGACCTGCTCCGCATCCTCCTTATTTCACAGTACATCGCCTGAGTCCCCGGCACCACGTCCTGGCACAGAACTCAGCGCCCTGCACTGTAAGACGCACGAGAGGACAAGCCGTCACAGCTAATCCCCCAGCTGGGTACGGCTGTGGATTTAGCATGGCTTTATCCGTTCTGCTAGGAAAGAACTTCAGCCAGTCCTGGCTGGAAATTCTCCCCGGCTGGTGTCAGCCTCAGAAAGCCCTGGCACCTAACAAGGGGTTTTCAGAATTAAAAAGTCTATGAAAAGCAATTGCTGGAATCCGAGGGGAGCTCCTCCGATCAGCGCCGAAGGAGAATTAATAGCGTTGGAGCTGTCTGCGCAAAGGAAGGCCTCGTGTGTAATTTAACAGATAAAGAACAGAACGAAGCCCCTGGGGAAATCTGCAGTGGATAACCTCGCTCTCCCCAGGTATTTTCTGTCTGTCTCTATTCTGTCTGACATCCGGAGAGAACGCAGGCGGGAGTCAAGCTGCGCTGGACAAGTAATGAGGCAGAGATGCGGGCGAGACCTCTCCCCCAACAGGGACAGGAGCCTGGCACCCCAGGGAGCCAAAACTAAGGCACAAGGCACGATTCAAGCTGCAAGATCACTCCCTGAAAAGACTGCAAATGCTCCACCGACAGCAGAGCCTGGATGACCTGGAGACCGCGGCCGAAGTGGAAGGCACCAGCACTCATTCACACCTGCTAATTTGTGTGAATTGGCAGCAGCTCATGCCAGGCGGTGACATTCATTGGTGTGTATGAGCCATCAATCCAACGTCCAGGCTCCCTGGAATGCCTAGTGCCCTGGAAACCTGCCCGGTTCCGAACGCAAGGGGCAGATGTGGGTTTACCTACCATCATGAGAGCTTCTCAGGCTGCGGATCACAGCACTGCCTTCACCCGCGGCTGTGGTCACGCTGTGTCTCTGAGTCATGCCAAGACTCAGAGCTTGGCAGGTGAGTGGCAGGGAAAGCAGCATGACCTCATCCCAGCCAGACCAGTCATCAGCCCTGTCGGGCTTCCGGGGACACGGGGAAGGGGAAAGGACTCAGGGAACCGGGGCCGAGCCCAGAACAGAGCCTGGAGTCCTGACTCCTGCCTCCGTGCTGGTAATAACAAGAGCTCTGGAATTTGCTCGTTAGTAAGTGCCACTTGCTGGCAGAGACTGAGCAGCATAATTACAGTTCAGAGCCTTGCTTTTAATCCAACCCAGGAGGGAGCTTTGTCTATGAATGCAAGCCAGGTGCTTCTCCCTCTGCCACAGGTGCCTGCAGGGAGGGGACGAGATGGCAGGCTGGAGGAGCCCCCAGGCCAAGCCAGGCTGACTGTGGGTAGCACCCAGGTGCCCGGCGAGGCCCCAGCCCACTGGAGCACTCTTCAGCCACCGCTGCTGTATCACCCCCGTGCAGCACATTTCAGAGCCTGTAACCAGAGGAGCCAGAGCCTGCCGAGAATACCAATGACCCGGCCCCGCCACGCACGTCTGCATGGCTAATGCAGCGCCTCTGCTGCCAGGGACGGCGCCGCGTGCCTCAAACGCTCCACGTTAGCCCCATGCTGAGGCCGGATTAGAAGAAACGCAGTATTAATTTTGCATCCCACAGTCTTAAGAGCATCCTCTCTTCCCCCTGCAAACACAATAGAGGACAGTTCCTTCTCTCCTGAATGCTGCCTTAGAGATCCTCCTGCTCTTGGCTCTGACCCCATGCAGTGACCCCACCCAAGCAGGGGGTCCCACGCTGGGGGGACGCGGCCAGCTCGCCAGGTCCCTGTTGGGGGCAGCATCCTTGTTTCCTCCCCTGCAGAGGCCACAAGCTCATTATCACTGTCTCTGCTTTGCACAGCAGCACATCAATGCAGAAGGAAGCGGATCACCCAAGGATCAACCCCAGCCCGGCACAAATGACCTCGCAGCTCCACTCGTTCGTGCCCGCACACAACAGCCAATTTCGGCAGCAGAAATCAAAGCGTTTCAAGGAACTTCCTGACCTGCTTGGGAGTCAGCGGCTCAGCTTCTCCTGTGCTGCCATCTGTCACCAGAGCCCCAGCTGCTTGACAAGAGGCGCTGACTCTGGATGGCTCCGAGGACCCATTACGCCCTCGTCCTGCCTGCCTGCCCCACACAGCACTGATGCATGTCGGGGCCCTCCCAGGAGCGCCCGCTTACCACAGAGACAAAGATCTGCGGGGGGCATGAGGAACCCTTGCTTTGCACTGGCTCCTCTCCCATGGAGCACCAGGCAGCTGGCAGGAATGATGGCTGCCTTTGCTGGCCCCAGTCTCAGCACCCTCGATTGGGAAACCCCAGTGGGAGCATTTGTGGCCCACCCTCCTTTGCCCAGCTCCTGAGTGAACTTACCCCTAGGGCAAGCCTGGACACCACCAGCCTCTTCTCTGCCAAGCCACCAAACAGCAAGGAATAAAAGCAGAGCAGGGGCTCTGCCCTGAACAGAACAGCCAGGGAAGTTCACCCTGCTTGGGTGGGCAAGTCCAGGCACTGCATCCCCAGAGCAGAGCCACCAGGGATGCCCTGATGGAGGAGAAACAGCGAAGGGCGCAAGAGCATTTGCTTCAGCTGTGGGAGCAGGATCATAATGAGATCAGCGCAAAACCTCTCAAGCCAAGACAGCAGCAAGCTCCTACAGGGATGCTGGGGGGACCAGCCGTCTCCCTTAGACACGCCAGGAAGGTCACACTCAGAAGGCAGCTGCAGAGGGAGAGGCAGGACACGATGCCTGACAGTAGGCTTTCCCCACAGAGCCCTGAGCCCTCCCCACCTGGGTCCAGAAGCAGCAGCAAGGAGCTCCCCCCCGGGAAGGACACGTTTCCCTGCTGCAATTGCCCCTGGAAAACTGGCATGCCCCCTCCGTCCCTCGCCTACCCCTGGGACCAGCTGCGCTGCTCGGAGGCATGGGGAACCTGTCTTTGCTTCACTCCTGCATCAGAAGAGGCCAGTCCCGAGACCCTGCCCACAGAGAGAGACAGAGGGGGCAGCGAGAGGGGAGTGCGGCCTACGGCAACCTTACCTGTGAGGCCGGTGGAGACATTCACCTCGGCGTACTGCTGCTGCACCCAAGGGCTGTAGTCAGAGACGCCATTGGCGGCTGCCACGCGGATGGTGTAGTGGGCGTGGGGCAGCAGATTCACCAGGGTGACGGACCTCTCCACCAGCCCTGCCTGCTGTGGCACGAAGCCCACGCTACTGCCGCATGGCTCGCATGGGCCCTGGGGCACCGCGGCACAGCACGTGCACAGCAGGCTGTAGGTGATGTCGCTGCGCCCGCCTAGGTCAGCCGGCGCGCTCCACTCCAGCACCAGCGTTGACTGCTTCAGGCTGTAGACCAGATTCCGTGGGGCCGAGGGTGGGCCTGGGAGAAGCAGAGAGAGCCCATCACCAGGATGGCCGGTTGCAGCAGTGGAGGACCATCACCGTGCTGGCCCAGGATCCAGGATGCACGAGTGACAGCTGGACCCCAAGAGGTCAGCTACAGTACCCAAGCAGCAACCCAAGGCCAGGCACTGCCCTCGGCACGGGCAGGGTAGTGTAGCAGAAACGCCCTCCCTGCCAGAGAAACCAGGCTCTGAGCCACGCAGTGCAGGGATAAGGCATCCCCGCTGGCCCCAGGCCCAACACAAGCCAGCGACTTGACAGTACTCTCCACTGGCTAACCCAGCACATCCTTTGATGATGTCTGCTGTCCCCAACAGCACCTGACATCAGGCCTCCCATGGCTGGGAGCTCTATGCAGCAGGCATGAGGAGGGCCTAGCACCTTGCCTGTGCTATGACAACACCAGAGACCTCCCCAGGAAGCAGGCAAGCGCCGGGGTCTGTCTGCATCCCAGGTGTCAAAGCACCTGCTAGGGGAGTTCAGGTACAGGACGTACGGGTGCAAGAGGCAGACGGCGGGTCCAGTGGGGACCGGGAGTAGTTCTTCTGGCACGTGCAGAACGTGGCGGCTTCCTGGCGGGAGAGGCTGTGCTCGGGGCAGGGAGTGCAGAGAGTGAGCCGGGGTGACAGCTTGTAAAACCCAGGGCGGCAGGCTGCAGAGAGACAGAGAGAGAAAGAGAAAGAAAGAGAGAAGGAGAGACTGTGATGGAAACCAGCAGCCAGCTTAGAGGGGCTTGCCCACTGGGGCTGCAGGCAGGGAAGAGGCAATTGCAAAGCAGCAGCCAGAGGCACTAACCCTCCATGTACCAGCTCCCAGCAGGATCAGGCTTGATCCTCCAGGAAGGTCTGTGAAGAAGGCAGGCTGCAAGCGAGCACATGCCACATGCTGCCAGGCACTTACTGCGGGACTAGGCACACAGGTTCGCTGTACCTGCTCCCCTGTGCTGTCTCACTCCTGGGAGCCCAGACCGGCACCGCTACACCCAGCTGTGCTTCTCTCCTGCTTGTGGAGGCAGCCACCCCCATCCCACCCCTGGCTTCAGCAGGAAGGGGCTGCACAGCATGTCGCTCTGCTCTTCCATCCCCGTCTCCTATCCCCTGTCAGCCCCCGTGTCTTCAAGCACAATCGCTTCTGTGGGTCTGGGATGGGCTGCTGCCTACGGGCAGCCCCAGCTCCCAGCACTCGAGGGGCTCAGCTGCCGCGATGGTGCCTTGTGGAGATTAGGCCAGAGCTCTCTGGCTCGTTAACTTTTACTGTGCTCTAATACACACGGCTGCAGTGGGGATGTCAGGACAAAATGCCAGACATGCCGCACCAGCCGGGGCTGGCTTTTATTCACAGCATCGCGGAAGGGGACAGGACAGATCAGGCATAAATCCCATGGGCGAGTGTTTCCGCTCCTGCCTTGCTTTGGGACTCCCATTGCTCTACAAAGAGGAAAAGCAAGGAGCACCCAAGGTGGAGCATGAGACCATTTGCTAGCCCATTTTCTGCCTCCAAGGCCCTGCTCTCCCCTGTGTGGAACCGGCTCCAGCATGGACTGCCGCCTGTGGGCTCACAGGGTGGGGAAGGGACGCTGGGTTTCTCTCTGACGACGCTGCTAGCCTTTCTACGTCTGCTGGAACGCCTCGCTGCTACAAGCCTAGATCTGGGCACTGCCATGCCTGAGCTCATCTTATCTGGTCACCAGGAAACCAGAGACCCCACCCCAGGTGAAACGGGGTGAGGGGAAAATGTGTCCGAGCTCCTGGGAGTGACAGGGGTTGTGCAGAGGCAGACAGCGGGGCCCAGGTGCCCGCGAGGTCAGCAAGGGAGAGCACGTCCCAGACAACCAGGGCTACAAAAAGCAGTCGGCTGTGACAGACCAAGCAGGTGCAGGAGCACCTGGGATTCGGGAACAGAGCCAGGCGCATGCTGGTTTGAGAGCAGGCAAGGCCACACCATCCCAATTGACAGGGTCATGCACCTGGCCACATGCCTCTGTCACCAGGGGCTGGTTTGTGAGCAGGAGACAGGCTGGAGGAGCCACGAGACGGCTCTTCGTGCCCAGAGGGAGCGTGAACTACCTTTGGGGCTGGACTTCACTCTACTGCTACTGCCAACCTGCCTGGGTTAGATGATACCAACCAAGAGGAAAACATTGCTACTTAAACCGCCAGCCCCCAGGCAGCCAGGCCTGCCCCTGGGCTCCCATCAGCTGCAATCCCAAATCAAAGCAATGCACAACCAGCCAGCCCCTACAACCACTGGGAAGCAGCCAGCAACTCAGGTGCTAGCAGCACCGGGGCTGCTTCTCCAGTGGATTACCGAGTGCCGTGGAGAGGTACCTGTGTGGGCTTCTTAATCATGCAAAGCTTTAGCAACAGCTGCTGCCAGCACCAGGACTAATATGACTGCAGTTTCACGTTCCCCAGCCCCATTTCCAGTGAGCTTGCCTCAAATACCACATGAATTGTGACCTTTAGAAGTACCAGCTTGAAAAATGCTACAGAGGAGTGCAAATACAGCCTTCGCAAGAGAAAGCTGAGAGGTGATCTTGTGGCTACCTATAAATTCATCAGAGGAGATGCTTTATTTACTAGGGCACCCCCCGGAGTAGCTAGGAACAACGGCCACAAATTGACGGAGAACAGATTTAGGTTGGATATTAGAAAGAACGTCTTCGCAGGCAGGGCTGCCAGAATCGGGAACGGGCTCCCGAGGGAGGTGGTGCTCTCCCCCCCCCGGGGTCTTCAAGAGGAGACTGGACAGAGCCTGGCTGGGGTCATCTGGGGTCAGCACTCTTTTCCTCCAGAGCTTTGCTAAGCACACCCCTGGAGACCGGTCTAACAGCCTCGCGCTGCCTCTGTACTCAGCAGAGACCTGGACAAGCCGGTGTCACAGCCCAGGGCTGGGGGACGCAATCAAATGGCCCCGGCAGCCCCCGGGGACTGCTCACTGGCACAGAACAGAGAGGGCAGGAGCCACTTCTGCTTCTTGTCCTATAAAGCTAGGGAGGAGCTGGGTGCCCCTGGTATCTTGCTGGCCCGGTCCTGCCCTGAGCTGTGCTCTGCCCTGGCACTCTTCCCGACTCCTGTCTCCAGCAATTCCCAGCTATGGGCATCCATCCTGGAGAGAACACAGGGCTCGTTATGTCACCAAGCACCGGACCTGGGAAACACTCCTGCTTGTGCCTGTGTTGGGCAGAGCAGCAAAACCACTCTCCTGTGCAGACGTGGTCAGACCAACCCTATACAAGCAGGAAACATGCGGGCATCAGGGTTCGGGCCGGGCCGAGAGCCGCAGACATTGGCCATCTCATCAAGGAAACAGAATGCCTGTAGTGACCTGGGGCCTGTTGTGGGTCTTGGGGATGGCGGCAGCGCCCAGGGCAGGAGGGAAGAGGGACCCTTACAGAGGGAGTCTGGCTGTTCTCCTTCCTCTGTCCCCAACTGGACTGACCTGGTGCCTGTCGTGGGTCTCGGCAGTGGCAGCAGCAACCAGGGCAACCCTCATGCGGGGAACATCTGACCATCCTCCCCTAATACCATTCCCATAGGAATGAATGAGGGTAGATTTGGTCAGGCCCCTTTTCTC
Organism: Caiman crocodilus; assembly: GCA_030014935.1. Classification (NCBI taxonomy): domain Eukaryota; kingdom Metazoa; phylum Chordata; order Crocodylia; family Alligatoridae; genus Caiman; species Caiman crocodilus. Next base: position 1,020,335 of record JAGPOW010000145.1, read on the forward strand.
TCGGTCTTGAATAGCCAGGAGAGGTGAGCTTATGGGCAGCATTTGGCAGAGGTGGGGACAGTGAATGGTGTCTCAAAGCACTTCTGCCCAGGCTCGCCAGCATCCTGAAAGGGGGCATGACACCAGCACAGCTCCCCACTGCACGTGCAAGCCCCCATCCGAAACCAGGCATGGCCCCTAGCCATGCTGATACCCCACACTGCTGTGGGGTTCCTGGGGGAGGGAATGGGAGACCTCACCAACTCAGGCCTCTCTCAGAGGAGTTTTAACCACAACTTCCAGGGCAAACCAGGGCTATGGCGGGGTCGCACAGGGTCACACAAGGCACAGGGATGGGGCCTGAACCCAAGTCTGGAGGCTCAGTGCCCCGTGTGCTGCAAGCACGGAGCTCAGCAGGACCAGGGCAGTGACCAACCACGCTGGGGAAAACAGCCCCGAGCCCGCAACCAAGGGCACACAGAAACATGGCAGCTCTGAGGCCTGCCCTACTGCTCAGGTGATGGAGCCCGTTTCATAACGAAGCGGAAGCAGAGGGCATTGACCTGATGCCAGACCCATCTCCCAGGAGGATATTAGAGCCTTACGGTGATCAGCACCAGGCGAAGCTGCTGGCCAGCGCCTCGCCGCCTCCCCCAGACCTCAGCTGTCAGCTCGCAATCTTATCAAGGGCAGGATTCAGTTCAGAGCCAAGCCGTGCATCTCAAACCGTAATTGCATTGGCAGTAATGCGTCTCCCAGGGAAAAAGACAATTGCCTGTAAGAGGATGGGAGGGCTGGCTGGGATAGTGCTAGTGGCATCTTATAACTCAGTCAAGAGCTTGAAGGAAATTCAATCTCGGCCGCCTTGACTAAGAAGAGAAAATCTCTCCAGCCATTCCTATCTAGCTGCAGCTGGGGGGGAGGGAGGCTGCTGGAGCTGAGCCGGGCGCAGGCACCAGCCAGGCAGGCAGGCATTCCCACCCCTGGGTCCACCGAGTGGGGAACTGGGCACGGAGGAAACAGATTTTAACCCCCAAAGCGGGAGCCTGGGTCAGAGAAGGCGCTAGCTCTGCTTGTGTCCAGCCACTGCAACTCAACAGCTTTGCTAGCTGCAGGCAATGCCTTCCCCACCCCCCCGGACAGTGCTGCCAGGCTCTGCATCCTGCCGGGGCGCAGCTCCAATGCATTCCATTTACATCAGGCCAAGGCTTTTAATCAGGCAAATGTGAGCATGCTATTGCCCCTGAACCTGACCCCGCGAATCAGTGCTGGCAACAACCCCGCACTCCCTTCCTGTGGGCATTAGCCTCCCCGTTAAGGGAAATGCAGTTGTCACTTTGCAGCAAGGCAGGGCAGGGACCTGGGTCAGATCACCCCATGGGCATATGCAGGCAGGAGACAAATGACTTGGTGGGAGCGGCGTCACCATGTGCAACGGAGCCTCGAGCATTTCCTGTTAATGCTAATCTGAAAATTGCAGCAGCCTCTGTTGCCCATGTGGCACCCAGGACAGCGTCAAGACTGAGGCCAGGCATGAGCCAGGCAGCCCTGCTGCATGTGCTCTCAGCAAAGACCGCCAGCCCCAGGTGCCCAGCCATGGGGCAGGGGACAGCAAGGTTAAGAGGACGCCTCTGTCAGACGGATGGAGCGGGGAGGAACCGGACTGGCTGCTTCGGCTCTGGCTTGTCCCCGTAGCTGGAGTCCAAAGCCTCCTTCCTGTCCTCGCCCCCGGCTTTACCTGCTGCATGTTATGAAGCAGGGCAGACAAACACTGGGCTGGGCCAGTGCAGGATGACCCTGCCTTGAGCAGGGGCTGGACAAGACATGACCCCCGCCAGCCCAGCTGTGCTAGGACTTCATGCCTCTGCCCTGCTCCAGATGCCCGATTGCCTCGCCCAGGAAAACAACTGTTCCTCACCTGCTCCCTTTTGGAGCCAAGGGCAGAGCTCTGCACACAAAGGGCACGCTGATGGAGACGGAGGGTGTCATTATCCATGCTGGCTTTGATTCCTTCCTCTCCCACACTTATTTTCTCTAGATGTGAAATGTTTCTTTAACAGCAACTGGAGGAGCTTTCCCAACCGCGGTCCCGCAACAGCCACCATGCCGCCCCAGCAGTCCACCCTAGCTCTGTGCCTTCTGCCAAGGCTCCCATGATCAACCCCCACGTTCACTGCCACTGCCATTCACTGGGGCTTTGCAGCCACCCGGTCAGCCTGTCTTCAAGGAACCAGTCTCTCCCCCTTCCCCAGCCAGGAACGGATCCCTGCTCTGAAAATCCTCCGACCGACCGCTGCCCTGTCCTGCTTGCTCTCCCCCACGTCCCCAGCATGGCCCTGTTGGAAGCTGGATGCGTTCTGCCTTGTTCTCACTGTCTCACCTCATCTCATTCACCCCCAAACCCTGAGGCATCGGAAAGAGAGAACCCAAGCCTGAAGGACGCGGCCGGCAGCAGCGCTGCTGAGCCGAAGCTCCCAGTGGGAGCGGAGGAGCCGTGCGCTCACCAGCCCCAATCGATAGCGCCTGCGACCCCCCCGCACGTCCCTGCCATTGTTCGTAATTAACGCTACAACTCGGTTTCTTGCAAAATCAATACTGTTCTGTTTGCGGTGTTTGACTCAGTTCACGGGCTTTTACTGCCTGTTAATTCTCCCGGCTGAAGCATCGGAGGGTGTGCGGCTGTCAGGAGGCCACTACGCAGAGGCGACAGGCTAAGGAGACAAACCCCACGGCTCCAGCCCGCGAACACAGGCAGGCTCTGACTGCGTCTAGACAGGTCAAACCCCACGTCTGTCCAGCGATGCAGAAGAGAGACAGGAGGCCAGCAGACACGGTCCCTGCCAGGGCTGTCAGGGGGTGACAGGCCTGCTCCCAGGAGAGCTGAGCCGCCCCGGGTGCCGGTGCCTGGGAGGCCGGTCATCACCCTGTGGCAGATCGGCACCACATCGTCTTGCTAAGGCACCTCCTGGAGCTGGTGTCCAGCTCTCTGCACCCGAAGGACTGGCACAGCTGGCACACAAGCCCACACATACACGGGCCCTATACACAAACCCTGCACATGCACACACAAGGCGGGGGCTGTGGCTGCCCTGACTGCATCACCTACCAGGAGGCCCATTTTTCCTCTCCCCCTCCCCCCCGGCCCACGACTCTGTCTCTGGGGCTGATTTTTTGTCACCTCCAAGATTGATGATAGTGCCCAAAACCTCATCATTCAGCTTCCTGCGCGGAGGCAAGGGCAGGACAGAACCAGCTGATGCTGCACTCCGGCCAGGACCTCGTTCCCCGGGCCTCCCCCCCCAGAATTAACCCACGCCGCGTCTCAAGGTCACCGCCACGGGCCCTCCACACCGTGCCGCTGGCTCCCTACCACCCTTCCTGGCACCCATCCTTCTCCGTCCGCCCCATGCGCGCCCAGACTCCCTCCTCTGACCCGGCTAGCCCAGCTCTGGCACAGAGGACAAAAGGGAAGACAAGGCAGAGGGGAAGATCCCTTGGGGGCACAGCGGGATCTGCCCAGGTCTCAGCCCAACATTTCCCAGGCTGCCTCACCGGTGCTTCTGCCCCAGCTCCAACGTGATCTCGGCAGGGGCTCAGCCCAGTGCCTTGTCCACAGGCTGCATGGATGTCCCAGCCACGGGGATGTGGAGCAAAGGCAACCAGGCCTGGAAAGGGTGCAAGGTGATGCAGGGTTCGAGCTGCCGCCCAGACTGCCTCAAGGTGTCAGAGGGTAAAGAAAGGCCTGGACTCGTGGAACCGGGCCCAGTGCCGATTCAGAGCTCTGCACCACCAACACCGCTGCTTGTCCCAACGTCGGTCTCTGCTGTCATCTGTTGCATAACCCACCCCCTTGTTCTGACGCAGCTCATCGGGGCGCGATCTCCACAGAGCCAAGCTCCCACGCGCCCAGCCCGGCTGCAGGCTGGCACGCTGGCTTCCCATCTGTCTTAGCTCCGTTAATCAGGCTGCAGAAGTCGCTGTTTGTTGTGCTTCCGAGGCTTTATCGGGAGATCAAGAAGACGCGCTCCTTGTCAACAAGGACAGGAACAAGCAGATAACGCTCGTCCAGCTGGCATGCGGGGGCTCAGATCCCCTTAACCCCCTTGTCACCAAACCCCTGGAAAGCGGCGTCGCAGCTCCAGAATCTAGCAAGTCTCCCCCCACATCATGACCTCCCTCCCCACTGATCACCGAGGTGCCTTTCCCTGAGCATCCTCCACCTGCAGCCGAAAGGGACTCTGCCTTTTTAGCATCGGCCAACATTTAAGCTCCAAAGCAGGCTCCAGCTTGTAATATGAACGCTTGATGTTCACGGATGCTCGGCACAGCCGACAGAAGCCAAACGGCAGGCAACGCTCGGCCCCCTTGGAAATCGAGGTTTTGGCACCCCGAAAGAGGCATCCAAAGCCTGCAGCTGCTTTGCTGAACTTAGCCCCAAAAGGTTCAAGGAGCTAGTCTGTGAATGACGTGCCAGACGCGCTCTGCTGTGGCAGTCAAATGCAGGGGGGAAACACAGCCGACCTCGCAGACAGCTCCATGCTGGGCCCTGTTCGAGCGCGGATGCAGCCAAGCGAGGACAGCTCATCGCCAGCCTAACGTCTCCGGAGCCTCCCGTAGCGATGATCAGCCTGGGCAAGAGTCTGTCCCCAGCAGGCGTGCCAGGGAGGACCGGAGAACCGTGCCGGCAGCACACGGAGCCCACGCTCCACGCGGCTGCCCACGGTCTGGAGAGGAGTGGCTCACCCAGGGCAGCGAGCGTCGGGTCGTTCTGCTGAACCAGTACATTGTTAACCAAGCCAGGGCGGCAGCGGGACGTGCCTAGAAGCTGCCACCCCACACCGTTCCCTCCACCCAGCAGGGAGTGCTGCCAGTTCAGCTGTGAAACAACACTGGCACCGGCCTGCCCGCAGCCAGCCCAGCCCTGCGCCCTCTCGTCCGAGACCGGCCCTCCACATCCTTCCACGCCAGGCACCTGCCAATTAGCTGCAGTGCAGAGGGGCCGAGGACAGTGCTCATGCCAGGAGGAAGGGGTGGCATAACCAGAGAAGCATTTCCTACCAGCGCTATGCAGAGGAGGTGCAGATCGGCCAACGGCTCTGGCATCACCGCCCCTTTGCTACCTCTGCCCTGGTACAAGCCAAGCGATGGATCCTGGCCCTGTACACCTGCCCTGACATGCCCCTGTCGTGCAGCTGGACTCGACAGGCCCAGGAGCTCCACGCAGCTGTCTTCCCAGCTCCCCGCGTGAGAGAGCCCCCCGCTCCCCACCCCATGGGCTGCAGAGACCGTGTCCTGTCTCACGCTGGCCAAGGCAGGAAGCAGAGGGAAGCCCACACTGGCCGGGCTGTGCTGCGTGCATTAGTTACCAGGCACCCCTGGGTAAGCAATACCAAGCATCCTCTCAGCCAGACCAAGAGCAGAGAGGTAGCAACGTGAGAGCGCAGGTATGTCAGGCACTGAAATAACCTTGAGGGGCCAGGGCCCTGGAGCATCACCGCAGTGCCCGAGAAAGCCTCTGCCAGCAGCAGGCACTGCGTGAAAGATGCCAAATGGATCCAGCCTGGGTTATGCCCAAGGCCTGGGTGCCAGGCCTCAGGTCTGCTGGGATCATGAGCCTTTTCCCTTGACTGCTCCAAGCCACGGAGGCAAAGTAATCAAACCCACTAACTCAAAGCTGCTTCCCCATCCCACTGCACGGGGCAGGCCCCATCCCCAGGAGCTCTTCTGACATCTCTCAATAGCTTAATTTCAAACCACAAAGCCTCTCCAGATCCAACCACACACTATTTAAGGAAGCCTGCAGCTCAGGAAATCCTCAGAGCCTCCCACAGCTCATGCTCCATGGCCCCGGCTGGAAGGGCCAAGCCATGGACTGAAACATTTTACGATCCCAAACGCAGCTCCTGGGCATTGCTAATCCCCCCGTGCCACGTGCCCTCAACAGAAAGGATGCAGCCCAGCTAGCAGGCTGCTCATTCAGAGTCTGAGCACCAGGTACCAAGTGTGCACAGGGGAGAAAATGCTAAAGCCTGGATACAGCCAAGAAAGGACAGCATGCCTCGTGTTAAACTGGCTGCTCTCAGATATTTAAGTGGTAATCTCCTGAGCTGGCGAAACCACCTGGCCAAGGAGCGTCCTTGGGTAATAGAGCGGCTGTCTCGCCTTCCCCAGACATGCTGGGTTTGCAATCTCGCCTTGTCTTATTGCAAAAACCGTAATCAATATTTTGCAGGCAGTGAGCGATACTATTACAAAGCCCCACTGCGAGGAAGAAAAGGAAATCTTGTACAATCTCTGCGCTTGCAGAAGAGGGACAAAGCCAGTGTGAAAGGGAGATCAATACCGCGGGCAACCAGTTCTTCAAGGGAGAGTCATGCTCTTCCCTTTTAAACCTCTCTGATCTCGGTATCTTACTGCTCAAATGGAGACCTCCGGCTGTGCCACTTCGGAACAAGGGGGAATTCAAAGGGAGCCCAGCCGCTGCAAAAACTTTTTTGCTAGCTAACTTTCAATAACACTTTTCACAGCCCACCAAGTCCCCAGAGCCTCTGAAGGCCTCAGGACAACACAGCAGCATCATTTGTGCCCTGGTTAAATGATTTGAAGTACCCTGAAATGAAAAGCTAAGTCCAGATGCCCAGTCTTTGTGCCTCTCCTACAAAGAGATCTTAATAGGGGAAATTAAATTCGCTGATTTAGTCTGGAGAAAAATGAAATAGCCAGAGTGTATTCAGTAAGGCAGCCTTGCAATATCCCGCTGTGTGAAGGCAAGAGGAATATAGTCACTTGAATGCAGTGCAATAGCAGTACTGAGCTGAATCCAATACAAATATTGCTCTTTATGCAGGAGTTTTCCCCAAGGACACATAAAAGCCAACACAGACAGAAGCCAAGTGCAATTTACTGCTGTCTGTTTCAATTCCCTAATGCAATTCTCCGAGTTACAGGTCAGTCAGCGCGGTGCATAGGAATGTCCTCAGATCACAACCTGGAACCTCTCCGCCTCCCGGCTCCGAGACCAAAACGCTCGTCCTCTCCTCTGCCTTCCAGCAGGGTAATCAGGGCACCCCCCTAGCAGCCAAAGAGCTCCAGCCTTCAGCCTGAGCAGGGATTTTGCAAACTGGTTGCGCTGCTTGTAATTTTCTGAGTATTTTTCTCCAAAATGAAGTGTCACGGGGTAATTTGTGCCTGGGTCTGCTGTAATTTCCATAGCCATAATTATTTCAGACACATGGTAATACAGTAATATAATATGCGATCCAGCACAATAAATATCTCCCAGCTTGATGAGCACTCCAGCAAGGAATCTGCAGGGGAAATATATTTTGTTAAGGTGTGTCTGGATGTGCGAACGGAGAAGGGGCATCAGTGTGTGGCAGGATGGGCTCAGAATATAGGCTGTTAATGGGATGGGAGAGGATATAGGAGTGGGCCTGGAGGGGGGGCTCCACAGGTCACAGCTAGTCCAACCCCCAGCCCTGTCCCAAACCATCCTATACAAATTCATCATCTAAATAAAGCAAGGGAGAGCAATGTCCTGCTTCTGTGACATAAAACCCCATGAAACATGGATGCTCTCAACTCCGCTTCTCCGCTTGGACTGTGAGATGCCAGGCCCGTGCTCTGCTGGCACGAGAGCCGAAGGGGCAAGGAACCAGCCTGCTTTTACTCTGACAGCTGCCAAAGCTTGCACCCAAGAAACAAGAGCAAAATAAAAAGCTCTTGGGTGGCTTTTTACAACAGAAAACCCCCTTAATCGGTGCTTCTAAATTTATACCTTTCAGCAACTCCCCTTTGGGGGGGTGCAATGGTCTATCGCCCCAGGGAGACGAGGCAGAGCTGCACGGCAATCAAGGAGGCTGACATGATGGAAAATAAAAGCCGGGTGATATTGTGTGAATCACTGGGCTCCCAAGAGAAAAATTCATCCTTAAACTCTGAGCGGTTTACTATGTATAATGTTCAGGCGGCCGCTGGAGACAAAGCTAGCACAGGATGCACACACAGGTGTACAAGCTCGTGGAGAAAGGGGAAAACAAATGCCAGCAGCTGGGTGCTGCGCCTTGGGAGCCATCCACTGCATCCGGGCAGAGGGGACAGGAGGCTCCTGAAGCAGCGTGCTGAGGGCCAGCATGTCTCGCTCCAATGCCCTCTCCCATCACGAGATGCTGCCGCAATGCGCTATCGTGACAGGGGAAGTCTCAACGGAAATGTGATACTTCAGTCTACAGCCGCTGAAAGACCCTCCCCACCATGGTTGCATGAGTGTGCGCCAGAGCCGGCAAAGCAGTGCACACACGTGTTCATGCGCACACCTTTTGCCAAGTCTGGGGCCCAACCGTGCTAGCATGTGGGAGCAGGGGACGTGGGAGGTGCAGCTGCCCCAGACCCACGTGGACCCCCATGGGCTCTGGACATGCTGCTTTTCTGGGGCAGCTCAGCTGGCGTCAGACCTGCCGTGCTGGGCTCCAGACGCACGCAGAGCAGCCATCTGCATACACCAGACAGGCCCAGGCAGGGAGGGACAGAACGCAGCAGCAAGCAGCCCCGCAGCACCGCTGTTTCGTGGCAGCCGGCTCGGCTACGTGGGACCGGAGGGGCAGGAGAGAGCCGACGCCACATGCCCTACCTGCAGCGAGCAGAGAAAGCCCAGTCCAGGGAACGGGAGAGCAGTCTGGAGGGGCAGGAAGCAGAGCGCTTCCATCTGCTCCTCCACGACAGGCAGCCGGGCCCGAAAGGCTCCATCACAATCTCCCGGCACCAGTGCAGGGCACTGCTGTCTTCTTACAAAGCAAAGCCCCCCTGGCCGGCTGTTTTCCAAAGCCTGTGGCTGCCCAAGAAGTCTGAAGAGGGTGACAGCATGTGTCCTGGGCAGTTTAGCAGGGACAATCCTGCCTCCAGCGGCATTTTCATGCTGAGCATCTGACCCTTTTGCTGTTGTTGATGAAACCCATCACTCAGCTCTCTCCAAGGGCTCTGCCCACCTGCCCTTCAGTCAAGGGCCCAGGAGCCAAAGCACAGAAGGCTTCGCCCTCCCAAGGTATCTGCTATACAGAACAGGTGGCATGCACCAGGCCTTCTTCACGCACCAAAGCAGAAGGGCCCTAGCTCAGATGCATTGTTCCCCACAGGTCTGCGGCAATGTGAGAGCAATGGGAGGTGTCTGCCAAGTGCCATGCTCGTGTCTGCAAATGGACAACAGGGCAGACATGGGCATGGCCAGGTGGCAACGGGCACTTGCCCAGAGCTTGGGGGAGGCTGGCAGCACATGAGACAACTGGAGCACAAGTCCCAGCAGATGGGAGAGGAGGCATCCACAGCACATACAGGCTGAAGGTTTCCCTGTGGCAGTGCAGCCTGGATTCACAATACCCAGAGCAGCAAAAAGATGGGCTGATGGGGCCAGGAGGGGCAGCGGGCCAGAGACAGAGCAGACTTTGCCATCACAAGTCTCATCTCATCCTTAATGCAGGGCCCCCAGCCAGCAGTCCGCTCCCCACGGCATAGCCACGAGCACGCATCAGGCAGCCCGTCCCTTGCAGCCAGCGCTTGTGTATAACAGCAACGACTCGCTGATCCGGCCTCCCACCTCCACTCTGCTTTGAAAGCAATCGCCGTGTCTGCTGTGTCTCCACTCACAGAGGCCCCGAACCTCAGTGAGGAGAGTCCGGCCTTCCTAGCAGAAGCCAGGCTGGCGAACAGAGCACCCAGGGCAGCCAGGAAGGAGGCCTTCTAGAGGCACCCCTCACATCTAGCGCACCTTGCTAGGAGGGCAGAGAAGCACTGGAGCAGGTTATCCAGAAAGGTGGTGGACTCTCCATCCTTGGAGGTTTTTAAGACAAAGCCTGAGCTGGGATGACGTAGCTGGGCTAGATGTGACCTCCTGCGGTCACTTCCGACACTCATTTTCTATGATTCTGTGAACTGCAAGTCAGTACAGGCCTGGTGTGCAACTTTCTCTTTCCCTAAGCACCACTGAGACCCTCCCTGCTAGAAGAGCAGCCTCCTGGCTCCAAAGGGTCTCCGGGCCTCAACTTCAGCCTTGCAGATGCTGGCAAACCCCAGCAAGCCCCACGTGGACAGACATGCAACGCAAAAACGAGCATAGCTGGGCACCAGCGCCCGATGTTTCCGGCAGGACAGGAAACGGAGAACTTTGAGAGCAAACCTGCGTGCTTATGGCAAAACTCCAGATGGCAGAAACAAGGTCTGATGCCAGCTGATGCCCCAGCCCCCTTCTTTGCTCCAGGACACTCCCCAGCAGCACAGGCAGTCCAACACAGCTGACCCCAGCAACGGCCCGTTCCACAGTGCCGGGTCCAGCTGGCTGCTCACGGCTCCGTGGGATGTCTCGCTTGGTTATTCGCTGTCAAACTCAGTTTGTCTGCCCCTACGTGCTCCTGACAACATCTCTTTCCATTACAGCCTTGGGGGCACAGGGGGACGAGCTGGTCAGACAAGGCCAGAGGGAATAGGAGACAAAGCCAAGACTGGGAGGAGAAGTCCCTGGGGAAACGTGGGGAGCTGTGGATGCATCCTGGCTCCCTGCAGCTTACCAAAGCCCTCCCTGGGGCTCACAGCACACAAGCCAGGGGGATATACATGAGCCCGCAAGGCTCCCTGAACCTGTCCAGGTAGGACAGCACCCAGCACATGCCAGGCGCATACGGCAGCTTAGCAGGACTCCGTGCCATGCTTCCAGGTGCAGGACGATTGCAAAGGCCTGTCCTAGGGCATTCACACTGGCTGCAGCCAAGCTTTGAACAGGGCCTTGCTCGCTCCCCTGCCCAGCCTGCCCTGGACTGGGCTGCCCTTCAGCAGTGAGTCAGACGAGAAGCATAAGCACCAGCTGATGTTCAGTACAGAGATACTTGCTGTGTGCAGGATATCCAGCCAGAGTGTGCTGAGCTGCCCCTCACCCCTGCCTCTGGGGCACCGTTGGATGAGGCAGCTTGCCGACTGCTGCTGATCACGAGGGCGATAGCTGTGGCACTGCAGTGCTGGGATCTACCAGGCACCGAGCAATGCTGTGCCCACGCCCCAAGCCGGCTCTGCATGTGCAGCTCCAGCCCCACGGCCAATACCACCACGTGAGGCCAGGTGCAGGGTGAACACCTCCCATGCCATGCTCTGTGCTCAGAAGAAGCTCAGCCACTGGGCCTGTGACCCAGCACGAACGAGGAAGAGGAAGGCTGCAGGGCTCGGCTCCCTCAGCACCGAGGGGATGAGCAGGCACACACAGCTCTCGGGACTAGTCACCCAGAGCTGTTCAAAGGAGTGTGTTCAGGGATTTCTCCTCCTCTGCCCTAGGTCAGCTCTATCGGGCCCCTGCTGCCAGCTTCAGCAAGTGTTAAAAGAAGGACTGAACAAATTCCCAGAGGAAAGGAGCATCAGTCACTATTGAGTGCAGGAGCGAGGGGCATGGCCTCTTAGACCTCGAATGCTGGAGGCTGCAAGTGAAGCAGGGAAAACCCCGATCAGACCCACGTCACTCTCCCTTCCAGCCTCTGCTCTCTGCTGCTGTGACACAGGAGACTGGACAAGACGTCTGACCCGGTCAAGGGCAATTCTTATCTTCTGAAGGGAGGGCACCAGAGGAGCTTCTGTGAACAGCAGGCCCCCTCCGGAGCTGGAGCACATTCTGGACTCGCCAGCAGCAGCAGGCAGCACCTGGAGCGCCGGTGCAGGGGAGGGTGTTTTCACGGTGGCACACAGCTTGGTGCACAGTCCCTGCCGGCAGCGAAGCAGGTCTGCGGTGGCAAGGACGCACAGGTCTCTGCCATCCTCCCTTCTGGGCAAGCCGAGATGCACAGAGGGATGCAAGCGTCCCTGAACACCAGGCTATCTCCTACCAATGGGAAGCTCTCAGGTGTCATTTCCACCCCGAGGATTGAGTGTGAAGGCAGAGTCAATTAGACCAGCTCCCTTGTTATGGAAATGTGCAGCTTATTTCCATATTCATGGAAGAGCTTGTCATTAGCAGGCGCCTGTCATCTGTCACTGCTCAGGTGAGGCTCGGTCCCTGTGTCAGGGATCTCGCTGTAGTCCCTGTCACCCAGGACACTTGTTAGAGCGCTGCATTCAAGCTGAGCGCTTGTCAGTGCCCCACACTCAGCTGACCATGGGGGCGAGAACAGCAACTGGGAGGGGCAAGACTCCAGGGGCAAGAACCAGGTGGCCTCCACCCTCCCAGGGCCGCTGCCCAGTCCAGCTCCTCCAAGGAGAAGCCAGGCAAGCAAGGGGGTCAGCTAAGCCCAGTCCAGGCAGTGCAACCTGGCAGCAGCAGGACAGTCCTTGTGGGTCCTGTGACCCCCTCCCAGGCCACAGGTCTGGAGCACAGATAGTGCCCATGCCCCCCCATAGCAGGTGCCAGATAAGGAGGCAATGCTGGGCACCGCACTGACCCTGGGTGTCCCTGGACCTGCTTCTCTGAGCAGTCAGATCTGACTCTTTGCCCCAGCACCGTGCTTGGCAAGAGAGGCTTCACGTCCCTTCCAAACCTGGCTTCAGTAGCATCACCCCCCGGAGGGGAAGATATCCGAAGGCCAAAGGAACTGCCTGCTAATTAGACCCCAACCCGCGGGAAATGAGAACCGCTGACAGGCAGGTGCGCAGGGGAGCCTGCCGCAAACCCGCAGAATGCTAACGTGGGGCCGGCGTGCGCCACGGCTGTCAGGAGCAGAGAGAAATAAATTGAAAAGGAAACTTTGCTCCAGCACAAATTTACGTGTCTGTCAGGGAAAAGTGGCTGGCGGCTATTTTTGGAAACTGGCCTCCATCATGTTAATTCGACGTCTGGTTGAAGTTGTCTCATTTGCAACCAACCGGGCTGGCAAATATTAACCTTGGGCTTTGTTGAAATTCTCCTTGCAGATGCGAAGAGGGGTGGGATGCGGAGGGGGAAGGTGAGAGAGAGAACTTCGCAGCGAACGCCAGGCACAGCCTCCACTGCCAGGCGTTTTCCTGCCAGAACGGCATGGCGAGGCGCTGCAGAACAAATGATAGGAATGGGCCAGCAACTGTGCCTGGAGAAATTAAGGGTAAAAGGACACAGCTGCTGAGGAGCTGAGTGGCCGGCTCTGCTCAGCAGCACTGCAACAAAGCCTTCCCTTCGCCCTCCGTGCAGTCACTGGAGAGAGGTAATCACGCATCAGCAGCTGTTTGCAAGCGCGCACAAAACCACAGGGACTTCCCTAACGTGTTTACGGTGACAGAGCCACTCGCTGAGTGGGGAGAGTGCTACTGCTCCTCACCCCAGAGCTAGCTGCATTGGGGGACTGGTAACAGAGACAGGAAGCACATGGGATGAACAGTGCTGTGCAGGGAGCCAGGCAGCGAAGAGCTTTGGCTTTGCTGCAGCTGTAATTACCGAGTGCCATAAATCCTATTATCCCTTTCCTATCCATGCCGATTGCAATGAGAAGCCATGAGCGCACCCTGCATACAAGGGGCAGAGAACACTACTGAGCTATGGCTTCATTCCCACGCAAGCTGGTGTCTCCCTGAGCAAAACCAGCATCTCCCAGGCGCTGCCGTCCCGCTCAAGCTGCCCCACACACGAAGTGATGCCAGTCATATAGGCAGAGGGGGGAAACCTGCTCCCTCTGCCTATATGACTGGCATCACATACCTGGGTGAGGGGCTTCCTTCCTCGTGGGCTAGAGTCTGCCTGGCAACTCGTGATGTACTTCAAATTGGTTGGTTCACAGCCAACAGGTGCTGGCCTCCATTGGACCAGGTAAATGAGGTCACAAGGGCTATATAAGTTAAGGACTGCCCGGGAGGAGGGGAGAGCAGCCATGAGGGATACTCGGGAACAAAGAGCTATACCATCTGAAACTTGCTCTCTCTCAAAACTCAGGATCAAGGACCTGCTTGCCTCCAGAGGGAATCTCCACCTGCCTCTGGATGATATCTGTGAGTAGCTAACTGCGATCCAGCTAGATATACAGCTTGCAGCAACTCAGATGCGAGACCAAAGGCTACCCCAGCCGCAGGAGTTTGCTCTATGGGATTTCTCTGATATTGCTCTACCCTGTACCCTATTCTAACCCCACCCTCTGTAACCAATAAAGCTCTCCTTTGTACCTAGTGTGGGAGACATATTGGGAGTGGGTCTAGATTATGCCTAGGAGACCCTTTGGGTCTGCGGACTAAGGGAAACTATCCTTTTTGGCCCCCGTCTTGGGGAAGTGCCCCAAGTTCTTGTACTGGGTCAAGTACCCATAGGACTATTAGGCCTGTGTTTCCCTGAAGACACAGGCCCCAGACAGTCCCTTCTCAGGGTGGTGGCAGCACGTTACCCCTGGACTCTGCGGTGCGGCTCAAAAGGGGGTCTGCCAGGGCTTAGGCACCCCTGGAGAGACACGTGGAGTCCGGCAGGTGGACGGGCGTGGTGAGGTGGGAGGCTCAATGCAAGAGCTCCACCAACTGGCCCGCCACACCCACCATCCAGAGAAGACACTCAGCCCTGAAAATGGGACACAGACCCAGGAGGGATGCCACCTGCTTGCACCACCCTACACCTTTCTCCTTCCCACGACTTCATTGCCTGCTGATTTCGAGTGGGTACAGGGAGGCTGGACAGGAGCGCAGATGTCCAGGGGCCCACGCTTGGCTTTTGCTGAGAGTTTCAGGGTGCCATAAGGTTTTCAGGAGGCTGGATCTGGGGATAGGGGCAGGGACACCAGCCAATGCTTTGTGTTGGAGGTTCCTTTGTGAAAGGGACAATCACAAGGGTTCAAGTGGACCTGTCTAGGCTCTGGGCTACAAAAGGAAGACAGCCTTGCTGGCGGTCTCACCAGCTCCCTTGATCTGAGCCCTGGGCAGTTCACTACAGAGATCTCGAGCAAACAAGAAGCATCCTCCCAGCTTAGCAGAGCTGCCCTCAGGTAAGAGGCACAAGGAAGGTGAGAGCCACAGGCACCCCTAGCTGCCAATACAGAAGGCTCCTCTCACATGGATCAGCACCATGCTGGGCCACATGCCAGGAGCCATCACTCCATGGTACCCCAACCCCCAAGCCACGCAAAGAGGTGACTGATGTGGGAGCAGAAGAGCCTTGAGTGGGGAGTGGGGAACACAATGCCCTCTCTTTGCATGGACCCACAAGGCACCTAAGTGTCTCTACCTCCATGAGAAGTGGCCCTTGTCCTTGCTGAAAGAGCCTGGCCACATCCCCGACCCTCACCATCCATCTCTGGAAGAGACGCACTTTGTTCTATGCTAATGAACAGCCATGGGGGAAAAAAAAAATCCTGAAAACTTTCAGTGCCTCCAAACTCTTCTCTGCTCTTGGACCAGCCACCAGAGGCAGCTCCGCAGAGTGACTAATGACCTGCTTTCTGTGAGAGGGGAAAAGAGCTTAATTATGTCCATTAAATTACTTCAAATATTTTTCCTAAGAGAATATGAATTATTTAAACTCAACACAGAGAAACCTGAAACATCAGCCGGGGCCTTCTGGGACTCACTATGTCAATTCCCCACTCCAAACAGATGGGGAGGCATGGCGGGCTGCCACATATGCACCGGAGCAATGAACAATACCCAGATTTCACTCCAATTGCTTTAATGGGGTCTCCTTAAAGAGGGCATTAAGAAACTATTACCAAGAGCCCCATTAGAAGGCTGGCCTGCCTTCCAGAGGAGGAGCATAACCAGCACCCATCCCCCTGCACGTGAAGCTCAGTGCTTACCAGGTCATCACTGTGGGACAGAGCTGATCCCTGAGCACGGCCCATTGTTTTATTGCACAGGAGGAGTCGGACCCCCCAAGTGACCATCACGGATCCCCTGAGGTTTTCTGCAGCCCCACAGGCCTGTCCAGGCAGAACCCAGCTGGGTTCTAGCGCCACAAGCCTCTGACAGTCGCTGCACCGGGCAGCAACTTGTAGGATGCTCAGAGGGTGTCTGATTTCCAGTATTGTTCCAAAACAGAAAATTTCCAAGAAACGAAGTGCACGACTCACACAGCTCCCACTAAACACAAGGTCAGCCCCTCCTAGTGTCCCGGGCCCTGCCAGCCTGGAGGGCAGAACGCTGCTTTCCCCCACTCCAGTCCCGTGCATTGCTTTGCTCTCACCCTCATGTGAGAAGCACCAAAGTGACTGTGGCACCAAATTCATTACAGTGACACCTGTTCAGGAGGAGCTACATCTACTTTTACAGCTGCCATTGAATGTAACCTTGCAAGTCATGAAGTCACTGAATTATTAAGCTGTCTCCAAAACAGGACAACAAGGACATTAAAACGATTGCAGAGCGTTATGGTGTGAACGCACCTGCCAGCGGCATTGGCTGCCATTCTGAGCCCACAGCACAGCCAGCTCTAACGGCACAATGCCATCACCAGGGCAAAGGCTGGGCACCCTATTGGCAAGCTGGTAACTGGTTACAAAACCATGAAAAGAGTGACAAACTGCCCTTCCCCTCCCTCCACCGAGCACCAGGGTGATGGACACAGTAAAACAAAATAGCAGGGACGCAGGAACGAGGCAGGAACAGACACTTTACCTTCACACCCGCTGTCCTTCTCTTCGAAGCCAGCACTGCACGTACACTTCCCAATAGGCACCAACCACTCCCCCTCCGCGCTACAATGCATCCGGGGAGGGTTATCCAGGTCCACTTCAGAATGGTTGACACAGGCGCCCTTCACTTCGACCAGGGTGGCGAATGCAGCCTCGGCCACAGTGTCAGGGAACACGGCCAGGTTCTGCACCGTGGAGAGGCACTTTTTGTAATAGACCCTCACAGACACCAGGGCCACGCAGGCGCCCACGTCCTGGAAGCCCAGGTGGAAGCCGCGCTTGGTGAGGTGCCCGATCTCCCGCAGCTCCGTGTTCAGCTTCATCTTGCGCTCACCCAGGTCACCCTGCGTGAAGCTCTCATCGGCGGCAATGGTGTCGATCTTGGTGTGCTTGCTCTCACGCAGGCTGTGGCCCAGGTCGGCGTCTGCCTCTGCGTAGTAAAGGTTGAAGGTCTCCTTGCAGGTCCCCGCCACGCCAGGGATGCTGTTGCAGTCCCGCAGGGTGAACTTCAGCTCAATGAAGATCCGCTGCCCGTCACGGCGTGCGATCCAGCCCGTCTGCAGCCAGTTGTTCTGGTTTGCCTCCATGACATTGCAGACCTGGTAGGTGCGGATCGGCTTATAGTTTTCATCCACACCACTGATCTCCTCCCACTGTGGAAAGAACAAGAAACAGTTACACCTCAATTACAGCTACTCAACACCCCCCTCCAAACCCAGACACACAGCTCCTGGCATGCACGCACCACACACCACAACTCTTGCACCGGCGATGCACGATGCCATATAACACACCTCTCTGCAGTGCTCATGAATGGAGACAAGGCCCCCACTTCTTTTCAAGTGTGACTTCTGCAGAGCTTGGACCTCAGCGCCTGGCAGGCTCTGTCTCCTCAAAGCCAGGCCTGTGCTCTGGCTTTTCCTTCTCAGACAGTGCTATGCAAACTCAGCTCACGTAGGGAAGTAGGGTGGGATGGTGGGGCCAGAAGCCAAAGCTCTTTCCAAGGAAAGAGGTCCATCCTGGGAACCATGGGCAAGGGTGGTGGCTGCTGAAACCAGGACAGCTCGCCATCCCCCATGAGGGCTGACTCCAGGGCCATTCGAAGCAAACTCATCTCCAGGCAGCAGCATCAAGCAAACCCAGCAACGGAGTTTCCTCACAACTCCTAGGTTTCAACGTGCAACTTCTCCCTTGATGGGGAGGAAGGGGGCAGGAAACCGCCTCTAGGCACAGCTACAGATAGCCCAAGGGTGAGGCACAGGCATCGCAGACACTTGCGTATCCCAGATCCCTGCAAGCTGCTCTGGTTTGTCCCCTGCTCAGCAGGGAGCCGAGTGAAAACCTGAAAGAGACAGGCCTGGAAGCCAGCCACACATTAAAGCTTTAATTGACTGGTGCTCATTTGCTTATTACGAGGATGTAAAACTCGTTTGGGCAAACTGATCCAAGTTTGCCTCCTTGCTGTGACACAATCGATGCAGCCACTTGCCCCGCTCCGCTCCCCAGGGCTGACGAAAGCTCTACTCAGTCCAGCCGCGCTGCGTGTCAGACAGTCAAGCCACTGCTGAGAGAAAAACCTGTTCCTTCTTTCCAGCCCGCTGCTGGCACTTGGGACTGAGCAGCACTTTTGCCAACCCGCCCTACCAGGGTTATTCTGCGACCAGAGGCCAGTACTGCTCCAGACCCAGTGGCCAGGTTGGAAGTCACTCCCCAGGGCCACAGCTTTCCACACCCTGCCCCACAGAGGCTGCACAGCTCGAGAGCTCACCCATCACCTCCCTGCAGCTGTGCCACTGCCAGCAGCAGTGCACGGTGCACGGACTGGATCACTGGAGCCGTCAGACCGTTCCCCAAAAGAGGGCCCAAAACTGCCACTCTGAATTCACTGGGCTTCTCAGCCTATGCGGATCACAAGCACCGGCAGACACATTCACTGCCATTCTCGACAGGACACCCCCATTCTGGCTGCCAGGAGCTCTACCAGTGACAGGACAGCTTCACTTACCCCGTTCGATGGCTGCGAGGTCCAGCCCAGCTCTGCCTGGGACTCCTTGGAGTCCAGCAAAATAACTGCATGGAAGACAAGAGAGTGGGGAGTGAATTTACAAGTCCTGTATCTGTTCTCAGCCACCCAGCTCAGCCCCCAGGTTAGGAAGCAGTGGTTCTGGAAGCTCACTCTGAGCAAACAAACCGGTGAAAACACTGTGCCCCTGTAACAGGTGGAAATGCACCCACTGGGCAGTGCCCCGGAGGCTGCAGAGCCCTCTCATGCCCTTTGAAATCTCACCCATTTTCACTTCCACCTGGATCACACAACCTCACACCTCTGCAGGCTGTTCCAGCGCCTGCTTCTACCCGCCGAGATCTGAGGTGCTGCTCTAAAGTCCAAAGAACCATCTGTGGGTCAGCTTCCTGCCCAGACTTGTGAGCATCTCTCCAAACTTGCAGCAATCTGATCCATAGGGAACACTGATCCATTTTACAAACACAAGGAGAAATGCAGAACACACCATATTCTCACGCTCCAGGGGTCAAATCCTGACCCACTGAATCACAGCACGTGCCTGAAGCACTTAGGTACCCGGAGCTATAAAGCCCCTGTCTAAAGACAGACTGGCACGCAGCTCTCACGGTGCAAACCTTCCCGAGACTGCAGCCAGCTGAGCAGAAAGTCACGCTCTAAAGCGCCCCAGGAAACTGGCTTTGGAGCTTGCTCAGTAGTTTAATCTTGAAGTTCAGGATTAAATACTGCACTAGGAGTCACTCCTCCAGACCTGGAGGATAACAAGCAATTTGGCAATTATTGCCCAAACTTAAATAATTATGGGGAGCAATAAAACCTAACACGAGAATCAATGTTAGACCCTGCAGCGGAGCAGGCAGAGGAAAACACGATGTGAAAGGCTGCCAGCAAGGGAAGAGTTTGCAGGTCTCTGCCGCTACCTTTGGCACATTCTCCACCAGGAGCTTCAAACTCCTGGGCAGAAACTGCAGCATCTGTATGTGCGAGGGTCCGGACCCCGCCGGGCTTTCCAAGCCTGGAAACTTCAGCTCCGGACAAGGGCGTTTGTCCTGGGGCTGCGCATTCACGGCGGGATCTCGCAGCACAGACAACAGGCTGCGTTACAGGGCGCAGGAGTCCGGTGCTCGCTAACTTCACCGCCCGCTCCGTTTCTCCCTGCTCGGGCTCCTCTCCATCCGCGCAGGGACAGGAGTGCCAACGGGACGGTCTCCCAGCACGGGGATGGCCGCTGGAACAGCCGCCTGCAGCGAGCGAGGCTGAGGCTGGGCGGGGGGCACCAGGGGAGATCCTGGCGGGGCTCGACGCAGCACGGGGCTGCCCCGGGTTTCATCCCAGCTCCAGTGCCGTGGGCACCTCCCCGAGCCTCCCCTGGGCACGGGGTCGCCTCCCGCTGCCGACTAACGCCCCGGGACTGCCCGCTCGGTGCTCCCGTCTCCGCCGACAGCGGCTGGCTGCCGCCACGTGCGCCTCCCCTCCGCCGCCGCGGGGATCGAGCCACCGCCAGCCCCAGCGCTGCACGGCCGCAACCGGCGTCACTGCCAATCGCTCGAGCGGCAACAGAGCGCGGTCTCCCCTGGGGCCCCCCCACACATGCTGGGGGCCTCCCCCCACACAGCAGCCCAGGGGAGGGGGGCTCTCCACCTGCCCCGAGCCCTGGGGGCAGCTGCAAGCAGCGCAGAACACCCCCAGGGAAACTGAGGCACGGACTGCGCCCCCCC
>JAGPOW010000145.1:1052761-1068536 GCA_030014935.1 Caiman crocodilus
GCCCCGTCTCAGCTGGGATCCTCCTGCACTGCCAAGGGGGCACAGCCCCGCTGCGCCGGGGGCTCCGGCTGCGCAGGGGGATGCCGGGCACAGCAGGTTTGGTGCTGTGTCAAACAGCCCCCCGCGCTGGCACTCGGGCCCAGCCACTTCCCCACTCCGGCCACCCCACGGCCTGTCCTCGCGGGTCTAGGCTCAGCTTTGGCTGTGGCACTTGGCTGCCTCTCCCAGCCACGCTCGCTGCATGGCGACCCGCTGCCGGCCGCTGCTAGTTGGTTTCTCAAATCTAGACGTGTCAGCTTCCCCACCTCTCTCCAAGTCTCCATTGCAATCCAGTCCTGCCAAGCCTTATGGAGCCCTGCAGGGCCAGCCGCCTTCAACGAGCCCCAGGGAGTAGGCGGAGGTAGCACCCGGCCCTTGCTATGCCTGCAGGCAAGCTCTGCCATCGGCCCCCTCGGCCCGCTTGGCAACAGCAGCTTTGAGCAGGAGGTGGCTGATCCCCTCCATTGCCCCTGCCTCTGCCTAGCTCCGGGTCCTCCCACCTCTTGGTGCCCGACCCCTGCGAAGCCCAAAGCCAGTCCCTTCTCGTCTGAAGCTCTCGGCAGGCGTCACCAGAGGGGCAGCAGCGGCATCGCAGGCAGGGATGCTGAGGCACAGAGAGAACGTGGCTTGGCTGTGGATGCGGCCTGGGGTGCCCGGGCTGTGGCAGGCACTCTTGGAGGAAAGAGGACCCATCCTGGGCTCCACGCTGCCTTTCAGAAAGTAATGAATAAAAGTTTCCTGGTCGGGCACAAGGCCGCTTCAGCCCGGCCACGGCCCTGGCAGCTCCCCAGCTGACCACAGAAAGTCATTAATTACCAAGCAAGTAATTAGTGGCTACAAAATATGACCAATACAATTACCCTGAGCCTTTTCTCCCATTCCCTGAGCTGTGGTACTGCATCGCCCTGTAATTAGATGACAAACCTGACAGGCGGCGGCAGGGAAACAGCCCATCCCTGCACTCATTTAACTTTGCAGAGGCCCCCACTGTTCTGCACCGATAACTGCTAATCGAGTTATTTCTTCCACTATTAAAAGATGTTCTGCAGGTGATTTGCCCTTAACAGCATGGGGCTGTGGGCTGGCCAGTGGCCAAAAGGCTCCTGGCTCAGAAGAGGGCTCTGGCTGCAGCTGACAAAGCCCCTGCATGGAGCAGGTCTGCGCATAAGGGAATGCCGTCCTCTTTGCTGCGTGGTCCAGCTGCAATAAGGCAAAGGCCCAGCACACAGCGCCCAGTGCTACTGCACCCACCAGCCCCGAGCTCAGCCTTTTATCTAGGTGCAGGGTGGCCCAGCTGGATGCTCCAGGCAAGGGACCATACTGCCCTGCATAAAACCAAGCCCTGGCTTCTCCGTGCTCCCGAGATGCTCAGAGAGCTCCAGGCTGCCAGCCTCTCCCCAACACGAAGCATCCCTCCCCAGGCCCTGCTGCATCCCCTGCCTTCTCCTCCAAAGGTGCAACGTAACCAGGCCAGGACCAGACCATGGCTAGGCTTGCAGGGTCCTCAGGAAGTCACATCTCATCCAGCTCCTGCTCGAGGCAGGATCATCCTTGTCTGAACCACCCCAGGCCCGTGTCCATCCAGCTTGCTCCCGAAAACCCCTCTGGCTGGGGTCCCACCGGTGATCTCTCAGGACAGATGATCCCGTCTCCATCCTCCGTACAACCACCCTTTCGGTCTCTGAGGCCTGTTATCAAATCTTCCCTCAGGCTTCTCTTCTCCAGGTTAACTAATCCCAGTTCTTTCAACCCTTCCTTGTAAATCAGGTTTCCCAGGTCTCAAATTGCTGTTGTCACTGTCTGATGGTCTCTTCCCAATCTGTCCACATCTTTCCTAAAGTGCAGGGCCCAAAACTGGATACGGGGGAAGCCTCAGGAGTGCCAACCGGAGCCGGAGAACCTTGATTTGCAAGTGGTCTCTGCCCTGTTAATACAGCCCTGTGGGCTATGGGCCTTTTTTGCAACAAGGGCAGCCTGTTGGCTCATATTCAGCTTCTGTCCCTGCAACTCCCAGCTTCTTCTCTGGGGGCTGGCAGCCCACCCCCAGGCTGTATCTGCACTTGCAGCATCCTGCTCCACTTGTCCTTGCTGAAATCCAGCCGATCGATCTGGGAACATGCTGCCACTACTGCAGTTCTGGCACTAAACTGAGCGTCTTTATGTCCCAGGAAAAGCCCTGGTGCCTCATTCAGATGCTCTCTGCTCGGTCACTGTCCCCGCCGTGCCTACGAGAGGCAGCGCAGCTCTGACTGCAGGGGAAAAGGCACCTGAAGACCTGGCTCAGTGGGACCGGATTGCCCTTGAAGTCTGCAATTGATGCAGGTGTCAAGATGCTCAGGTGGCTCCATTCTGGGGTGAATGACTTGCTTTCCCCTTCTCCTCAGAGAAGGGACAATGGCGCACACAATCTTCCTCATTCAGAGGGATGCTCGAGGGCTCCTTGTCCAAGCCAGAGGCAGACTGGCGAGCAGTTGTGATGCGCGCAGCTCACGTGCATGGGGGAGGCCTGGCTCACCCTGTACTCACACCACCTCCAATGGGTGCAACTCATTCAGATCCAGGTCTTCCTGGCCAGAATTTGGCCCCAGGTCCTCCTCCAAAGAGCAGGACAGGTTGGCAGGCAGCAAATTAACACGTGAGCCTGTGGCTGCTGCTGTCTTGTTCCCAGACTGGTCCTGTCATTCCCCGGATCCGCCGAGTCCCCAACGAACAAACTCCTCCTGACTCTGGCTGACTTCAGAAAAAACTCCCATTATCCTCGGATGCGGCTGCTGGAAGAACATCTGTTGCACGAAAGCCACTTTAATACGAATTAATTATGCTCCCCATTCTGCGAGAGTTTTTTCTTCTTATCGCCCTGTCAATAGCCCTGGTTTCAAAGGCAGGATGGCTTGTTCTATAATGCTTTATTTAAGCGACTTACTGCAAGTGGCAAGAGACAGGCTGGCAGCCCTGGAGACTGGAGCGCTGCGCATCCAGAGAGCAGGAACAGCACGTGGAAACATAGCGTCAGCACTCTCCGTGTCTCCAGCGCTCACACAGCCCTGCCAGAGCGCACCTCTCCAAGCTGGAGGGCCCTTCCCTGGAGACGGAGGGAGGAGCCCTGCCTTGGAAAGCTCCCAGCCGGGCCTCGGCCTCTCTGCTGAAGCTGCCAGGGCAGTGCAGTGGGATGCAGTCGCTGCAACGGGATGCAAGGTGTTCTGCTGCAGAAGTGGCTCGGGGGGCTGCCTCCTTCCAGCCAGGCTGCAGGCAGCTGGAGGCAACGACCAGACCAGCAGCACGGCAGGGCCAGAGCAGGCCCTGCTGCTGATCTGAGCGCTTGACCCTAGTGACCCCTGAATCCAGCAACAAGGCCAGGCACCGTGCTGGCTTTGCGATCACAACCCAGGCTGTGGGGAGGAAAGCCCAAGCCCCTGGCTGGCTCCACAGTGTGCGTGGGTACCACATGGACCCGTGCTTACCATAGCTTCCTAGGGAAAGGGTGCCCATGCCTGGCAGGGCAAGACCCTCCCCAGAGACATGGACTGAGCGCAAGACCCCGACAACCTGCTCCGACTGCAGGGGAGCATCTCCATAGTAGGGGCACTTGGGGGTGGGAGGAGAAGCCCATCAGCAGGGCTGCCTTTGCTCAGCCTCTCGCCCCTCCAGCTCCACAACCTCCCCCTGCAGAGTGGCCACCAGCTCCCTGGGGGGGGACCCCTGTAGACTGGGGAAGGCCCCCTCCTGCCAGAGTTTGCAGAGAGCCCGCACCCGTGGGGAAGCAGTTAACACAGACCGTACCACCTGGGGAAAGGGAGGGTGCAGGGGAGCCCATCTCCCCCGCGTGCTGTGTTACGGGCACCCACCTGCCCTCGTGGCTGGCAGCCAGGTGCGGCTCGGGCGGGCATAGTGGCAGCGCCGGCGGTGGGGGGCCTGGCTGGGCGGAGCGTGCCCCGTCTGCAGTCCGGGGGCTGGGGCCAGGCTTCACCCCTGCTCCCCCGGGGCAGCCGCGCTGAGCTGGGCCAGGAGCGTTTCAGCACCGCGGACAGCACCGCCGCTCCCTGGGGTGCCCTCCCGACCCCTCACGCGTGGCAAAGACACAGTCGCATCGCTTTTGCCAAAGGGCTGGGAGGGACCTTACAGATCATCCGCACAGGGGCAGGAAAGGGTGCTGGGATCAAGAGATCCTGGTGAGGTGTCGAGGTGTTTTTGGGGGGTCCCTTGTCCACCCGGGTGGGCAGCCCAGAGGTTGGAATCAGCCCGAAAAGCCACGGCCGCCAGGAGTGGGGATGTCCGTGCCCGTCCGCTGACCTGAGCTGTGGGAACAGGATCCGATTTACAAAAAACCCAACACAGCCGAGCTCTGACCCCAGGATAGTGCAGCTGATCCTGCCAACAATAACATCCTTCCACATGCTCGCTCACATGCTGGGCCCTGCCCCTTCTGTAGCATGCTCCTGGGGCCATTTAATTAGCAAGTAATTATTTGGGTAAGCTGCTACTGAGAAAATGCATCCACTGCTAATCTATGGCTAGCGATACCGCAAAGGCCCCCCGCTTGTAGGTAGTTACAGCCATCACCTACCCGAGTGACAAAGAAGAGGTCCAACGTTAGGATAGACCCAGGTTCAAATGTTCCTACTGCAGAGGGTCTCCCTCCCAAACCCAAGGCACCATTGCCCTGGAGACCTTGAGGTAGTGGGTCCCTCACTGCAGGCGGAAGGACTAGAAGTCACTTCCAGGCCCAGCGCTGTGTGGGAAGCAGAAGGCAGGCCGGGTCTGAACACAGGCGTGTGATTGCCTTCTGCTACAGGAGTCCTGGTGCTATCGTGGTACCCATCCGGCCTGGCAGATGCTAACAGGGAGCCATCCAAAAGCCTGGTGCTGTTCATCCTGGATGCCACGTACCGATATGCTATAAAGGTAGGGCTTCTCCTGCCTATTGCTAGAAGCGATTAAACAAATTGCTCAAATGGCGGCGGTGCTCCTGCTGCCAGCTCAGCAGCTCCAGGTTGTCTTTACCTGCTTGCTGCATGAGGCAGCAAGGGATTCTGTTTTGCAGCCATCGAGCACAAGCAGGAGCCCTGTGGGTGCGATGACAGCTTAGGTCTCACCAACATGAAAGCTGAGAGCCTGCTTTGTCCTGGCTCCAAAGGGTGGGCTGGGTGCGAGATGTGCTGTGCTGTGCTGTTCGCCTGGTGCCTAGGAGGGAGCTGCCAAGAGCGTCCAGCTGCTCCACAAGAAACGGACAGGGGGAACCTCTTCAAAAGGCCTGGGCACTGCTGGCCTGTCCCTGGAGCCCACCCTCCTGCAGGGCACAGGCTGTGAGCTAACTCTCTGACTTGTATGGCTGGGTGTGGAAGGCCACTTTCGAAACAAGGGGCAGGATCACCACACTGTGCACGAGACCATCAAATACATCCTGGACAAGTAAGTGTTGCTTTGCCAAACACCAGTGCAGCTCTGCTGATGTGTGGAGCCAAGGGATGGACCTCCAGGGTTCATGCACCAGGTGCTTCACCAAGCTAGAGAAACCTGGCCACTGTTATGCTGCTGCAACTGCCACCTCCACTTCCAGACCACAGACGAGCCGTTTTCATCAGCTTTGCACCAAAATGCTCGAATTCCCCCCTATTCTTTCCTTTCTGACCTGTCAGTTATGCTGCAGGGCAGAGGGGTTCAGTAGCATCAAACCCAGAAACACAGCAAGGCAGAAAGCCACAATGACAGACAGTCCCTTAAGTGCTTATCTGCAAGCCCCAGAGGTTTAGTCTTTTCCCGATTGAGTGCTCCACATCTCTTGTATTAACCTAAGATCCAGAAACCGAGGCCAGCTGCAGAGATCAGAACCAGCTTGGAGTTCAATGCTGGGGGACAAATTAGCAATGCAGGGAGGAAACGCTACACATCTTACGCTCCCCCACAAAGCATTTGTTACCGCCCGAGTCAGAGACGGGCTGCCAGGCTAGATGGACTGTTAGCCTGACCCGGTGTCAATACCGACATGGCTTGTGCATGCTCTCTCCCCATCTCTAGCTACGGCTCACATGGCACTTTCTACAAGTACAAGACGAGCACTGGCAGGAGCCTGCCTCTGTTCTACATCTACGACTCTTACCCGATATCTGCTGAGTACTGGGCCAACCTGCTCACTCCCCAGGGGCTCCCACTCTGTCCGCAACACCCCTTACACCGGCTTGTTCATAGAGCTGCTGGTGCAGGAGGGGCACAAGCACAACATCCTCTCTGCCAGCTATGATGGCATGTACACATACTTCACATCCAATGACTTTTCCTTCGGCTCCTCCCACCAAAACTGGAAAGCGATCAAGACTTTCTGCGACTCCAACAACCCCATGTTCATCCCCAGCGTCGGGCCTGGCTACATCAACACTACCATCCGCCCCAGAACAGTCACCACACATAGAACCGTGTCAACGGGAAATAATACGAGACAGCCCTGCAGGCTGCCCTCATGGTGAAGCCGGAGATAGTCTCCATCGCGTCCTTCAACGAGTGGCATGAAGGCACCCAGATCGAGAAAGCCGTGCCCAAGACGACAGCAACGTGCCTGTACCTGGACTACCTGCCACACCAGCCCAACATGTACCTGGAGCCGACCCGTCAGTTGGCAGAACATTTCAGCAAGAAGGAGCAGTGGCTGATGCGACTGCTATGCACAGGTGGCTTCTGGTCTTTACCTTGCTAAAAGGTCACGTTAAGTCTGCTCTGGGATCCAGTGCTCCAGGGGAAGCTTGAGAAAGCAGCTAGAGCCTCCGAGTCTGCATAGAGCTGTTAGCTTGGCCAAGGGGCTGTAACAGTGTGCTCCATGAACTGCCCCTACACTTGAAGTCACAGGAAGGTTGAACAAGCAGAGGGATCTCCACGGAGCAGTCTGTTCTGCCGCAGGTTAGCACAGTAACCTCTTCAATGCCCTCCTGGGGTCTGAACCAGGCTGTTACAGAGCAGGCCAAAGGACTCAGCCTTTCCTTCAGTGCATTTGTTTTGTGATGTTTTACGCATTTGCTGGGCTCCAGCCCCCAGCATGCATTCTACTTTATGCCCTCAGCCAGTTGCCTGCAGCAACCATGTATTTCCACCCCCACAACTAACAGCTCTAATAATGCATCTCTCTTATCAGCTTACTGTAGAATAGAATAACTCTTCCTCCCCAGTAAACCCTTCCAAGGAAACTAAACCACGCAGTTAAAAACCTTTGCTTCAGGGCAAGTGTGTTTTATAGCAAGGGCTCCACTTTGGATGCCTTCCCTATAATCCGCTGTATGCAAGCCACTAGGTGCAGCTAAAGCTGGAACGCTGGTGACCATTTAACCTGTAACGTGTATGGGAAACCAATGAAATGCAACTGTCTGTACTAAAAGTTTGTAACCGACTGCTTCGTGTGTGTTCAAAGTTCACACCTGGGTTTATTCTCTCCTCTAGAGTCAAGGGCAAGCACTTGCAATAACATTGCCATTGTGTTCTCCCACAACGAGGTTTGAGTTGTGGGATCTTTTTGTAACAGGAGAATGCTCAGGTCCTCTGAATCTGTTCTACAAAATCTGTTCATACTCATCTTTCTATCAATAAAAAGTGGCAGCTCCAGACTGAGTTGGTGCCATTAGGGTCTCTGACTACTACTGTTTGATTTACATGCCTTCTAAAGCTCTGGAAGGAGTTACCATCTGGATATTTTTTGTCATGATTAAAGGCTGAAAGCATCATCTGCTCCCGTGGTTCTCAACCTGTTTTAGACACCAGACATGCCTCAGAAAATGGAAGGTCTTGGAGCTCTCAGTTCTCCGACTACATAAAAACAGAGCAATTCTTCTGTTTCAAAGAACTCCAAAGCCCACAATGGGTCAGGACATTTCTGACACTGGCTTCCTACTGGAAATCCATTTATCTTGCGAGTCACGTGCAGGTGACTGCACACCTAACAGTGCTGACATGGTGCTGCTGCAGTTGAGAATCACCAGTTTGGTTGGCAGGAAAGAGTAGGCAAGTGCAAGAGAATCTAGTCTTGTCACCGTATTTTGTGCACAGCAGCCAAACGCATCCATTGACGGGGTGTAAGCAATGTTCCTCTTCTGTCAGCCAGACTGCAAAGAACATCTAGGCTCTGCAGGCATTGCTGCTGGGGTTTTGGCATTACTCTGCACAGCAGCATCCAGATTAGCCCCCAGAAAAAATGAAAGGGCACCAATGGCCAGAAGCAAGCCCTTATACACAAAACAGTTCATTTCAGAGGTCAAAGCTATTTAAAAAATAACTATTTACAGCCAAATTAAATAGAAAGATTGGTCCACAGTACTAATAAGCAATACCCCCAAGAACAGACTAATGACACCCTAGCGATCCCACTATAAATACTGAAAGCTGCCTATTCTCTTCCTGTTACATCCATCTCAATCCACTGAGCTTGTTCATTGCCCTACAGATAGAGTTCAGACTACAGTTGTTCTAAGAAAGGAAGCCAACAGTCCGTAAGGGATAGAGTCTAATATCTGCAGCTCAGGAAACTTCTGAAATGTCTCCAAGGAATTAACTCTTGCTCAAAGAGGTACCTTCCAAAATGGATCTTCTTAAGGTGCATAAAGTACAGCAAAAGTTTGTCCTGCTCATCTCCATTGGAAAGAGCAGGGCGTGGCTGGACTTCATGCAGAACATGGCATCCCGAGACACTGCTTCAGTCTAAAAAACCCCCACTCTGCTTCACAAAGACACCTGCCAACCTGGTAGAGTAAAAGGTTCTCTCTGCAAGAGATCTGAACAGGGGAGGATCGGCTGCTTCAAAGCCAGAGGAGATGCAGCTGTGCAGTCCTGATATTCACAGGAGCTAAATGAAGAGCCTTGAAAAACCACGGGATGTTGCTAACAAGGCTCTGGTCCGTGTCACAACCCACTGACACATTGTGAGTCTTGTGTTCAGGGATTTTCCCTTTTTATTTCAAAGCTGAAACGTCTCTCCAATTTGGGCAAATGCATCCATCCGCACAAGGGTGCTTGGAGATATTACAATAGTACAAGGGAGATGACAAACCCTGGTTTGGTTCCTTACCAAAGTCCAGCTGACCAAGTACCAGCATGCAGGCACCAAGCGACCGGCACTCTTGTGTAATGAGCTCGGACAGGAAGATGATGGGCCTTATTAAACAAGGCCATGACACTGGACTCCTGAGGACACAGGCACACGGTGCCCAGCTTTCCCAACCCCGCAGGGCTCCGGCAGAGTACAGTTTCTCAAGAAGGTTCCGACGTCAAGCCGTACTTCTGCTTCAGGATTTCGACTGTAGGACCCAGAGCACTGCGGAAAGAAAAGCAGGGGGAGTGAAGACCAGAAAGGAGCTAAGCTTCTCAGTGGGAAAAGCGTTTCCCTTGGGATGCAGGTGCACACTCCAAGGGTGGGAGAATGCAAAGACAAGCTGAGCAGTCACCTTCACCTTGCAGCAGGAGAGAAGAGAGGGACGGTACTGTACTTTTCAGAACTTCCAAAAACAAAAGTTAGCAAGTCCTCCCCTTCTGAGCCCAGCACCTAAGTGGGTTCTCCACATTTAGAGGCTGCAGATACCAACAGTTAAAGAAGCCTTTTTCTATGGACACAATCTGGGTTAATGCACTGTAAAGAACTCAGGAAAACAAGTCCACCCTTAAACATGTTTTGTAGTTCACCTAAAGAACAAACTGCAGCCAAACTCTGCAAAGGGGCTTACCAGCCTGGCCGAATAATAGCGTATTTCCCAGACACAGACAAATCGACCACCGTTGATCCCAGACGACATTCTGGACTCTGAGTGTCTCCAATCGGACCGCCATCAATGACCAGGGATAGCTGAGGCCAAAGGTCTTGGAATTCCTGAGAGAAGGAACAAAAACCATGTTCAACATCCAAAACTCATGACAGCCTCTTGACTTAGTTTTTAAGGGAATTGCATGAGCCAGGTGACAGTTTCTAGCATTAGCCGAGGAAATCTCATTGCTTTGCTTCCGAGCAGACCTCCATACGCAGACGCTTGAGAACCCATGTGTACGCGTGTTGTGAAATGAAGGAAACCGTTATGGCTGGCCAGGGTTGGGACCTTTTGCCAGAAGCAGTGCTGCAGAAAAAGTGGCTTTGAGTGTCCATTAAGCCTTAAAATGTTGTCCACATTCACGAGTGACTCGTGCCTTCTGAATCTGGGGAGGCACCTGCAGAAACTGCCAATGGCAGCAGCCCTGTCGGGGGCGGGGAGTGGGGGGACCAACCCTACCAACAGGGTCAGTGATGGCCATCAGCAGGGGCACATGCACCCCTGTGCACTCCCTACCAGTTGCCCACGTCCACGTCTGTTCCAAGTCTTCTTTCTGCAAGGTGCAGTAAGAGAAGTGCCAGGGCTCAGGAAGAGGAACCATCACTAGAAGGTCCTTGGTTCACTGCACAAGTAATCAAGCTTGTGCAAGCACTTTTCCCCAGTTCCAGTCTGGGAGCCAAATATAAAAGCTTTCTATAGCATCGAGAAAAGCCTTACCGAAACAGTGAGCGTGCTCGCCTGAGAGCTGACATTAGCGCTCGTTAGAGCCAGGGGTCCTGGGCAAGCCTGCGCCAGCTCCCTGATGAACGCGTGGTTTGGAATGCGAACTCCGACCAGCTACGAGAGACAGAAGGGTAAACGTGTTTTACAGCGGTGACCAGAGCTCCAGATCAGCTCGCTCTCCTGTTACATTGGGTTAGGGCTTCTTGGCTTACAGTCCCAGGCTGAAGGGGCAATGCCCCAGCACCTGCTGCAATGGGGCAAGGATATGAAGCCGAGACCCTGCGGCACAGAGCTGAGGATATCGGAAACCGCTGGTCCCACTGCAGGCAGTCACGTGCCCGTCACGACCAGGCAGGAACAGGCTCAAGGAAAGGCCAAGCAGCACCAAGTGCACAGCAGATGCATGGCACGCAGGAGCAGGAGCGGGGAAAACCCTCCGCCTGTCAGACCGGAGATGCTGCTTGTCCCAAAAGACTTACCGACGTGAACGGGTTCAAGTCTTTGTTGAGTCTGTCCGAGCGCTGCAGGACCAGCGTCACGGGTCCGGGGAGCAGGTCCCGCAAAAGCTCCTCTGGCACGTTGACGTGGCAGTACCTGCAGTGTAAAGGGGGGGTGTGGTGTCAGAACTTGGGTTGCTCGTTAACATCCGGACACAAGCCGTCTCCAGTGGCAAAGTGGAGAGGTGCAGATCTCCCTCTCCCCCCCAAATCAAGGACGGTTTATCTGCACCGATACTGCTGCATCCACCCTTGTTTCCACACTGGTACCTGGCCCCGCACCCTTGCAACAGCACCGGGCTGCATGGAAACCCTCCACGCCTAGAAACGCGCCTCGCTCACAACCAGCGAGAAACCACAGCCCCTTCTCCGCAGCGCTAGCCTGCGGCCGCCCAAAGCAATGGAAACACAGCCGATTTCATCGTTCCGATCACGACTCTCCACGCGCCCGCCCAGCCCAGCCCAGCCCAGCGGGGAGGCAGGGTCCTGCCTGCTTTTGCAAGGTGCCGCTCACAACCCAATGCAAAGCTGACGGGAAGAGGCCCAGGCGGCGGCGGCAGCGGCTCGCTGACCCAGCAGATGCTCTCCCGGTTCCGGGCCCCCTTGTGAGACTGAACCCCCCACTGACAAACGCCACCGCGGGGCTTCGGCTCGCCCTCTGAGCGGAGAACAGCGGCACAGCAACCCCGGAGCTCGGAGTCGCCCCGCGGCACCCGGGGGGGGGGCAGGGGCGGCGCACCTGTAGACGTGCTCCACGCTGGCCAGGCAGATGGCGAGGGGCTTGCTGCCGTCGCGGCCCTTCAGGCTGTAGACGGCGCGGACGGCGCGCGAGTCCTGGGCCAGGCAGGCCACGCCGTAGATGGTGTCCGTGGGCAGCGCCACCAGCCCCCCCGCCTGCAGCGCCCGCGCCGCTGCCTCCAGCGCCCGCCGCCAGCCTGGGGGGGGGGGGGACACGCACACGCCCGCTCAGCCTGACGGACCCCCCGCCCGAGACCCACGGCCCCTCGGCCCAGCACCCCATTCGCAGGCCCAGACCCGGCCCCAGGACCCCCCGGCTCACCCTGCGCGTCCCCCAGAGCCCCGCGGCCGTCGGGCAGGGGCAGGACGCGGGGCGGGAGGCGGGCTCCGGGCCCCGCGCCGCCCTCGCCCGCCCGGGCCCAGCCGGCCAGCACCGCCCGGCCCGCGCCCAGCATGCTGCCTCTACTTCCGCTTCCGGGGGAAGTGCCGTGACATCCTTCCGGCTGCCCCGCCCCCGGACTGTCCTTAAAGGGGCAGGCGCTGTCAGCCGCCGGGGTTGCCCCACGTGCTCCCATGGGGGGCGGGGGGGCTGCTGTGTGCCGCGGACGCCGGGCCCTCCCCCAGCCCGGGGCGGCGGGGCGGAGTCTCCCTAGAGCAAAACGCAACCTGGGCCCATTTCACAGCTGGGCAAACTGAGGCCGGTCGCCCAGCAAGTCACTGGCAGACACAGGCCCGCTCCTTGGCCCCCGGGCTCCCCCAGGACCGGCGATGAGCCCCGGGCTCCCTGCTCCACCCACTAGGAAGCCTGCCGCCTCCTCGGCCTGGCACCCGGCGGGCCTGCAGCGGGGTCCCGGCCGCCCCCACAGCCAAAGGGCTGGCGTGGAGGAGCAGGGTCTGGCCCGCAGCTCGTGTCGGCCCGGCAGGACCCGGGTGTCCCCCGCCCCGCGGCCCTGGGCCACCGCACGGCGATGGGTCGGCTGCTCCTGAGCCCCCGGGCTCGCCCTGCACCCACGACCCAGCCCCGGCGGGCTCCCCGGCTCTGGACGGGGCCCTGCGCTGGCGTCCGGCACGGGAGCCCAGGTCCCAGCACCCAGGCAGTGGTGCCGGACGCCAGCCCGGCTCCCCAGGGCTTGCACCTTGGTAACGGCAGGGCCTCGCCCGCGGGCCAAGCTGTAGTGACCCGGGTGAAGGAAAGGCCGGCGACGCTTGTCACCGGGAGCCCAGGGTTGCCTCCAGCTGGAGGAGCAAGCTGCAGGTGCTCTGAGTCAATGCAGCATCTTTTATTAAACCCACTCAAAGAGCTGGAAAAATGACTTTATTGAAACATTCAGATAGTTGGAAAAATCCTATTTATTACACCAGCTATTTGAGCTGGAGCCTGGTCCGCGCCCTACAGCGATCGATGGATCGCGGAAACGGCAGGCGGAGGAGGACCAGGTGCTGGCAATCCACTTAGCGAAGCTACAAATAAGAAACCGGTGTCGGGGTGGGGGTCAGCAGGGCGGTGGGTGTTGGCTGAGGAGGGGCCTGTGCCGGGATAACCCTGGCTCCTGCGGTGCAGACTTGCTGCTGAGGCAATGGTCAGTGCAAGCTGCCCCGAGCTCTGAGGGTGGATGCTGGTTTGGAGCTACCTTGTTCTCTGCTCCTCAACCCCAGCCCATCTCCATCTCCCCCTCCTGATGCTGCCCTGGCTGCTGACTCCCCAGCAGGCATGGGGGGGGGCAATGGAGACGAGAAAAGCCACGGGGCAGGATGATGCTGAGCTGCCCAAAACCCTTGAGTCCCTGGTTTGTGTGAAGCTGGTGGGGGAGCTGGTGGGGGGAGGCTGCCTGGGCTTGGATCTAGGACAGTAATGGCAAGTGCTGCTGCTCATCTTCAGGGCAGCTCCCGGTGTCTGAGGGCCCCGGGTAAAGCCTCTCCAGGCTGCAGCTAAGGGCTTGGTGCATGGGCGGGAGCCGCAAGCCCCGGGGCACCCAAGCTGCTTTACCCTCCCCAGAGGGCTTAGCACTGCTACTGGCCAAGACCGCGGGCTCCCTTGGGAAGGCTGCCAGGGAGGTCTGCCCCACAGAAAGGCAGTAACTGGTGCCACTTGCCGGCCCCCGAGGCACCGGCAGCTCCTTGCTGACTTCTCCCCCAGCTCGGAGGCTTCCCTGTTTCTCTCCTCAGTCTGAACGCATCAGGGCCCTGCTGACAGTGCTGGAAGCCCAGCAGCAACGGCTCCAGGAAAAGACCGCCAGCCTCGACCTGCTGATGACGGAGCTCACGGGACTGCGGGCCTCTCTCAGGGTTGAGTATTGCCATCTCCATCCTCCCTGTCTGCAGGGCGCAGGGGTGCGACCAGCCACTGAGCTGCAGGCGGGAAACCTGCTGTGAGCCCCAGGGTGCAGCACCCTGACCCCAGGGCAGGGCACCCAGTGAGGACACCCCACGCTACTCTAGCTAGCATTTTGGGAACTAATTCCCAGGCCTGTGCTTCAATTTTTAGGCACCTGCTGGGATGGAGAGCAGCTCCTTGGCTCTCCAGGAAGAGAAGAATCACCCCTGACATGCCAGCTGGGTTGGCCTAGCCACCAGCCTGTTGCTGGAAGAAGCCTTCACATATGCACCTTGGCTAAGCATTTCCTGGAGAGCACTTTCTCTCTCGAGCTCTGCTAAGCTGACTTTGTATTGTCCCCTGGCTGCCTGATGCTCATGGCATGGAAATAAAATGATTTCTGTAACCCTTTGCCACTCTGGGAAAAGCTGCAGCCCTGCTCCAGCTAGCGGTGAGCTAACCAACCGGCCCCTGTAACCTGCGGGCAGCAGAGACTTGCTGACCCAGGGCTGTACGGGGAAGAGGAAAGGGGATTTCCCTTCCTGCCCTTAATTTCATGCTAGAAATGCAGCAGGGCTGAACCTGTGCACTGCAAGGACTGCCCTAACCCTGTGTCCTGCCCACACGGATTCAGCACATCCTTGTCCCGGTCTCCTCCCCACTTTTCCTCTTCCATCGCAGGACAGGGCCAGCCCCAAAGACCAGGGGTGCTGGGCAGGGAGTTCTCTCTTGCAGCAGTGCAGGCCCTGAGGAGGAGCTCAAGCCACTGCTGCTCCTTCCCAGGAGCTGCACCCAATCCCAGGGAGAAGCTGGAGGGCTAGGGCTAGGACCAGCGGAGCAGAGCTCTGTCCTGCCTGGCATTCGCTCCCTGCTTCCCAACTGCTCTAAGGCTTCTTTCCTGGAGAGAAAGACAAAGAGCTGGAGTTCTCCCTCCCTCCCTCCTGGTCCCTGCCTTTGAAAAGCTGTTTCTGTGTTTTCTTGGCTAGGCAGTGCTGAGAGCCCTGCTCTGAAAGGGGCAGAATGCTAAACAGGCCAGTGCTTTATGATCCCCAGCAGCTCCTGTTGGTGTGGGGGCTTTGGATCCCCCATCGAGGTGCCTGATTGAGGCCTGCAAGGAGCCTGGGTGGGTGTTGCGCTGCCCAAGTCTCTCATTGGATCTGGCCCCTGGACTGCAGGCACCAGGGTCTTTCTGGGGTGATGGGGGAGGCAGAGAAGAAATCCAGAGGGATGACTGGCCAGTGCTCAGGGCGCTGCGTGAAGACACTTATTGCCTGGGTTCAGACCCTGTTCTGCCGCGTGCCATATGCTGCTGGGGGTTGCACTCAGCCTTCATGCGGCAGGGACAGCAAGCACTGCCCCTTCTTCCTGAGCTATTCTGGGGTGCTCAGACTCTGAACCCCCAAGGCAGACTGGTCTAAGCAGCCTTTCCCTCTTCGCCCCCACACTCCTAGCTTGTGCCCTGGGGGAAGCGCCTGCACATCTGGGGTTTCACAGCGAGTCTTGTTTTCTGAGCAAAACCCATTTAAAATCCGTAAAGCCTTCCCAGACAAACCAGGCAGTGTGCGGGCTGGTCTACGGCCCAGCTCCCAGGGGCATCTATCTCAAGATCACCTGCCTCTTCTGCTTTCTATAGCCACCAGGCTCTGAGTCTCTTGGTCACTGTGCCGTGCATAGCAAAGCACACAGGAGCCCCT
>JAGPOW010000145.1:1076015-1097141 GCA_030014935.1 Caiman crocodilus
TCGGTCAAAGTGTTGTGCTCAAGGCTGATTCATGCTGCTCTACCCACCCGAGAGATCTGAGAGGTCATTCAGATCAGTCACAGAAGCAGCACGCACCAATACAACTACATTCAAAACTCACCGTGCTCAAGAGGCGCACGGGCTCTGACCAGGCAGAGACTTTGATCCCATTTCTGGCTCATGAAGCTTATTTTCAGCCCTTACTCACTCATCGGGAGCACAAGCACCTCACCCTCAAGTAAACTCCCCTTAAGTTCTTGCTGGCTTTACTAATGCTGTTAGCATAAAACACCCAGGCGCCATCCGCCAGCTAAGGAATGGGGCAGGGATCCCAAGTGTGGTAAAAGCATCTTAGAAACTGTCTCAAGTCGAGCTCCAGGGAAAACATTTCCTACTATAGTAATGCCGTCTTTTGCTACAGAAACTTCCTTCTCTGGGCCCCCATCATAGTGCAGGGTTAGTAGCAGACATGGGAGGAGATCACCGACCCAAGGAGTTGTAACAAAGACCCACTTGCTGCCAGTACCAAAACCTTAAACATAACGGTGATGTGCAATTGGAGACTGACTGGAACCTATTACCCCCTTTTCTCTTTCTAATCTGTATGCAGACGAGTAACCTTAACTTCCATGTTCACATATGACAAGCAAAAGTGACAGACAGTGCAGCCAAAACAGTTCATATATAACTTAGCTTTTTTTCTTTTTTTTTTTTTTTTCTTAAAGACAGACCCCCAAAGATGGATGCTTTTGGGACGTGACTAAAATGACATCCGAGAGGCAGAAGTAAGCCACAATGCTTCCAAAGAGGAAGGGGGAAAAAAGATGCTTGATCCTTCAGCTTCTTCTAAAAAGGGAGGACGTTACCGTCCAGGTGCAAGGGAGAAGAACCAGGAGCATCTTCACTTGGAGAAGCTGCTGTTCAAACCCATTTCTTCCTCCCCCTGCAGTAGTGCTTCAATTGGAATCAGGTTGGGTGAGGTTACAGGACACTGGAGGGACAGGAAATCCGATACATCTATGGCACTTAACGTTTCATGCTGCGAGTCTGAAGGGTTAGCTACCTGACCGCTTCGCTCACGCAAAGGAGAAGAGGAGGAAGGAAACGTCTGAGGCTGCAGCTTAGCATCTGGCTTCTCTGAAGGTTTCAGCTCAGGTGAGGAACACCTCTTCTTACTCGTGGCTTTGTCCTTGGCAGCATCCCGGCAGGCACACTGACACTGGCAGGCCTCCTCCTGCTTGATGATGATGACAGGAACGCTGATTTGCTGCACAGAGTTTCCTGAAGGGGAAACAGGAAGCCCAGAAGAATTTACCCTGCATGCTCTTCATTGTAGGGTAACATGCCCGCTCTGCTCAAGCACCACGCACACAGGCAGCATCACAGAAACAATAACAACATTGTGAGAGCAACAAAAAGGAACCCATACCACTGGCTTTCCAAATGATCCCCGTGATAAGCCATGGGGACCAGGGGAGGCTAAGTCATCATTACCCGGTTAGAGCTAAGCCTTGGAAGCTGTAAATCTGCTCAGCCAGCCTTTTCAAATCCCACTAGGGTTACTGAAGGTGACAGGCAGACAGACCCAGGGCAGGATGAACTTAACCATGCTGATTACAAGAGGGAACCAAGCTGATTACACATTAAGTAAAGCGGCAGCGTTGCGACTGCTTGGGCTTCCAGGCATTAATGATGGCCCTTCTAAACAGGAGAGCTGGAGAGACTCGCAGGAGAATGCTGTGCCCCTGTGCTGCATGTGCTTTTTTCCATGCTGGAACCAAGTCAGGTATCTCATAGAAACAGGCATCCGCGTGTCCCAGCCAGCAGCTAAGAGAAGCCGCTTGGCTGAAAACTGCCCTGGTCTGGAATGCTGAGGGCCTGAAGCCACCCACCCAGGCTTCCACCCTGCTCTCCGTGACATTTCCAAGTGCTTCCGCTCCACTAAAACATAACCAACCCCCAGGGGTGGTTACTATGGCCCCACACAGACTCCCCCTTCTTGTCACCTCAAGGGCAGTTACCTGCCTGTTCCGCTTTTCCCCTTTCAAGGCTCTATGGGGACAGTTCCTGCCTTTGTGCTGCTCTGTTTAACACTGCCTGCCCCCATTCCTCTGTTTAAATCTCACTTTCAGACATGCCTGTCCTGAAATGTGTGAAGTGAAGGAAAAAAGCTACGGAAAAACAAATGATGCCTGGCTGTCTATTGTACTAGATGCAACTCAGAGAGGGCGTCAGCCAGACTGCTGCTACTAGACATCTTAAACTAATTTATACCAGCTGTTTCAACTTCTCACATATGAGGTTATCGTTGTTTCAAAATCTAAGTACACAGATCATTTAACCTAAAAGAGACACTAGCTTTTCCATCTCATACATGTATTACATTAAAATAGCACATGTTTTTTTGGGAAAACTGGATCTAATTAAGACAACACCATTCCCTAGTCTCTCCCCAGGACCTGTTGTATCATC
Organism: Caiman crocodilus; assembly: GCA_030014935.1. Taxonomy (NCBI): domain Eukaryota; kingdom Metazoa; phylum Chordata; order Crocodylia; family Alligatoridae; genus Caiman; species Caiman crocodilus. The sequence continues at coordinate 1,078,488 of JAGPOW010000145.1, forward strand.
TGTGGTCCCTTCTTTCTTAATATAAGGTAATGCCAACCTCACCCTCAGGCCATAGCTGTGAGCTGTGCTTAAAACTCTTCAAGGAGGTCAAAAGCTGAAGGTTCCTTAGACATTTTAAGAAAGGAATCATGTCACAAGTCCTAGCCCACGAGCCGAAGGGTAAGAAGCTCACTGCAGATATACATACCTGTGTTGCCAGCTACCGGTAATGTGGTGGTAAAAAAGACTTTTTCTACCTTCGGAACTTGTGGCTTTAAAAGATAAAACACATTTGATGCAATTAAAATTAGATCTTTGCTAATTAAACCCTGAACAGCTGTGAGCAAGAGAAATATGCATCCTAAAGAACAGATGGCAAAAATCAAATGATTTTTTTTTTTTTTTTATAAGTTGGGCTGATATTGTGCTTTGGTATTGTGTTCTGGGTACAACAGAACTAGGCTGGTTTCAGTGGCCCAGAAGATGCTGAACTGAGTACACTTCATACATGTTGCCACGAATTCAACATGAACCAACTGTCCTGCTTTTCCATACTGTTTAGATCAGTGTCCCTTTATTCTTTATAATAGCTTCAGCTTTTTCAGATGGCCCCACTTCGCTCCTTAAAGAATAACACAAACTATTCTTGAAGTCCCAAACACCAATTAATGGAACCTGAGATGCATCTCATTTTCCAGAAGACTTTCTATTATCTTTACATACAAGACTACTCTGATTCACAAGGCAATAGGATTAAATCAGGGAAAGGGAAAGACAACAAAATGCCTGAACAAATTAATTATGGAGGTGTTTGTGCTTCTATACTGTGACAAAGATGATGCAAAATAAGTTCCTCTTGGACTATACATACCGGTATTACAGGTAAAGCAAGTTCACATTATCTCTGAGGCGCACAGAAGGGAGTGCACTGTTAGAGAGAAAGAAGACAGCAACCGCCCAGTAAAATCTTCCTGCCTTTGCATTTCCCCAATACTTTGCCTGCCATTCCTCTACCTTGTGAGGCTGTCAGGGCAGTGACTACCTGTGCAGCACTACACACATTGCTAACTATAACCAGGACTGAAGCAGATGCGCCTGGAACCAAGCTTATACTTCCAAAATAAACTAGCTCTGGTAGTTTGTCTTTTCCAAACCAGAGCTCCTGCACTGTGAGGGACAGGGATAAGTTTGAGTCATGTTTCAACAACAAAGTAAGGTACACACTAACCATTTGTTCTTGGTTTTGTGGAGAACCAGTGGCACCATTTAAAATCCATTGTAAGTTCTGTTCTCCCATGACTATGCTGGACTGTAGAATAGCAGTGCTCTGAGACGGAGTAATTGTTATCGTTGGGTTACTGGTCAGAACAGAGTTTGCACCCACAGGCACGGTCTGGACCACAGCTGGCAGGGGCTCCGTGGCACTCGGTGGTACTGGGGCTGAGGCTCCAGCCACCACTGAAAGTCCCTGTACAATGGGCTGCGGTGGCGCCTGAGTGGGCTGCAGAAAGTCTTGGTGACTGGCTGCAAATGGTGTGCTGTGAGGAACAGGCACTTCAGGGGACTGTAAAACAGCTGTGGGGCTTCCAAATGCAACTTGCTGTGAACTGGGTCCCATGGAAATGGAGGCTGGAGGCGGTGCTGGGGCTTGTAGTGCTGGTTGCGAAGGCTCCGAAATGCCAAGCTGCAGGACCAGGGGGAGGGACAGAGATGCAGAGTCTCCAACAGAAGACTGAACAGTCGTTGCTGCGTCGTCTTCACCATTGAAACTTTCAATCAAGGCAGCTGCCAAAAGAAACAAAGTAAAAAATTCCATCCAAGACGAACAAGCTGCTTTCTGCTGAGCCTCACGACGTAGCCCAAATCAGCCTCTAGTGAACCGAGAACAACGCAGGAAAACAACCACCAGCCTCTGCATCTCCAAAGCATCGCACAAAGCTCATAGAGTTAACCAGTGAAGCGTGAAGGACAGCTCAGGGAGCCAGGACACAGCCTGCCTAAATTCAGGAAGCCGAGCACATTGTAGTCTACACGCAGGCCTCCAAGAGCTGTTAGCTCAGCATCCGTAAGGACTTCTAGTACAAATCCTCTGCTAAGGTGGTTTCTTTCATGCAGCCAATATGTCTGTCTGCTCCAAGAGGAGAGCTTGGAAACAGAGCTTAAGAGACAAGGGTCCAGATGCTCCTGTCAACATGAACTCTCAGTTCTAGGGCCACAGCCTCAGCACCACACAGACGATGAATACTGGTTACGTTAAAAGGGCAGAAAGGTGACAGTCCCTACCAACCCTTCCCAGCACACACTCATCTGGTATCTGCGGAGGCTACAGGGCAGCTTTCTTCAAGGCAGAGTGTATGAATAAAGGGGTGCTTGCGGGGAGAGGGGAAGACTGCCTCGAAGGGCTCTCTGAGGAAACACAGATAACACAGCGTACCAGTCTGTTGAGAGTCTTCCTGATTTGCAGTATGATCTGGGCTCTGGAACATAGATTCAAAGATACTTGCTGGTGAGATTGTGCTAAGGTCTTGTCCTTGTGTCTGGGAAAACAACAACAACAACAAAGAGAGCAGGGTTAGGTAAGAGCACGTCCCAGGGTTCAATGAGTTATTTGCATAAGTGGCAGTCAGCCAGCTTCTAAAAAAAACACCCTCAGAAAGGGAAGGGACCTTTGGGCAACTAGCACAAGAACAGCAGTTGCCTCTTAGCTACCATTGGGCACAAAGCAAAATCCCCAATCGATGCCTTTTAGGAACTGAAATGCCTGCCTTGTCCTTTCCACATGGAAAACCTTTCATTGTACTTTTTCCAGAACACAAGCCAACATGGCTCTGGTTAGTTTATTTCCTGGCTTGTGCAGCAGCCTCAGCCCAGCCTGTTTTGGGAACAGGAGCCCTTCTCTGCTTCCACAGCCTGGGCCTACAGCCAAGCACAAAACAAGGCCAGCCTACTTACTACCCAGACCAGGCAAGACACCCCCCTCCCCCCAGAGAATTAGAAACTCTCCTTTCAGATCCTGGAGGCATGTGCAGCAAAAAGCCAAAAGGTCTGTGCCCAAGACATCAGCAAACTGCAATTACTTCTTGAACAGACTGCAACAAGCACTTACAAGCCTCCTCCCAGATCTACCTGCAGAAGAGTATGCGATTCTACCAATTAATGCGAGCAAAAAAGGTACAGAGCAGCTGGGGAAAGGAAAGCCAAATGGTAGAAACTAAGACAGCAAAAGCACCTGGTGCTTAACTCCTGAGGCCAAAATATGGACTTCTTAGCTAGAAGTGCTGAGGACATAATGTAATGCAGCTGCACGAAAAAGACAAATGCCTGTTTGTGTTTCTTCTGTTGGGAGCCTTTGAATGGATGCTAATCTAGATGCACACGGGCAGCCATCACCCCACAGAACAATGGACAGAATAAATGGAACACCCTGTAGGAATATGTACACCAGCTAGCCATTTCAAACACTCCCCAGCTACCACCAGCCAGACAGCTCGGGGCAGTCACAGCTAAGCCTCTAGTGGCTGCAAATGAAAGTGGCAATACGTATTATTTTTTCTACACTAACAAATTCAGCCTAATTCATCTATGCCCACACCACACATTAACAATTTGCTGAAGAAAAGGATGCCCCTCTGCTTCACACTAACAGAAACCAGAACAAGGCTGAAAAGCGAAGGTTAGAAACGGGGATTACCCCAGTCTGCCCCCACAGGAGGAGTCTGAGTGCATCCCATTGTTACAATACCCAAATTCACCCAGCAAGACTGCAGCAATACTTCATGCTGACAGATAGCAAGATCCAACTGGAGAAGGGGACCAACCAGGATGCATGGGAAGCGCATAAGGGGGACCCAAAGCAGGTAATGCTGATGAATCAATTAAGTGGAACAGAGGCCACCAGTTTTAAACACCTATGCTGTGTTCCTCTACACGGGACATACACATCGCACAGAAATGGAACCACCTGTTCTGGGAGGAGCACCAGAAACTTACTGTATTTGCGTTTTCCCGCAGGTCTGAATCTGTGGACATGAGACTTAAGTCACTCAAACAGAGTGAGTGGTTTGTATCCTGGGAAGGGGAACAAGGCCACAGTTATCCATTTATACATCAGCATTAGTCATATTCAGCACTCAAATCTTTCAAGTCACTTTAAGTCCCTTTAAAGACTCCACACAACCTGGAGATGATTTTGCTACCTTCATAAGGCCCAAATCTCAGTCCTCAAACCAGTGGAGTAATGTTAGCTCACAGTGAGGGATATCTGTGTTTTCCCCCATGTCACAAAGCCCAATTCTTCCCCTCTCAAAGATAATTAGGGAAAACGGGATTTTTAAATCACTGTACATAACTTGGGGCCTGTCTGCCCCAGCTCTGGGCTAGGCTTGGGGCTCTGCCTAGGAGCACAGAGTGCCACTCTCAGCATCTGGTCTTGGTTCCGGCTCAGGGACACGCTAAGTCAGCTGCGCTGCTGACTTCCCAGGATTTGGCGTGCTCTGAGCATGCAGGCATGTCACACTGCTTAAGGTATCACCAAAGGTAACTCAGGCAGGATAATGCAGCATGAGAATCTACATGAATACCGCTACCATTAACATATACCACTCACTGCAGTGTCATTACAAGGCAGGCTACATTCAAAAGAACAGTAGCTCAGTCAAGCTGTGAACATGTTTTAGATTACCAGGTTAATTCAGAAGGTTGTTTCACCAGGAGGATGACAATCTGGCAGCACCTTGGTAGTTAAGGTCTGGAAGTACCAAAACCCACTTCTCAAAATCTACCAGTTGCCAATTGGGAGAGAGTGCACAAGCCTTCCATTTCCACCTTGAAACTTCTGGCTAAGAGCTTCAGAAAACAGTGCAGGCTTTCTGTGGGAGCCAAGCACCCAAAAGCCTCAACTTTGAAACTCTTAAATGTTCCCCTTTTCAAACCCTTTATTACCTGGGGAATTCTTTGCCTCCTCACTCCAGAACAAGAGAACATGCTTTGATGCACCACAGAAGCATTAGCTAGGAGAGGGAAAGCTACTGACCTCGGATACGCCGCTATTTGGAAGTGCATTGTATGAGTGTCCTTTCTCATGACCTTTCATGTGGCTCTTCAGACTATACTGAGTACTGAAAGTCTTCTCACAGCCATCAGTGGGACAGAAGAAAGGCCTCTCCCCTACAGGCAACACAAACATCTGTGACTTCAGGCATCTCTTTGCTGTTCACAAGACACCAAAGCCATTTTGATGATGTAAGAATCGCACTCTCCTAGACACCCTACTAAGTGGGAAAGGGAATCCTTAAACATGCCCAACTATATTCAGCCCCACCTGCTCCCTCTAACACACACGCTCTGCTACAGACCTGAACAAAGAATAATACATGCCCAAATCCCACAACATGCCCGCAGTGCCACAGTCCAGGGCGACAGACTGAATGCCACCTTATAAAAGGTCTCCCATTTCATGCCACGCAGCAGAGTAAATAACGAATGGGACGTGTGGGAACATGTCTGAACAGCCTATTGAACAGATTTAGTGTCACTTCCTGGATGCAATATAATAGCCTCAAAAATAAAAGTTTCCAATTTTGTCACGTGGGTTGATGAAAGAGCATAAGATTTAAGTTTTACACATCGTTATTGCTGCATTTGTGTACAGCACTGGTGAAATTCAACAGCTGCCAAGTTTAAATTGAAGGGATATTGCTTTATGGCTCATTACCCCTAGACAGCTGCATTTCTTGTTTCCTAATTAAAATATGAATTGAATTATTAGCTGCCCACTACCTCTTGCACATTATGGTTCTATTTGTTATAGCTTTTGGAGGAGGCTAAGCGTATGTAGCTAGAGTCATGAGGATCTGGGAAGTCAGGCTTGGTAGCCAAGTTGCTGTCTGTTGAGTTAATCTCCTCTCCTTCTGAATGCTTGTTCTGATGCCGTCCTGAGCTATTTAACAATTAAGTGCAAAGGTGGCCAGTATTCTTGTATATGCATCTCTTTTATTGCTAACATCCGAACAGATAAAATCAGTAATCACAGGCCTGAGAGCCATGCCAGGTTACTAAATGCCCTTTCGAGACAACTCTGTAATTAATGGGTATAGCCATAATTACACTGAAGAAGCTCAGTTAGAGAAGAAATCCCTCCAACTTACCAGTATGTGTCCTAACATGCGTTTTAAGGTGGTGACTTGCAGCAAAAGCCTTTCCACAGCCGTCATGATCACACCTGAACGAACCAAGAGAGACAGAAGTGTTAGTATCAGGCTTCTCAGAGGTATCAGGTCTGATGCTAAGTCACCCTTCCCAGGACCTTCCACTCCATGGAAAGACAGCAGAAGGCAGACCTGCTGCTAATTTGTTAATGGAAATTCTGTTTGCTGCACAGATGTGACAGCAAAACAGGACAAGTGTATGCACCTTTTGCTGCAGTGACCATTTGTATGGGCTACATTCCCCAGTGGCAATGGAAGGAAACAATGGATTTTGCTGGTGTATTCCTAATGGGATAGGTTTACCTTCCTTTGCAATCAGACCAGAGTTTGGCCCACCTGGTCAGTGAGAGAAGTGGCCCTACAGACATGCCCAAGCATCTAATCCCTTATGGTTTCCATCTTGTCCAGGCTGGTTAGTGCAGTTCGTTTCCAGGCTCTTGCATTGAGTTCATGCTTCCAGCCTCTCCTGTGCACCACCACCATGGCTCAGCCCAGGCTGTCAATGATAAGCAGCATGCCAGTCTCCTCATAGCTCCCCAGGGACTCACCTAAATGGCTTTTCTCCTGTGTGTGTGCGAACGTGCTTCCTCAGGTCACTGAGCGTGGTGAAGTATTTACTGCAGCCTTGTGTGTCACAGTTGAACGTTTTCCCTGTGTGAAGCCTCTGATGTGCTTTCAACCTGCAAGGCATGCCAAAAAGATCCTTCTTATCACATGCAGAAGGGCAGAGGCCCTAGCCAAGGCTGACAAGCCACAAAAACAAGAGCACAAAGCAGGTTCAGAAACTTAGGCTCCATCCACTAGATTAACAAGCAAGTTACCAATATCAGAGCAGGGCCCTAATCAAAATACCTGAAAATGACCTGCTGTACAGGACTGTCACAGTGCAAATAACGGTACTGGCCCAGGCACTTCTGCCCCAGCTCTTAGTACAGGCCAGAGTGGATCTTCAGGTTGACCTGAGCTTTACATAGCAGGATCAGTCTTGCAGCTGGAAGGACCTACTCCTTATCCCTGCTCACAGAGGAACCAAATGTGATGCCTGAAGCAGTAGTAAGTTTCTGCCACACGAGACAATACAGGTGCGCAGGAGGGCACTTACCTGTACAGTGTATTGAATGCCTTCTCACAGCCCTGCACATCACACTCAAACGGCTTTTCCTTGGTGTGCACACGGACGTGGATTCTGAGACTGTAGGAGGTAAGAAAGGCCTTGCCACAACCTTCCTGATTGCAGACAAATGTGTATTCCCCACGGTGTGTCTTCTGGTGAGTGCGCAGGTTCCCGGCAGTGCTATAGGTGCGAGGGCAGCCCTCAAATGTGCACTGGTATCTCTTGACCTAGGAGATAAATGCTGTATATAGTAAGTCTACAGGATGTAAACAGAGGAACCAAGTCCCTGGCATCCTGGCTGCAGTACAAGGCAGGGGCCTAGAGAGGGGAGTTAGGGTGAATAACTACTAGGTTCTTGCCCTGATTAAACAGCAACCACAAAGACAAGGAGCTAATTCTGATCCCAGCCTTATACCAATGTACTGTTAATTAAACAGGCAAAGTCACACGTTCCTATTTTGTTGTTGTGTCCTAGGGAAGCAAAGGTTTGCAAAGTTTAACTCAAACAAGCACAAGAATCTAATGGGATGAGAGAGAGAAGGAAAGATTAAGCCCTCCCATGCGCCCTGAATTAAAATGTTTTTTAGCAACTAACATTTCAGTGAATTGCACATTCTGTACCAGTTTGCCTGTGTGAAGAGGCAGAGATGTGCATGCTTTTCTATCCAGATGCATGGTGCTGAAAACCCTCTGCTACTGCTGTCCCCCGATGGAGGCAGCAGTTACTGAGCGCCCTGCAAGACCCGACCCTAACCCTATTTAAGACAAGCATCTGCAGCGTGCTTTGCTATCTTCCAGTTCTCCTAAAACAGAAAGAGCTTACAACTGCAAACTAAGAATCTAAAGCGTTCAGCTGCGCAGTCGCCAAACCAGGTTTCTAGTTTCAAAGGCACACTGACAAGTCCCCAGCAATCTCTGCATACTTTACTGCTCCAATAAGTGGGTATGCAAGTGATCTGGACAAATTACCACGGAGTGTAGATTGCTCTGGTCCATTTAGTCTACATTCTCATACCTATTAATACAGCTTATAGCAGCAGCACAGTAAAAATGTGTCATTTTCTCTGTCATTTTGTGTTTTAATAAGCAGCAATGTGATCACAGGAGCCCAAAAACTGCATGCCAATTGAAAATGTCAGTTCAGCAGTGCAAGAGTCTGTGGAGACCCAGCTGAAATGCTCATGCTAACAGAGAAGCTTTCACTCCTCTGACAGCCTGAAACTGCACTGCAGTGAGATGATAAATGGGGTGTTTTAAGGTTACAGAAGAGTAGCCTAACTAGCTTTGCGGTCCAGCTGGAAACCCTGACTCATGTTAAACTAGATTTGGTAGAAAAATCATCCCGGTCTATGCAAAGCTGGAGGGGCATTAGCAACTCACACAGTGTGGAAGACAGAATGGTTAATTGAATCTTATTCTCTCACCAAGTGGAAGAAATCATCAACCAGTCACACTAGACTGGACTTCTCCTCAGCACTTGTTATCAGACTGACAGCTCTCATCTGACTGATGTGGCTGGGAACCCTCACAAATCTGAAAAGGATTCCAGAGCCCCCAAGGAAGCTGAGGACCTGGCTGCCAAGTGGAAGCGCAACTCCAAAGGACAACCAGCCATGCTCATAAAGACAAAGCAAAGTCACAGCACAGCAGGAAGGATTCACTGCTTTTCCCTGTAGATGAGTTTAATCTCATGGTAACTTGAGCAAGACAGAAGTCAGCACCCTATTCACTTTTCCTGAAGTGTTATACTCCCCCTGGGATGGAGCCATAACCGGAACTTGTCTGATGCTTGTAGGGGCCGTGGGTGGACACCCAGGGCCATATGTGCAATGCAAACTCATGCTTCCAGAGCAAGTTTTCACAAGCTTTTTCATGGCAAGCAGGAAGGGCACGAGAAGCTGTCAGCCAGATCCCTCCCCTCAAACATTTCATGAGTCAGCACTGCTCCCAAGATTTCTGCTTCACACCGAGCTGATCAGTCCAAGAACTGCTGGGAGTCGATGGGGTGTCCAAAAAGGGTGCCAGGAAGCATTCCCTGGCATGCTGTCAGGCTGCAAGTGTACACTGGTGCCGCTCCGGGAAATGCCAGGTGTCAGAAACACTGGATATGAGTGAACTTGACGCACGGCCCAGCCTTGACAGGAAGAACGCAGCAGCCTTACTAAATCTGGGCAAGAAACTCCTAAATGTGCTTTCAGCCCTGCTGGGAAAGGTAGCATCTGGCTAATGTTTTGCATTGTATCTGGCATAAAGAAAAGGAGTGGCAAGTCTTTGGCACAGTGGCTGAGGGCTCTCTTCTGTAAATGCCCTTTTCATTAGTCTACATATTTAGAGATGCCTTTGCATTCTTGTGCAATCCCACTCCTAACACCCCAGAGGACTTTGAAACCCTTATCAGCAGAGAATGAAGTAGCTCTCAAGCAGATCGACATGCACAGGTCCTTCAGAAGGTCTCAACAATGCAAATAAAGACCACAGAAGGAAAGTTCAAATCCATCTCTACTTAAAAGATTTCATAGAGAAATAGGGCTGGAAGGGCCTTCCAGAGGTCAATAAGGCAGGATCGTCCCCATCAAAACCATCCTACACAACCTATAATCTAAACTCTTGGTAAAACTGGAGTCAACCCTGACCTGACGAGACATCATTTCCCCCTCTACGAAGGCTGCAACACAGCTTAGGGAGGAGCTTGCTACAGGAACCTGTGACTCAGGGTGTGTTGATTTTTTTCTTGAAAAAAATATTTTTAAAATAAAATTGTGGCATGGTATTTTCAAAAAACATCCAGCACTGGCCTCTCTCTGTTCTCACTGAAGCCAGCTGGATTCTTCTTACTGGATTCAGAAGGAGAAGAGTTGGGCCACCACTGACCACTTTTAAAAAATCCCATTTTAGATGCGAGAAGGGCAGGGAAGCTGAATGGACGTAGGCTGTCCTCGCTGTTGTAGATCACAACACCAAAGGATTCTGCACAACAGTATCTGAGCACCATTTACCTTCTTCAGCAGTTGGAAAATGATGTTCATCTTCCCCAAACTCACCTTTTAAACAGACTTGCATCCTGTACAAAAAACCAAAACCCCAAATGGCTTCTCTTGTGCTGGGGCAGCAAAGGTCCACTGGGGGCTGGACAGGCCTAGCGTGGGCTTTGAACTCTCCTGGTATTTGCCCACACTGTTAAAGACCAGACTCCAGTCACTAAGACCACAGTGCTCAAAAGCAGACAGCGATGTGTCATGCCTCAGGGTTTGAGTTCCCTGCTGCTATATTCAGCGAGCCTAGTTTTCAGAAACAAAAGCCCAGAGAATTTAAAGATCACTGGGAACTACACGTGCTCAGCACCTTTAAGAATAAGATGCTCAGTGTTGCAGGACAGGCCCCTGGAAATTGAGGTCATAAAAACCAGTGGCCTTTAGAGGACGTGGCCATTTCTTCTCTTGGCCACACTCATGCTAGAGGGCTCAGCTAGCCGGACATTTTGACAACTGGGGACTTGACAGCCCTAAGCCCCACGATGAGGGAGTGGAGCTCTGATTTCCTTTAATGGCAGAGGAGCATATGTGCAGGTCCTGCTTGCCTGAGAGGTCATCATGGAAATTAAGTAACTCAGGGGGTAGCAGCCACTCACCAGAGATACAGCCTGACTGAACCAAAGGCACCATCCAATACAGCATTTGCCACTGGGGCAACATGGCACCATGCTGTCCCCAACACAGACACGCTGAGGTCCACAGCTAGTGCTGTCTGGGACATGCTCATGAATGAGGCCCCTTTCACTGAAGGGAATTAAAAGATGAATTAGGTCTCACCCGAAACATCCTCACCTCCTGTGGGCCTGTTTTTTGGACTGCACATGTTCCCTTCTGTGTGCTGGGGCACTGGCAGAAAAGAAAGCCTCACGTAAAAATTAAAGTAAAAACTGGCCAGTTAACCCCATTTCCTTACCACATACCAGTGACCTGATTCCTTCAGGAACACCAGGTACAGGGGAAGGGATAACACCCACAAGTTGTGTGAGTGAGGCCAGCGCATAAGAAAATCCCTTCGTTTTAGGAGACTCGTATTTGGAGTGAGGCAGGGTTTCTTCACCCAAGCCCGCCTATTCCCAGAAGCAAAGAGTAATCCAGCTTAAGACTGGGGTATACTGTACTCGTGTTTTTCAGTAAGGGACCTCAATTGCACAAGCTACACGCCAACATTACCCAAGTCTGGAAGTGAGAGAGGCTTTTGTCACACATGGGTTGAATTACGTGCTAGCAGCACAGCAAGCAGAGTCCAAGAAAAGGGACAAGGAGGAAGTGTGCAACGTAATGGAAACAGTGATGGCATAGGAAATATTTAACTGCAGACAGCAGCAGGGAGAGTAGACTGTAAAGGAAAGTGGAAGATAACCCCAACAGAAGGAAAGGATGTAAAACCCCAGCAGAATGTAGAGCATAAGAAAAGCAGCTCTGCTCCTTCAGCAGGCAGGCTGAGGAGCCCTTTGCTTTTATGTGCCAGCCACTGAAGGGTCAGTGTGGACCCACTGCCTAAGCCTTCCAGGACAAGGCCTTTCCCTTTCCAATTTTCTCCTCTTGGCAGCAGATGCTCTGCCAGCCCTCACCACTTTCAATCTAATATGCTCTTCACAACCTGCCCTTCCCTCTGGTGCTTTTACCAGCTGCTCATGGAAACAGAATAGGGAAATATCTCACACATTTTAACTGCTTTTGACACCAACAGGAGAGACCAGCTCCATCTCATAGCTGCTGCAGAACACTGATATGTTCTAAGGTATGCTGCTTTCCTTCGTTTAATGGGCGACCGTCTATGCAGGAGCATTTGCAGGTATGCCTCTACCAAAATGGTGCAATGTAGGGAAACCTGTGTACCTGGAGAAGTGAGGTTTACACCAGGGTCATTTACAACAGTTTTGTACACCTGTGTGAACTACAAGGGGTCCAGAGTGTAGCTGCCTGCAGCTAATACAGCACCTCAGGACCATGGGGCAGGGCAGCAAGTAACAGCCACCTGCATTGAGCAGACAGCTAACCCGAACAGACAGTGATGAAGGCTGCATCTGTTACCAGTTCAATTTACAACAGCATTGTTCCATCCCAGATTCTTTCACTCAGGGTTAATTTCTTACTGGGTTGGGTGACATCAGTCCTCTGTAGGGATTTACACTGTGTGCATGCTCCCATTTTACACCAGTGTACACTAAAAGGGCCTGGAGATGTGACATGTTAAGCACTGTACACAACCGAGAGCTATGTGTAGACAGACACAAGTACCAGCAAAGTAACATTTGTGAGTTAACTTGCCAAGAGGACTGTCCCAGCAGCTGGACAGGAAGGCTGCATTGTTATTTCTTGGTCAAGCACATGACAGCATGCACGCAGGGAAAGGCAAAGATGTTGGACCTGCTTATGCTGAACATGCACCACAGACCTAGACAACAGCCATGCAGCAAGTTCTAGACAAGTACAAACAGAGCGGTGAGGGCTAGCACTTTTAAATGCTCCCCAATGACAAGATAAAGAACTAGAAAATCCAGTATTTATATGAGAGGAAAGTCAGTGTGGAGAAGGTCACACCCATTTTGCAATAAGTGAACATCCCACTACACACAATGCAGTAATAGCGTGATTAATGGAGACAGCTTTGATCACTGCAGAAAGGTTACATCCCTGCAAGGCAATAAGGAGGTGCCCTGATATTTAAAAAATGAAAGGAGCCAGAACACAAATGAGAGTACATAGCAGCAGATGGACTAAACAGACACTGGGTAAGAAAGTGAATTTTATTGGCTGGAAAGAACTGTATTAACCTGACCAGGGACTATCAGCTTCAATACCACTTGTTTCTTACACACACCAGCACTGAAGTAAGCTGGCTCTCATGTAGGGTGTTACATAGGGAAGCTGGCTGTCAGTGACCTCAAAACTCTCCCAATGGAAGATTCAATATCAGCTGCCAGAGAATTTGACAGTTCTGCACATATGTGGATTACCCAAAAGTCACTTGAGTAAACCATTCAAATATTTCCTGCCCTCCTTCACTTCGGCATATCCCATATATGTAGGCAGTGAACACATATATATGGCTCAAATGGTTCTGTTTTTCCAGGAAAATAAACGTCTCTTTTAAAAAAAGTGACAGTATCATCAACTTGGTTTAACTACATGTCTTAGATTGCTTCTTCTCTCTCCAAAGCACTGGTTTGCTAGTATGTTTTCCAAGGCATTCTGGAGAGGTTGACATATACCATGCTATTTCAAGCAAGATGCGTCTTCTGGTACAGTGGGCAAATTAACACTGAGCCCTCAGTCTAAGGTAAAGGTCAGTGCAGAAGAGACCAAACAAGCATGGAGCATACATCAAGAAATGAAGCCGACATGCAGAATTTTGATGGAAGTCATAGCAGAAAAAGGCTTAAGGCTATTATTATGTGAATGGACCAAAAATGAAACATGTCAGAAGGACTCCAACACTGACAGCCAGAATATAAATTCAGAGTAATTCTACTTTTGTTGAGGGCAATGGCTATAGATATGGTACACATCTCCCTTGCAAAGAGACCAGGCTGGGCCCTGGCAGGTAACTATCAGAAGTCTAGGTTAAGCATATTTTCTGCAGCCAGAAGCTAAATGGAAGTTAGAACTATATTTGTTGCCCACAAAGATGAGGAGAACCTGGCAATGCATGGGACTAAACAGTGTCCAACTCATTCAGCTGTACAGACTGAGAAGCACCACACCCAGGAACAGCAGCTACAGGTCCAGAAAGCAAATGAAACTCAGGGGGGATAATTCCACCTGTAAACAGGACATGAATGAGGTGACAGCTAGTTGTTCTATGGGGTAGTAAGGTAGAAATGACCAGCTAGCAGGGCAGGTTAAGGGTCTTCACTTTCTCACAAAGCAAAAAATCAGAGCCAAGTCCTCTGCTGACGTTGTACGTTGACCCAAACGTTCAGATGTAACTGCTTTGACATGAAATATCTGCAATATCTTGTCTTTCTTCCATTTCCCTAGGGCCTAAGAACCGGAACGGTAGCTTTTCAGATGTTAGAAGAAGGTGAAGGGGCATCTACTCTTTGAAGTTCCTTACTCCAGGCATTTGAATTAAACAGAATTTCCTCCTCTCTCCTCCCACCCACCCACAGAGATCAAAGTTTTGAACCAGCTAGCTGAAAGTCATTTCCCTCACTACCAAGTTATAAACTTTCTAGATAGCAGGAGAATTAGTGAATCCCTCCAGGAATGCCAAATCAGCCACTACCTGACTTTATAATGTATTTGCACAGCTTCATTATAGTTACTTAACAATTTTCCAAGCCTTGTTAGCACTTCAAAAACATAGAACAACCCCATATTTCTTTTCAGGTAACATTTATCTCATTCCAAAAATGTTCCATAGTGATTTAGCAAGCACCTCCTGATTGAAGAAACTGAATAGAGCAAACTGAACGTCCTATAAAAATATTGGCAGGCGTGCTGGAATTCAGTGCTGGCAACGAAGCAGCAGGGAAGAGTCTAGGATGCCATAGCAGCTGATATGAATAAGAACTGAGTAAGGAACTATTTTCTGTTGGACTCCTAGGCTGACAGACTGGCTGAGCCAGACCTCTGCCCATCTCGTTTCTCAGAGGCTGCTGCTACTACTGACCCACTTTTACTTTGCCACTTGAACTACACGCAAGGTCTCCTGCTCACCTGAATTATTCAGGGCTCTCAAAACTTGAGTCCACGCTAACTAAAGGCTTTTTTCTGCAACCCCGTCTCAGAGTTAGAATCAAATTACACAAATTGTTCCACTGCCTTCAAGAGAAACATGTACATCAGTAGTACATGTTTTCCACAGGGAAAATTGCAACATGGGCCCGATGGCTAAAATACTGACAAGTTATATTACAGAGTTAGCCAACTACCTCCCGCCCCACAATTCACTGTTTTTGCAGAAAAAAAGTCAAGAAAATCTGTTCACAGCTCTTTCAATTTCCACACAGCTAAAATTCATTATGGAAATACTGCCCTGCTATCAGAACCATGTGAATGAATTGATTCAAAGTCTGTGCACTGACCAAGACCATCAGTTGTTGCCTTCCAGAATGTCACTTGCTCCTTGTTGCTCTAAGCAGCAAAAAGGTACAGACATACCTACTATAAGCAGTTTCTGTTTCAAACCAATTAGTGTGACAAAGGTTTTACACTTTAGAAAAGTTACTAAAGACGGGAACTGGCCTTCACGTTGGCACCAGCTTGGATGCAGAGATTTTCCTATGAACTGGACACACCTCAGACTGAAAAGGAAGTTCAGATCCACTCTAGAGGTTTTGCTTTGTTTGGTTCTGTACTCGGGGGTTGTTAACTGACTAGGGTAAGATCAACTGTCAAGTGGCTGAAGCAAATTAAAGCATTACTGCCTTGGATCTTAAGCTTTCACAGCATCACCCTTCTAGCGCTAACTAGTCATAGAGCACCCATCCACTGGAATCACAGCAGATCATTAGATCCCTCGCTCAGTCGATGAGTCATAGCAGGACTTTGGGCCCCTTGAATATCTGGCTGCTCTGAGGGCATGTAGATTAGTAGCTAAGAATGCTGGTTGAGATTTCTCCAGCAGCTCAGGAGATTTAACTGCAACATTTATCTTTAACATCAGAGGGAAGCATGTCACTCTGCCCCCACAACTTCATCACAAATAATTTTCCCAAGTGCTCTGGGATCCCCCAGATCGAAGGCACTGGAGGTGGGCACCACTCTACCACTACAGTCAGCTACTTACTTCTTTAAGCTTGGTTTCTGGGCATTCTGACTGCAAAGTGAGAGTAGCTCCTTCAATATTTCTTGGCATGGGAGTTGAACCAGGATTTATAGTTAGATGAATCTGATCTGGAGAAATAATGTGTTGCACATAACCCTGGGACATTCCTTCATGATCTGCTATTAGATGAAATCCTTCTTCGTGACCCTCTGGTAAAAAAGACAAATGATCTCCACACTGTCCTTCATCCTCGTCATCCTCCAATATGCCATGGTCCTGCTCAATTAGAACAGTTGTCCTGTCATAGACTGTCCCAGATGATGAAGGAAGCAGTCCATTTTTATCCACAAACCTCATCATCTTAACATCTTGGGTCAACTCGTCATCCTCCACTACGTAGCAGATAACATTGTCATCAGGACTATTTTCCCCCATTGTTTAATCGAATTCAGTGCAATGTCGTAAAATGAAAGTGTAACAACTCATCTGCAACAGAGAAGTGAAAAGAGTGAATCAAAACTATTTGGACAGGGCGGTGCCTTTTCATTTCAGCTCTCGAGGGTGTTGGCTCCTGCAAGTTATTCCTTATCCAGGGAACATACCAAGACAACAAGAGGGCTCTTGCATCTGTCTCGGCTGATACACAAACTGGCTTCAAAGCAACCCCAAGCCTTTAAAGCCGGTCACTTGAGATAGCTTTGTTTATACAAGTTTAGAGCACAAGATACATAGATGCAATGCTGGCTTGCATCCACAGATGCTTCGAGCAAATCCCAGGACGTCATTCTCCCATTGTACTCTGCTTTGGTGAGGCTGCAGCAGGAGTACTGCGTCCAGTTTTGGACTACACAATTCAAAAAGGACGCGGAGAAGCTTGAGAGAGTCTAGAGAAGAGCCACGCACATAACCAGAGGTCTGGAGAACAGACCTTATGATGAGAGGCTGAAAGCTATGGGGCTCTTTACCCTGGAAAAGCGCAGGCTCAAGGGTGATCTGGTGGCTGCCTATACGTTTATCAGGGTGCTCACCAGGATCTGTGGGAACGTCTGTTGACCAGAGCACCCAACGGGATGACTAGGATCAATGGTCATGAACTCCCCCAGGGCGGTTTCATAAGGAAGAACATTATTGTCCAAGCCCCCGAGATCTGGAACAGACGGCTGCCGGAGGCAGTGCAAGCATTTGGATGTTTATCTTGCTGGGATCCTATGACCCCAGCTGACTCCCTGCCCTGGGGTGGGGGCTGGACTCAACGATCTTCTGACATCCCTTCCAGCCCTGCCATCTATGAGACGCTCGGGTCAAAAGGGTCCTCAACAAATCGTCGGGTCTGACCCCCTGCCCAGTCAGGAAAGACTGCAGGAGTCAGACAGCCCCAGCCAGGTGCTTGCCCAGACTCCTCTTGAAGACCCCCAGCGTCAGGGACAGCACCAACTCCCATGGAGCCTGTTCCAGATCCTGACAGCCCTCGCCATCAAGAAATCATCTCTAATGACCAATCTAAATCTGCTCTCCACCAATTTGTGGCCGTTGTTCCTAGTTACTCAGGGATGCCTCAGTAAATCAATCGTCTCCCATTCCCCGCTCCCCCAATAAACGTATAGACGGCCACAAGATTCCCCTCAGCCTCGTCTTGCGGAGGGTCCCTCGGTCTCCCCACGCCCGCAGGCCTTGACCGTACACACGGTGTCCTCCGGTCTCACTCGAGGCTGTCCGCGTCCCTCCTGAAGTGCGGCGCACAAACTGGACGCCTGACCAGCGCCGCATCGGGGGCTGCGGGGGGAGGGCACTCCGTCCCGGGAGCCGGCACAGGGCGAAGCGCGGGTAGCCTCGCCGACGGCTCCGTCGCGCTGCCGGCTGGCGTCCGTCCGGGAGCCGACCGCGACCCCAGGAGACCTTCCCCCGCCGGGGCGCGTGGCGGGGCCCGTGCACTGGTCTGCACGAGCCCAGAGCACAAGCCTGCGCGGCCGGACGCCCGCCGCGGCCTGGCTCGCCAGGAGCCCTGCCAACAGGCACCGAAAGGCCCCGCGCCAGGACAGCGGCGGCGGAGACCGGCCCCGTGCCTGGCCGTCCCGCGTCACCCCCGCCGCCCGCCCCCGCTCCGCTCTCACCGAGCTCCCGGCAGCTGCAGACCCTCCTCGCCCTCCCCAGCGGCACCATGGTTCCCAGCGCACTCACTTCCACTTCCGCTTCCGCCGCGCGCGGGGTACGCCGGGACAACGCCGCTTCCGGCCCCGCCCCTTGCCGGGAATAGCGTTCGCGAGGGGCGGGGCCGGCCTGCTTCCCCTGGCAGCGGCGCCAGCGCTGGAGCGCCCCCTGGGGCCTGCGCCTGCCCCTGCACGGCCCGGCCCGGCCCGCCCCGCCCTGCGCACCTCCTCCTCCTGGCCCCCGTCTGGCTGCACCCCGACCTCTGTCCGGCTGCACCCCTGTCCGGCTGCACCCCTGACCTCTGTCCGACTGCACCCCTGTCCGGCTGCACCCCTGACCCCTGTCCGACTGCACCCCTGTCCGGCTGCACCCTGACCCCTGTCCGGCTGCACCCCTGACCTCTGTCCGGCTGCACCCCTGTCCGACTGGACCACTGACCTCTGTCCGGCTGCACCCCTG
>JAGPOW010000145.1:1106655-1134932 GCA_030014935.1 Caiman crocodilus
ACACACACACACACACACACACACACACACACACACACACACACACACACACACACACACACACACACACACACACACACACACACACACACACACACCGCACTTCATCTGAAAGGTGCTGGTCAACCTCACCAAGGCCATTCATAGACTCGTAGAAAATGAGGGAGGGAAGGGACCTCAGGTGGTCACATCGAGTCCATTACTCCAAGCAGGACCAACCCCAACTGCATCATCCCAGCCAAGGCTTCGTCTACCCGGGTCTTCGAAACCCCCAAGGATGGAGACTGGGGAGCCTGCTCCAGGGCTTCACCGCCCTCCTTATAAGAAAGTTTTTCCTAATATCCAACCTCAACTTCCCTTGCTGCAGATGGAAACCATCGCCCCTTGTTCTGTCATTGCAACCATGCTGTGCAAGCCAGCTTTGTGAGACGTTACAGGCCCCCTTCAGCAAGCCCTTCCCTCTCTGAGCAGTTTTTATCCCATGCCCTAGAGAGAAGGCATCTCTTCCTAAGGCCCACAAACCTCTATCAAGGAGGGGTGGATGGTGACCTGCTGTACAACGCATGTGCAGAGCCTGGCCGAGCCACAGGGATGATTCTGGCCCATGCTGAAAACAGGTGCTGGGGGCACCGATGCTATCAGACTGGTGCACAGAATGGATATCACACCAAAAAGCAGTCTCCCACACACTGTGAGCACAGCACATACAACGCCCAGGGCCGACCATGCAGCCACGGGCTACGGGGGAATCAGCAGACAGAGAGGGAGAAGAATCCCCCAGGGCATGAGGCAGGGGCTCGGCTGCCCCTCTGGGAGACCCATCTGTACCTGGTCGTGTTGATAAAGAGCTAGAAATGCCTTCTCTTCCACGAGCTTCTTCACCTTCTCCATGTCCAGCTCTTCTATCCTGTAGTTGAGGTCTCCCAGCCACAGGATCACACTGCGAGGAGAGAACACGCAGGGGCCGGCATGAAGAGCTGCCCAAAGCAGCCAGACCCAGCTCTGCCCATGTCTGCAGATTGTATGAATCCAAGCAAAACGCAAGGAACCACCAATCCAGCCCCTTCCTCTGCTGGCTTTTGAAACAAAGACCTCAGAAATGGTCATTGTAATTGCTGTTGAGACGCAGTTGAGCCCTTCTGGCACCACAGCACCCAGCCCTCCAAGGGACCGGGCTTTGGAAACCCAAATCCTGCCTCCAGCTCTGTGCCCTACTAGCCCAGAGACCCCGGGCAGCCCACTCATGCCCGCTTCCCCCATTTGCAAGCCACATTGACCCACTAGTGTCACTCGAGAGACTGCCCCGAGACCACGGATGGAGGCTCCCACGCACTAAGCACAGCCTTTCTTGTACCCAATGCTGTGTCCAAATGAGAGCCGCACAAACTTGTCCATTAGCCCCATGAATTTGAGAGGCAGCCGCCGGCGGACTGAATCAGAGAACAGCCCTGAGCGCTCAGCCCATGGCTTTGCTCTTCCAAGCAAACCCTCAAAACCCCTCTGGGGAAACGGCTACAGGCCGTCGCTGTTTCACAGCTGAGAAGAGGGAGGCATGGAAGCCCGTCACAGCGGGGGTCAGAGCAAGGAGCTCCGGGCTCCCCAGCCTGGGCGACCCCAGCGCCTCCCAGACTCCTGCCGGCAAGCGGCTAACAGCGAGAGCGCAGAGCCCATCTCCCCTCCCGCCAGAACCCGAGGGCAAGCGCGAGCTCCGGCGGGCGCGGGCACGGGGACCTGGACACGTACTCGTGCTTGTTGATGGTGAGGGGGGGCAAGCTGGGGTCAG
Organism: Caiman crocodilus; assembly: GCA_030014935.1. Taxonomy (NCBI): domain Eukaryota; kingdom Metazoa; phylum Chordata; order Crocodylia; family Alligatoridae; genus Caiman; species Caiman crocodilus. Next base: position 1,108,439 of record JAGPOW010000145.1, read on the forward strand.
CCTGGCAGAACTGCATGCGAGAGCAGATGTCCTTGAAGTCCTGGTTCCTCCGCTCGTACTCCTCGGTGTGCGCGGCCAGGTGGGAGTTCACCACGCACACGCCCGTGTTGTGGAACTTGAACCTGATCGCCACTCCGCCTTTGTTACCCTGCGGGGAAGGCAGCGGAGCCCCGGGGGCTGAAACAGAAGCCCCTGCACTCCTGCACAAGCCCTGGGATTCACCTAGCCCGGGCTGCAGCTCTCCCCCGATGGGAACCGCAAGGACTGGGCCATGCATAGCGCAGCTGTGAAACACAGCGGAGGTGCAAAGAATTCAGCGGCCACTTGAGGAGCCGCCTCTTACAAAGGCAGATTGTGCCACGCGGTACCCGCAGGATCAGTGAAGACAAGGTTCCCGGGGCAGAGAGATGGGCCACGTGATCCTGACGGCCAAGGAAGCCACCTCCAGGGAAGGGAAGTCACATCGGTTCCCCTGATCTACTTATTATGGGAAAAGCTGCAGCCTACTTCAGTCTCACTCAGCAGGGACCCAGCGGGGCGGTAGCCCCCCGAGCTCTGTGCTTCTCCCTGAAAGCTACATCTTCTGCTGCTGCCATATGGGGGATGCGGAGAGCCGACAATTAGCAGAGAGCGGCATGCAGGGAGTCACTGCAATGTGGGATCAGGGAAGAGATTACCCAGCCCCTCCTACCATTCTCCCCATGATCCCAGTCCCCACGGTCTCCGCTTCCACCTCCGAGATATTCGGCGCAAGGTCTGCCTTCACGTAGAGCAGGAGCATGATCCCAACGAGCCGGATCAGCTTCACCTGCAAGACAATCCCTGTAACGTTGAAGCCTGGAAATGGAGCCAGAGCCGGGGCTGCTTCTGCGAGGCCCCTCGCCCCACGTGGAGCTGAACCTGGAGCGGCGTGCCATGAACCAGCCCCCATGCTGCTGTACCACCCTTGGGCATCTCTATGGCATGGCTCAGCACAGGACAGGAGAGACTGGGCTGCTTCCCTGGAAAAGGGACCAGTGCCTGAAACCCTGCCTGGGGGGCAGGCAGCCCTAAAGGCACCAAGCCTCTTGAGCAGGCCCTTGCAGGCACCCCAGTCCTGCCAATGTCCAGAGGCTGGAAACAAGCAAGGAGCAGGCGAAGGCAAGGAGATGGGATCGGGCAGCCTTCCCGTCACATTTACCTTGGCGTACTTGGCACCGGGGTGAAGACTATCAGTTACAGCTTTAAACCACTCTTCCTCCTTCGGCGTGTCATTGAAAAAGAAGGCTTCTTTGCTCAGATCGAGCTCCTGGAAACTGCGTTAGAGGAAGGAACCCGTGGATGCATGCACTTGGCTTGGTAACTCTCCAGCCTTTTCCTCCAGGGAAGAGACATATTCACTGTGTGATGGATCAGTTAAAGAACCAAAATCCCAACTAGGGGCTTAGTGCAAAGCTGAATTCCCATGAGTGTTACGCTGATTTAACCGTAGCAGAGCATGCAGGGGTCTGAGCCCCACTGGGTCTCTGGGGAGAACAGACACGCCTGGAATAGCAGCCAGTGTCGATGGCGCAAACGCTCTCTCAAACCCCCCTTGCCCATCACTGGCTACACACATGCACCCTTGGGTGGGGCTGGCAGGGAAGACGTGCTCACCCAACGCAGTAAATGTCCGGAGGCTCGATGTTGTGGCTCAGCCAGAGCTGGAGGCTCCCTCTGGGCGACTGCCCGTTGACGTTGTACGTCCCCACAAAAAACCTGCAAAGGGGCTTGGCGTCACGCAAACCCTAGACCTGCAGGCCCAAGCCGCAACCTGCTGGGACTGCCCGAGGCTCTGAGCAGAGCAGGGAAGATCCCTTAACTATGCAGCTTTGCAAATATGTCTAAGAGGAACTTGCTCCTGTGGGCAGTGCGACAGACCAGGGTGAGCATCAAGTCACCAAGATGAAGGGATAAGACCGACAGCAACTCTTCTGCAGCGTTTTACAGAGCAGTGTATTTACAGTCCACAGGGGATGCAAGCATTTCACAAAACCATGCCAGACATGGTTGGGAAGATCACCACAACTGCTCTTTCCCCCACCGAACAGCTCGTTCAAAGGGAGTTTAAGCAAAATAAAGTGCTCAGCACGGATCGACCTCTTCCTTATGAACCGTCTCTTCAGAACCAGGCACTTACAAGGATACCTCTGACCACTAACAGACAAATAAGCAACCAGCAGAAAGCAGAGGATGTGCCCCGAGACGGGATCTGGAATGAGACCAGGCATGGGCTGGAGCACAGAGCACTCTTCTCTGCAGCTGGGTGAATGGATTAGAAAGCAGGAAGGCTCTGCTACGTGGCAGGGGATGAAGTGTACTTTCTTCCAAGTCTCCCTTCACTCTGGATTGCAGGTAAAATTGCAAATGTAGACGAGGCTTATGACTAAATACATGCTCCCCAGCACCGTTTTTATTCCCGAGAGGGGTTGTTACCTGAAGTTCTGGATGGAGGTATAGGAATCCTCCCTCTGCACAAGCTGGGATTTAACGATAGTATCTCTCAGTTCAAATTTCTTCACGGACAAGAGGGAAGCCTTGTCTGAAACCATCATGGTGGAAGACCGCACCATCTCGCTAGTGACTTCAGGTTTGGATTTACTCTGCCTGTAACAAAACATGAAACAAGCCCCTTACATGCTCTGCCCATCACTGCACAGTTTAGAGTCTAGACCTTAAACACGCGCGTGCGTGCACACACACACGTGCTCAACGCAAGGATCGCTCCTGCTACAGGAAACCTGCTTTGCACAGGTCAGACTCTCCCCACGGAGGGTCACCCAAGCTGCATACGAGAGTGCAAGGCCAGGATTAGCCCTTCTTGAGATCGCAGTCCCTGAGTACATAAGAGAGTTGCACCGGTCTAACTAAATGGATTTAAAAGCCGGTGAGTCTAGATGAGGCCTCACGCATCTTGCTGCCAGAATTTGAACTGCGTTTCCCACCAGGGCAGGGAGGCGAGTCCATCGCTGGCCGGCCGCCTCTGCCCAGAATCCCTGACTGCAGCGAGAGAAGGAAAAGCTACTTGTTCAGCCATCCTCTGGCCTAAGCCCTCCATGAGGAAGGCAGGGGGGAAGGAGGGTGGCGGGATGGCATTTGAAATGCAGGAGAACTGGGCTTTATTTAGTTTTCTGTGTTTTTTGAAGACAGACATACTAGTGGTGGTCTAGCTCTGCATTGCACATTCCCGCTAATAGCGCTGTTCCTGCAGGGACCCAGGGCTCCAAGGGGGATTGCCTCAAGATTACCCCCGTCCCACCCTCAGCCTTTGGGAGCGATGGTGTGCACACAACTGGATCCACAATCCCACCAGGGGTTGCACACTCAGAGCCTGTCGGGGGGAGGTGAGAGGTTCTTCCTCCCGGCCACAGCAAGCCAAGAAGTCACTGCAGGGGCTTTCTGTTTCTTCCCCCTCCACCTCCACTGATACATAAGCCCTTTACCTGCCGCACGCCCCCCTGGGCCTGCCATCAACTAGTGCAAAGCATCCCCCTCCCTGTCTGGAGCAAACCCCTCGCTGTCAGCGTGCAAAATGCTCCGTGGCCACGGCTAAAAGTCCACGCACGCAAACCCCCGTGTTCTGCCCTTTGCCACCTCCCGCTCCTGCAACCTCCTTATCAAAGAGGGTAAAGACCGGAAACCCCGCTGTACCTGAGGGCAGCTTTATCGACGCTGTCATGGCTCCAGCTCTGATTCACTGCCAGATTTTTCTCGTTCTGCTTGATGTCTTCAGACCCAACAACTCCTGAAAGAAGCAGCACAGAGCAAGGGAACCCTCCCTGAAATGCTTCAAGGCTGAGACAAATGCAAGGAAACCGCCAGCCGAGCGCCTTCCCATGTTCCCGGGGGGGGGGGGGGGAAAGGCTTTTATTTTAAGAGCACTGAATTCCTCCGGGTGCAACAAGGCTAAAGGATCTCTGCAAATATCAGCTACAATCCCCCTAAGCACAGCGAAGTTCTGCTGATTTAGAAAAGCATGGGGATATTTGCTTCTAATTTGGAAATGTGCATGAAAGTCCCTTGGACAAACACAGCTGGAGCTGGAACGTAGCATTGGGAGAACACCGCATTACAACCAGGAATCAAACTTCTCATGGGAAAAGGGAAAAGGCAGGGCAGGGCAGCAACCTAGAAGCGAACCGGCTTGGGAAGGCTGGAGCTTTCACATCTCCATCCCCCAGGAACCACGCCTGGCCCTTTTACTCGTTACCCGAAGATCCACAAACCTGGCACACCAGACAACCCCGCTGCCTCCGGCACCATCACGAGGCGGGTCTGGCTGTGCCGGCTCTATTCTAGTCCCGTAAGCCCCGCGAGCTGCTGCTTATCTGAAGGACACCATGCATTTCCTCAGGAAACCTGACCCTTGACAAGCTTCCAGCAAATGCCAGGCTCGCTACCAGAGATATCTGGTCTCCGAACACCAGCAGCCCCCGTGAAGACAGGGGACGAAGGGGGGCTGGTGTTAACCTGACTGTCGATTCTCGGCCCCTCACCCGGACCAGCGCCTGCAGGTGCCGAGCGCCCTGTACAGCCTAACCGACCTGATCAACCTGCTAATCGCCTCTCTCGGCAGCCCCCCTCCGCCTGCATCCTTCCACGTCACACAAACTCCCTTGCTGCCAGCCCAGCCCCGGCATCCGACTACAGCAGCTCCCTGAACCAGTCCTCCAGGGCTGGGCTGCCGCAGGCTAGCAGGGCTCACCGCCTCCGCGCCGGGATCCCGGAACGAGGGAGGCCGGTGCCGCCGCAGCAGGCGGGTCAGCACCACACCCAGCGCCCAGAACCGGAGGATCCGCTTCCCGGGCGCGACTCCAGGCAGGCAGGTCGCCGGCTGACGAGGCTCAGAGCAGGAAACGCCGGTCGCTCGAGCAACCTTTGCTCCCAGCCCTTACCCGTCCGCGTCCCCCTCCACGCCATGCTGGCTCCCACCCATGTCCAAGGCCGCTGTGCTCCAAAATAGCCCGACGCCGCAGCGAGCGCGGACGAGCGAAGAACGTGGGAACCAGATACTTGCAGCGAGCGCACGTGACTGGGTCGGCCCCGGCTGTAGCAATGCTACCTGCTGGGTGGCGGGGAGTCGAATCCTCCTCTGTGCCGCTCGCGCCCAAGAGCAGGCTGGAATCAACCCCGGGGCAACGCAGCCTGCCGGACTCGGTGCGATCTTCCCCGGCTCGTGGCTGCGGGCTGGCTCGCAGAGGGCGGCACCGCTTGCTGTCACCTCCGTGCTGAGATCAGGGCTGCTCCTGACGCCTACGCAATCGCAGCAGCAGGCACCAAAGTCCAGGAGCTAGCTGGCCTTGGGCAGCCCTGAGCACGCACGCCCACCCCGGTCGGTGCAGGAGGGCTTCCTGGGGCAGCGTGGAGAGAGGCCGCAGGTATCCTGGCCATCCGCAGCGGTCGGGAACCGCTGCTGAGCCCACCGCCAGGCAAGAAACAGCGAGACAAGGGGCGCAGCCATGCCCCTCGCTTCCAGAGGGCACATGCATCTGCTGCCAGCACCGGCTCACTCGTGTCCTGGCCCAGACCCAGCTCGCCGGAGCAAAGCCTGTCCCACCCCAGGCGAAGCAATGTCTTACCTGCCGGATCTCAGCCTTGCTCCCGGGGAGCTGCCCCACACCTCGCTCACAAGCCGCGCAAGCTGCCGGGTCTTTGCCACTCACTGCAAACGCCTCTGTGCCGACTGCGCTCGGCGCTTGCTGGAGTGCCCAACTACTCTTAAAAGGGAAGGTTTTCTGGGGGTTTGTTTCTTTTGCTGCAGGCCCAAGCGGGCTGGATGTGTGCAACTCGGCGACACCCACATCTCCTGATAACACAGAGCTTGTTTCTGAGATTACACATCAAATGAGCACACGGAAAGACCAGCTCTGCTCACTCAGGGGCAGAGCTCAGCTCTGCAGAGCTGCAGTCACTGGCGGAGAAGCTTAAGATATTATCAGGCTTGCAGTCTGCTCCCCCGGCCTTTCATTCAAGCCACAAACAAAATGGAAAGGGCTTCACCTGGGTGTTCACAACCGCCAGACCAGAAAACCTCCGTCCTGGTCTTGGGAAACCTCCGTCTGCCCACAGGAAAAGCCCCCACACCTGGCGGGAGGATTTACTGGGGTTTGAAAATCCTTTACACTCACACGGCCAAAACCCACGTTGCATCCGAGTGGGGGGCCGCTCCTGAAAGGAGCCGAGCGACGGCTCGCCTGCCAGGAAGCCGAGTAAGAAGAGACACTAGCAAAGATGTGCTCACAGGGCTGCTCTCTTTGGGGCACAGGTCAGGTCTGGATTGGTGCCTTTACCCCCACAGAGCCGTGCAAACAGCCCGGCCTGCCAGGGAGCAAAGCCTGCTGCACCCAGCAACAACCCCTCCCCTCATCTGCATGGAAATGGGCCAGGTTGGGGACACACCTAGAAGAGAAGCACCCGCGAAAAGCTAGTATCAGCCCAGGCTGATAATTAGCAACCGGCCAAGGAGGCGCCCCGGCACCCTGTTCTGCCTCCCCGGGAGAAGCCCGGAGGAAGGATGCAGTCATCTGCAGGATACTTCAGAGAAAATCCAAAGCATTTTATCCCCCTGAAACCGGACAGGTCAATGCTGGGGAACACCTGACGTGGAGCAGCAACACACACTTGCCCTGGTGTGGGCTTACAGGACACCAAAAAGCCAGCGGAGCAGCTTGGAGCCATTCACCACCCCCAAACCAGGCCAGGGACAGGTAGCAAAGGCTCAGGTGCTCCCTCGCGCCAGACAAACCAGACACGCATCAGTGATGAATTAAGCGGAAGCACGGGTGAGAAGTCCTTCGGTTGTTCTGGGGCAGGGCTATAAGTCTTCTCCCTAGGCTGCAGCTCAGTCGCTCGGCGCTGCCCGGGGCCCTGCACGCTTTCCCAAGGGGACCCAGCAGCCTGGGCTGGCCGTGACGCCGGACCCAGCCACCTGCCACTGGCAGTCTCTGGGGCCACCTCGTCCCCTTGGCCAGCACCCACGCAAGGCACCTGCAGAGGGAAGCCACAGCCAGAGCAAAAAACCACTTCAAATTCATCCTGCACCAAGACCCCTCTTCCTGCGGCGAGCCCCCGAGACTCGGCGAGCTCACCGTGCCCTGCACCTTTCCAGCCTCCATCCATCCTGCCGCTGGCTCCAGCAAACCCTTCCAACAGCAGCGCCGAAGCCACCTTACCCTGCCAAGCTGCAGGCACGAACTAAACACCACTCCAAAGACCTCGTCTATCTTGACCTTCAGTGCCCGGCGGGGTCCGGCGATGCCGGGGCAGGGACCCGTGTGCATGGTGCAGGCAGAGCGCTCCTCCTGCGGATGCTCTCTGTGCGGGTGGGATAAAGCCATCCCCGCCACGAGCCACATCAGTAGAGAGCCGCGTTGCCAGTATTGCAGCAGCTACAACAGAGGTCCCAGCCTCTTTGTGCCCCGAGGAGCCAGCAGACATCCCCAGGGCGGGCCTGACCCATGCAGGAAGCGTTCACATCCTTGGCTCGCCTGGCCAGACAGACTGGGCAAGGAGGAGGTGGCTGATGCCAGGAACAGGCGAGCGGCTGAGCGCATGACCACAGCGCAATGCCCCTTGCTTCCCATGCAAACCCTGCGCGCGGACAGAAAGCTGCTTTGCGAGGCGAGAAGTGTGCACGGGGCCCGAACAGCAAACAGGATTTGCAGTTAAATGGATTTAATGGCTAAAGAGGCGCTTTCTATTAAAAGGCAGTGAAGGCGCAGTTCAAAGACTGTCCTGCAGCCAAACAACCGAGCCTGCATCTCAGGAGATCAACCTCGGCTCCAAACTCTGCGCATTGAAGTCAGTTAGCTTTGCAAACAGATGCTAGCCAACACCTCCCTCCGGTCACCACGAACCCTGAATAGCAAAGGAAACGGGGCTGGCCTCGACGACCTTCCGAGGTGCCTTCCAGCCCTAATGTCTATGAAAGCAAGCAGAGGAAGCGCCCAGTCCCCGAAGAGAACCGGGGCAGCTAAGGGTTCTCAGACACAGGGACTGGCGGAGGCTGTGCTAGCTCCGTGCCCATCCAGACACCGGGTATACCAGCATTCTCCACTGGCATCACCCTAGCTACTAGGAGGGAGGAGAAGAACAACCCTTAAAACTCTCCCACTCGAAAACAACAGAGCGAAACCTTGAAACAGCAACTTTGTCAAGGTCTAATCCCCGGCTCCGATAATAAACCTCCTCCCAGGAGTCACACAGGCAGGGACGACAATGTTGCCGTGCTTCAGAGATAGGGGTAGGGATTTGCACGGAGCCGAGGGATGCGTGCCTGCACACAGAGGTACTTCCCTCTCCAAAATGCCTATGCCAAGATCTCTCCCAAACCAGCAACGGTGATTTCTGCTTCAAGGCTGTCCAGGAGGCAGGTCAGATGGGACATTTCAGTTTCCCTGGGACTGTCCTGTGCTGTCCTACCAGCACAGGCTATCACATGCAATTAAACTCGGGAGAGAAGGAAAGGAAGAAAAAGAGGATATAAAACTTAAAAACAGAGAAGGAAATAGAAGGAGTGTGATTCTGAAGCAACCTCATCTGGAAGAAATAAGGATCTGCACGAAACCGGAGAGGCACAATCGGCGTTCGGAGCTAGCAAGGGGGTGCAGAAATGATCCATGCCTACTTCTAGCTCCCGGTCCCCCCGACCGCCCTCCAACGAACCAGGCCGGCCCTCACCTGACCACCTTCCCCGCTGCAGGGGGGCCGAGTGCAGGGCTCCCTCGAGGAGGGCACGGTGGGCTGTAACAGGCAGGTCTAGCCGAGGCTGGAGCACGCACGTGGCCAGCGACGACCGAAAACAAAACCAGCCCCACAGCTCTTCCCGTCGCCCCTCTACGTTCCTGTAGCGCCGAACGGCTTCTCTTGCAAAACACTCTCCGACTTACAAGAGTCCGGGGAGGAGAGGGAGCCTCAGCCTGATCCGCTGGACCCTCCCGACTGCAAAAGGCTCTTTGCAAAAGCGCCTGTGCTCTGCTTTGCATAGCCTCCATGCAAATGTAGCCCTGGCTTCCTCTTGCATGGCAGACGCGCTGTGCATGTGGGTCAGAGGCCCCGCAGCGGTCAACCCTCCAGAGACAACCATGTCTCTGGCAACGGCAGGGCTTCCGCCAGACCGGAGCAGAGGTCGCATCAAACACCGGGACCTGCACCAGGGCCCTACGCCTCCAGGAGAGGGACTGGGCCACCTCCAAGTGACCCCCAGGCCCAGCCCAATTCCCGCAGGTGTCAAAAGAGTCCTTCCACTCAGCAGAGCTCATCCGGCGCGCAGGGACCCTTCTCCTCCTGCAAAGCACCTGCTCTGCCCCGCCACCACCCTGCCCCCGGGCCCCAGGATGCGAGCGACGGAAGCGCTGTGCTCCAGCGCACGGCGCAGAAGAGAACAGGAAGCCGAGATGCAAAACGCTGCAGAGAAGCAAACCAAAAACCCCAGTGCTGCCCGACTCCCGAGAGCAGCTCCCAGAGCAGGGCGCTGCGAACAGCTGAGAAACCATGCCCGGCGGGCTGCCCACCGACCCCCGCGAGGACCGTCCTCCGCCGGCAGAAGAGGAGCGGTGATTTCCTCGGGGGCTGGCAGCGCGACGCCCCTCCCCACGCCGAGGAAACAACACGGGTCAAACTCCAGGACCGAAGCGGAGCGCGTGCAGCTCCGGGCACCGAGAAGGGAGATGTTTGCAAACACGCCTCCCCGTGGCACGGTCCCTCCCGCCCCATTGTAACCGGCCCGATCCTCAGAGGTGCCGAGACCTGGAGCAGACCAGAGGTACGCAGCCCCCTCCACGGGCTGGAACAGGGGGTCGCCACCCCGAGCGCCCAGGGCACCCCTCGTTAGACTGGGGGCAGCCAGCTCGCAGGCGGAGGGAAAGACAATGGAGCAATGTTTCTGCTGCGCAGACCTCAGAAAGCCCGCGGCAGGGTGGAGCGTTTAACGCGGGGGATTCCTGGTTGCGACCGCCGGGTGGATCTCGCGGATCGTGTTGGCGCAGCCAGCAGCGCACACATTATGTAGCGCCCCGCGGTATCCTTGAAAGGACCTCGGCGTTCAAAAATCACCCTCCCTCCATCCAAAATCACCCCTTGCTCAAGCGTGGCTGTACCCAGACCAGCACAGCTCATCCCTGTCTGGGCAGAAGAGTAATCTGCTCCAGCATGAGACAGTTTTGCCCGTTCCAGCCAAGGACGTGCTCCGCGCCACAGACCCAGCCCGAGATTAGTCATACCTTTTTCAGGGAGGAGCGCGGGCCCAGAAACGCAGCTCTGAGCCTTATGATGAAATGACCCCCTGCACGCAGGTTCTCAACACAGCAGCCTGCGAGACAGGAAGGCAGAAGGCGGGAGGCAATTAGGAGATGACACTCACGTGACCATCCTCCCAGCCACAAGCTCAGATAAGAGGCTGCATGCATGAGAAGGAAACCACGGCTTATCAGGCTCTAACTCCCGGGACGCGCAGAAGCGGCCTGTCTAGGACACAGGCTGACCCAGCGGCAGGAATCTGCAAAGACAAGCCAGGGCTCAGCAAGGGGCTGGCCCAGAGACAAGGCCATGGATGGGGCCTGCAGGGCCGGGGAGCGAACCCCCCGCATGATGCAGTGCTCCTAAAACACCCCGAGAAAGTGCCCTCGGGGCTCTTCCCGAAAACCCCATCCCGCTCCGACAGGGCTGACTCTCAGCCTGCTTTGCCGCAGTGCGGACCCGCCGCTCGCTGCCCTGCCCTGCCCTCTGCGAAGGAGAACGGTGGTCCGCTCTTGTCCTTCGGGCAGCCTGGCCTGCATCTGAAACCTCCTCCGTGTCCCACCTTAACCTCCCTTCTTCCAAACCGAACATACCTCGAGCTCCCCTCTCTCGGCTGGATGGCACCCCTCGTTTTTGTCACCTGCCTCTGGGTCTCCACCTCCTTCAAACACAGCGCTCAGGACTGCTCTCAGTGGGGCAGGTGACAGGACAAGGAGCAATGGGCTCGGGCTGCAGCAAGGGAAGCTGAGGCTGGATATTAGGAAAAACTTTTTCACCAGGAGGGTGGTGAAGCGCTGGGACAGGTTACCCGGAGAGGTGGTGGACTCTCCATCCTGGGAGGTATTTAAGACCCAGATAGACAAAGCCGTGGCTGGGATGATGTAGCTGGGGCTGGTCCTGCTTGGAGCAGGGGTTGGGCTGGATGTGACCCCCGGGATCCCTTCCCACCCTCGTTTCTGTGATTCCTATGAACCGCACACAGGACTCCAACTGAGGCCTGGCCGCACAGCGTCGAGAAGGACTATCGCTTTCTGCATCTCACAGCTGAGGTTTCTGCTCACGCAGCCCAAAACCGCATTCGCTTTTATTGCAACTGCAGCACACTGCTGCCTCGCGTCCAGCTGGACCCACCGAGACCTTCCCAGCAACACAAGTGCCCGGTCGACATCTCCATTCTCCAGGGGTTTCTAGCGCATGGCTCCCCACTCCTCCAAAGGGCCTGCAGTCACTGGATTCTGCACCCGCATCCAAATCCTTCACAGAAGCACGAACACCAGACCCCTGCGGAAACCTCCCGCCAGCCTGACGCTGATCCATTTATCACTGCGCTCTAATTGCAGTTCTTCAGCCACTTTGAAATCAATGATACATAACCGGCTTTTTGATGCACAAGCCATTTGCTTTCCGTTTATCTCTGTAACTCATCTGAGAACGGCGTGTCTAATGCAGCTTCTGGAAAGCATCAGTCTAAGTGTGTTAAGCAAACAGTGCCTCTTTAGTCTATTTTCTTCCTACATTTACAGGCTTTTGTTAAAGATCTCTGCTGCCTGGATAACTTCCAGCAGAAAAAAGCCTCCTGTAACCCTGGAAGAGGGGCATTGAAAGGCCAAGAGCTCCTGAAACCCGCAGCCCTCGCTCAGGTCGGGTCCGGTCCGAGCGCCTTGCTGGCTCTGCTAGCTGGGAGCAGGATGAGCCGCGAGCCCCAGGTGCAGGTGCAGGATGGTGCTCCTGTTACTAGAGCACTTGCTCGCTTCCTCTGAGCTGCCGCCCAGCACCACGCGCTCTTTAATGCGCTTACCCCACAGCGCTCCAGGCCGGGAGGGGACCCCTCCCCGTTTTAGCGATGGGAGATCAAGGAACAGCAGCTAAGTGACATGCCAGAGGCCGCGCAGGAAGTCTGCTGCAGCACAGGGGCTGGCCCCGAGGTCCCAGGCTAGTGCCCTGACCAGCGCAGCGTGCCGAAGCTCCCCGGTTACACTCAGCTCAGCTCCCCGCCCGCCGGACAGGACCCTCTCGCTGCAAGAGACCTCAGGTGTCGAACGCCCGCCACCGGTCTACTGGAACGCGTGCGCCTGCTCCCACCGCGGGCACCAGCCTGTACAGACCCTGGAGGGAGCACCTTCGAGGGAGGGGAAAACATCTTGCTGCAGGTTTTCACTGGACTGGCAGCGAGGGGGAAGCCGCTGCAGGGGCAGCCCAGCCCCCGGCTCGTGCCCGGCGCCGTCTGGGAGAGTCGGGCAGAGCGCTGCGGCCCGATGCCAGCTGCACCCGCACGCGGGCCCTTTGCCGGCACGGGGACGGGGGGAAGGCAGCGCCCGGGGGCACGCCTGCTCCTCCGGCCCAGCGAGCCGGGCACGCGGCCGCGGATCGGTGCGTGCACACGGGCCGCCCCGCGCACGGCTCCCCCGCCGGGCACTCGCGGGACAGGGCGGCGGGGCCCGCGCAGCGCCCTACCTGCGCCGCCCCGCGCCGCCGCGGACATCGCCCCGCTCCAGCTGCCGCCGGCGCCGCCCCCGGCCGCCCAGCAGCCAATCGGCGCCCGGCCCCGCCCCCTCCGCCTCAGGCCCCGCCCCGGGCGCTCCGCGCTATGCCGGCCCAGCGGGGCGCGCTGACACACGTGCGGCGGCCGGGGGGCGGGGCGGGGATGCCCGGGGGGGGCCCTTATCCCCCTCCCGCTGCCGCCCCGGGCGGTGGGTACCTGGGCAGCACTGGCCGACGTCCTGCAGGAAGGTGCGTGTCTGCGAGCCGAAGGGCAGGCGCACCAGCAGGCCCGCGTCGCCCGAGCCGATCTGGACCGTCACGTCGGAGCCTGCGCGCAGCGGGAGGAGGGAGTCGGTGCCACGGTCCGTCCCGAGGACCAGCCTCGTCCCCGCCTGGGGAGGTCTTCCCGCGCAGCGACTTAGACGGCCCGAATCCCAGCCCCCGGCCCCAAAGCGTTTGATAAGCACAAGCCCATGGTCTTGCACGGGACCCCACGCGTGCCAGCCGGACGCGGCTGCCTTGGCACGAAAACGAGCCGGGCGTCCGGCACGCGAGCCGGGGAGGGGGAGCCCGCCCGAGCTGGACGCAGGGCCCAGGCTTACGAACCGCCCGGGCCTAGCAAGACCAGGCCCCAAAAGCACGTCCAGGCCAGAGCAGCGGAGTCCCCGATGGTCCGGCGGCCACCCAGACCCCGTCCCGCGAGCCAGCGGCGGGCTCCTCCAGACCGCGGAGCCCAGCTGCACCCCGAGGCGTCATTACTGCACCTCAGGGCTCCCGCAGAAGTTGGAGCAACCCCAGACGGAGACTCACCGATGACACGAAGGTCGCTGTCAGGCGTCACTGTCAGGAAAGGAAAGGCGCCGGGTTAGGGACCGGCGGTGCCCAGCAAGAGCTGGCAGACAGACAGAGGGGCCAGCGAGAGGGGGGCCGAGAGCGCCGGCGGGTCGGAGGTAGTCGCCGAGAAGGGGAGCAAGCCCAGCTTTCGGGGAGCGGAGCCGCACGCAGAGCAGTGCTCGCCCGCGAGCGACCCGGCTCCCTTCCAGGCCGCGCGGAGCCGTACCTTCCTCCACAGCAAACCCCTCCGCGATGGGCAGGACTCTCTCCAGGCAGACGTCCTCCGCCGTGATCGCCATCCGCCGGTGGGTGTAGATGAAGATCCTGCGGGCACGGAGCACCAGGTAATGCCACCTCTGCTGCAGCCCCCAGCGGGATCCCAAATTGCCCCGTCCCAGCAGCGTGGTCCCCTGCTCGCGCAGCCGCCTGCAGCTCCCACCCATCCCCTGGCCCGCCGGCCTGCTTAACCTTTGGCAAACGACCCCATTGCCTGCTGCGGAAAAGCACCAAGCAAGGGCCCCTGGAGCCGGGGCTGCTAGACCCCGGAGTGAGATGCAGCTTCCTTCCCCGCTGCCCCTCCGAAACCCAGCCCGAGGAGGTGCATTCGCACCACTCCACGGCCTCTCGGCTTCTCACGCAGCCACCAAGGGGGTGCTCAGGCCAGCGGGGTCTCAAGCACCTACGCGTGCTCCCCGTGGCTCCGGACGAGGCCCAGCAGCCGGCTCTCCACGCTCTCGACGCCCACCAGGACGCCCTGCACCGCCCGCGGCTCGTGGTCAAGGAATCATGGGTGCAGCTGCTGGAGCCGTGGGAGGCGGGCTGGGCTCCTGACTCCGCAGGGGCTGCATCGCCAGCCTCTTAAAACGCCTCCTGCTATTTCCGCTCTGTTGGATCCTCGGCTCTGCCCCGCTACTCTGCTTCCTCCGCCTTGCTCTGCACGCAGGGAGCTGCCACGGGGCTGGGATCCTTGCAGCGGGCGGAGGAGGCTTTGCTCAATTTGGGGACCCCGGGGGGGTGGGTGGACACTGTTAGCACCGCGCCCACGCCAGCGCCGTACGACAAGAGCAGGGACGCGGAGGCTGATTTGGTCACCGGGAAGAGTCCCGTCCCCGCTGCCCTGCGTAGCATCCCTTTCCCCTCTCTACGGGCAAGGCCCACACAAAGGATACGATCAGGCAGGTCTCCCCCTCTGCCAGCGTCTCCTGAATAGCAACCGACTGGTCCATCCTCCGGCCCTGGAAGACAAGGGGGGAGGAAGCCCGTGCCCGAGTTTTGCCAGTTCTCAGCCCTGATCCCCCCAGCGCCGTGATGAGAGGCCACAAGAGGGTGCCCCGCCGCCGGGACTGCGAGCGCACGGGCAGCCCCGGGCACCCGGCAGTGCCGGCCGTTGCATCGGCACAGGCCCAGGGACCCGGCCCCTGCCGGCCCAGGGCTACGTGGCCCCGCATGCTAGCAGGAGCCTGCCGAATGCAGGCCTGCCCCCGTGCAATGCAAACCACATCCCTACCAGCTGCCGCCGTCGTGCCAAATCTTTCCCAGCTGCCCCGTTCCCGCAAAGGACTGAGGCTGGCGATGTCCCAGCGCTCGGATGCTCCCGCGGCCTCCTGGAAGAGCCAACTCCGCCGGCCCCGTTGTCTGGAACCGGACAAGGAGAGCACAGAGACCATGTCCCTGCTGCAGCTGGAGCCCCCCTGCCTGCTGGGCCCCCTCCCCGCTTCCTCTGCCGTGCTCCGCTCTGGCTGCTTTCCCACTTCCTCTCTGGCCTGCTCTCCTGCCCGATCCGCGCCGGCCGCGCTCCCCTCCCGGGCGTCCCGGCTCTGCGTGGCTGGACGGGGGCTGCAGAGCGCCACGGTCACGGGCTGAACTGGGAGCAGCCCCCGGGGCTGGCCTTCCAGAGAGGAACAGGCTGGCCTTTGTTTCCGCGGCCAGCTCGGTGCTCAGCCCAAGGGGACAAGCTGCAGCCGTTCGGGTCCCGTCTGGGGGGGCTGTTGGCACTGGCGTCAGGCATGCGGCCAGCCATCTGGGCAGCTTGCCCTTGCAAGGACTGGGCCTCCCAGTTGCGCCCCGTGCGCCCACCTCCCCAGCACTGGTCGCACCAGGCGAGCTGGCACCTAGGCCCCTTTGCTTCCCCAAAGCTAGGCCTGGCTCCGCTTCGCTTGCTCTTTGCTGGGTGCCTTTCCTCAGCCGCGGCGCTCCCCCGGGGCTGTCACTCGCACGCGGGGGACCAGGGCAGCTTGCACGCCTGCGGTACCTCTCTGCAGCCTGCCGTCAGCGAGCTTACTTCATCTCCCAGCGTTCCCGCTGCCCCGTGCTCCCAGCCTGCACTGAGGTCCTCCACCCTTAACCCTTTACTCCAAAAAAAAGAATAAAAAACAACCACTTCTGGTGGTGCCGCCCCGAAGAAGGGCAGACGGACATCTCCATCCTTGCTGCTAGCGAAGCCTCTCATCTGCTTCCCGCGGCGTTTGCGGTTCAGCCCGTGCCGCGAGAACGGGCTCGCAGACCTTTTGCTGCCCCGGCTCTGGCCGGATGCTGCCGGGCTGGGTTTCGCAGGGCACAGCTGGGGCAGTCAGGGCACGACCACAAAGGAAAAGCACAATATCACCCCAGCCCCTTTTTTCTCGGGCCTAACCTGTCTCTCGAAGGAGGGGGCTCTGTGGTCCAGTGCAGAAATCCAAGCCACGCGCCTCAGGAATTGTTTCTGCTGTTTATTTTCCTGCCTCAGATCACAGACCCAAGGCACCTTTTTTTTGCAGTGTGCGGTGCAGCGCCTGGGAGCCTTGCTGGCCGAGCGCAAACACCGGGGAGCTTTTGTGTGCGCCCGGAGAGACCCGGGCGGGACGGTGGAGGCCTTTCTAGCCGGGGAGCATCTCAGATCTGCAGGGTGTGTTGGAATAAGCTCTTCCCCACAGCCACGCGGACCGGGCAAGACCCTCTCCTCCGCCAGCGCTGCAAGCCATCCCTCATTGAAACGCAGCCATGCCTGGCGCTGGCAGAGCCCAGCTGGCACGAGCAAACTTTGGAGCTTCTGTCTCGTTATGCAAATCGGCGCCTGTGCGGCCCGCCCGCGAGCAGGTGCCAGGAACTGGGCCCTGCACAGAGCGACGGCAGGACGGTTTGGCTTCTGCCAACACCGGCTGCAGCGACGCCGTGGGTGGCCGAGGATCCGGGAGTCCTGCAGCGCCGCGTGCATGCGCTCGGAGCAGCCTCTCCTGGGGCCTGGCTGCCCTCGCCCCCGTGCTCCTGGAGACGGCCCGGCAATGGGGAGGGAGACCTCCAGGTGGGAGTGCCAGGTGCTGGATGCAAACCAAGCCACGGTCATTAACAACACGGGTCGACACACGTATTTATTTATAGAGGATGTCTCTGCAGGGGACGGGGTCCGAGATATAACGGCAACAGCAACAGAGCACGACGGGCCCAGCGGCGCCCGCGTCGGCACAGCCGTGAGCAGCGTTGGGGCTGACGGGGTCTGGCTCCCGTCGGGCCGGGATGGGTCGTGCACCGTCAGCCTGGGGGCAGGAACAGGTGGCACCGGATTGCTTAGCAGCAGGCTAAGCCCAGATTAGCACGGCGCTACAGCGAACCAGGGATTTCCAAACGGGCACCGAGGACCTGGGCGGCCTTTGGAGAAAACCCCATTTCCTCGACTAAGACGTCAGAGAGGAAGTGCTGCATCCTTCGTTTGACCCTGCCTGGACCTGGACTTACAGCAGGATCTTGCGAGGCTTCCTCCACCCCGCTCCAGTCGCCCCCAACCCCCGGGAAGGGAGCGCCGCGCTGCCGCAGCTGCAAGTCCCACGGGGGCCGGGGTGTCGGCAGCGACCCGTGGGGCTTTCCCGCCTGCTCGGCGCCTGGGCTGCACCTCTGCTTTGGATCGTGCCGGGGTGGGCACGATTTTGAGGGCTCGCGGTTGACGGTGCTGCGGGCCAGAGCTAGAGCAGTCGGCCCTCCGGACGTGGGGCAGGACCGGCCCCAGCGCCGCTGGTTTTGGGGGCTGAAGGCACCAAGGGAAAAGCTGGGGGAGGTTGTACAGGCCTGGCGTTGAAGGCACCTGGGCAGCACGCAGCTCCTTGGGCAGGGAACCCCACTCCCAAGAGGATGGGTGGCTTGGACGGCAGCTGCAGCCTCAGCCCTAGAGCCTGCCTGCAAGGAGGGGCCCCTTCACGCCTGCGACGACGCGGGGGCTCGCGGCACGGCGCGCCCCGCTGCGCAGGTCCGGGGACCCCTCGGGCGTACGGCTCCCCGCTCCCGCCCTCAGCAGCCTAAAGCGGGGCTGGCCGAGCGCCCGGGGGGGGACTGGGCTTTGTCCCCAGCCTCTCCCAGGCACAGGAGAAGCGTTCCTCCGGGACAGCCCCAAAACCCACCCCCCAGGCACCCTGCGCACGGCCCCGGGCCCAGCCGGCGCGTGCAACAGCTGGGAGCCGTCCTGCGGGGAGGGGAGAAGCCCGGGGCGCCGTCCTGCCTGGGCACGAGCGAGCAGAGGGAGTTTCCTAGCAAGCCTTAGCCGAAGGGAGAGCGCTACAGCGAGCCTAGTGCGTGCCCCGGGCCCCCAGCCCCGCGTCAGCCTGCCGGCCCTGCTTAGCCCTGGAAGGCAGCGAGGACGAGGACCGCGCCGCCGGCCAGGAGCTGCAGGATCGGGGCCAGAGCCGCCCTCCCAGCACCGTTGACGTGCACGTGGCCGTCCAGCTTGAGACAGCTGGCCTTGGGGCCGGCGGGGCAGCACTCCTGGTAGCAGGTGGTGGCCGCTCCGCGGGCGCACACGGGCTTGCCCTTCTTGCAGGCTTTGCTGCACCCTGCGACATAGCTCGAGCCCGTCTTCTTCATCTGGCGGGAGGAAGGACGCAGGGGTCGGTGTGGCCTGGCCCTGCCCGCCTCCGGCTTGCGGGCACGGAGCCTGGCTGCCGGCGCAGCTTCCTGCTGGAGCCTGGGGAAAACGAGCACGGGCCCCCCCCGGAGCACCCCGGGGTGGGACAGGAGCCACAAACACCCCCGTAAGCGCTGCCCCGGGCCAGAGCAACTGCAGTGTGGCTGCACCGCCACGCCCAGAGCCGCCCGCCCCGCTCCCGGCGCCCCATGGCCCTGTTGCTGCCGCAGGCAGCTGCGGTACCTCGCAGAAGTCAAAGCCGACGATGCACCGGCCGGCGGGCTTCTTGCCCTTGAAGCAGCCGTCCCCGCGGCAGGAGAAGGTCGCGCACACTTTGCCCTGCAAGAGAAGGGGGAGCAGCCGCTGGCGCGCTGGACTGGAGGGGGCGGTCGGCGCTGGTGCCACGCTCCCTGTTTGGGGGGGAAACGCGCGCGGCGGGTGCCGGTGCTGGCTCTCAGCTGGGCCCTGGGCACCGTGCGGCGGGGCCTGCCCTCAAAGAGCAGCTCGGGCCAAGCCAGCGCGGTCGAGACGGCTGCATCGTGGGGTCAGAGCCCCGCGTGACGTGCACCCCGGGGGCTGTGGGATGCCCAGCTGCCTGCCTGCCCCCTCCTCCACCCCGGCACGGACGAGAAGCAAACCCCTTCGGGCATCTCTGCGGAGCGTCGCGGGGGAGCAGCTCCCCAGCCTGCCTTGACCAAGGGCGGTACCTACGTTTCTCGGGGGGGCCTTGGTGGTGGTGGTGGTGGTGGTGGGTGCCGGCGTGGTGGTGGGCGGCAAGTCACCTGCAGCAGACGTGAGAAAGGGCGGGTGAGGCCAAGCGCGGGACGCGGCGCTGCGCGACGCCGGGCGCGCGGGCTGCGTACCGTAGGCAGTGGCGTTGAGCTGCAGGCAGAGGGGCGAGCTGCAGCACTCCAGGGCGCACGGGCTGGCGCGCACGCTGCCGTTGGCCGCGCACAGCTCCGTGCCGTTCACCCCCCCGCACGCGTCGCTGCACCGGGCCGTGTAGTTGGCGCTGGTGACGCGGTGGAGCTGTGGAGATGGAAGAGACGTGGCACCGGCTTCTCGTGCCCTTGCCAGGCCAGGGCCACGCTGGAGCCAGCGCCCGGGGGCATGGAGCCAGAGGCGGCCGGCCGCTTCCCCTGCACCGCGCTGGCGGCTGGCGGGGTGCTGGATCCGACCAGACCTGCCTTCCCCGTCCCTGGAGCCCAGCAGGGTTGCAGCCCAGGGCTTCAGGGACCGCTGACCCCCGGGCCGGGCAGCCCCGTACCTCGCAGAAGGAGGCGTTGTGGCAGGCCGCGGTGTCGTTGGCATAGGCCGGATCCTGGTAGCATCTCTCCCCCGCGCACTGGAAGCTGTGGCAGGTGAGCTGCGGAGACCGCACGCGCCCGTCAGCCCCGGAGCCTGGACAGCCTTGCCGACCCGCGCACCGCTGCCAGCGCCGGGCGGCACCCCGATCCGGCTGGGGCTGCCGGCGTGCCAGGCGCCCCCGGGCAGTGCCCGTCCACCCCGCCGAGCGGCGACCCCCGGCCCCGGCCGAGACCAGGAGCCGCGCGGCGCCGGCGCGTCCTTACGGGGCTGTCTGCCGTCTCGTTCAGGCTGGGGACCGAAGCCGTGGCGTTGACCATCTCGAGCTCTGCAAGACAAGGACGCGAGCGCCGCATCAGCACGGGGCGCCCCTCGCGCCGCACGGGGCACGCGAAGGGCACAGGGCAGGGCACGCGCAGGCCTTCCCCGGGGGTGGAAGTGCCCCACGAAGGGGCAGGGGGACCTGGCGCTCTCCAGCTGCCGCGGGCAGGACAGTCAGGGGAGGAAGGACTCCCCAAATCCAGCTCTGCCAAAGGAGCCCGCCGGGTCGCCCGCGTCTCACCTGCCGCGGCGAGGGGGCTCCGGGGGCTGAAGCGCGGAGCCAGAAGGCAGAGCAGGAGCAGGCCTGGAAGAGACCGCGAGGCGCGGGGCAGCGTCAGGGACCCGCCGCGGTCCCGCGAGAGCCACGTCTTGGAGCTCCCCGACGCTGCGCCCCGACTCGCGGAGGAGGCCAGGACGGGCCTCGGCGCCTCGCTCCAGAAGCGGAGCTGCTCTCACCTGGGACGGGGCTGACGCGGCGGCGCGGGAGACCCGCCATCCTCAGCCGGGGGCTGCTCACGTCGACGGGACCCTGGGGAGAGACCGCCAGCGCTGGGCTCGGGGCCACGGGGCACGGCCGGGTGCCAGCGGGTGCCCCCTTGCCCGGCGCACGCTCCAGGGCCGCGGCAGGGCTCCGGCCGGGACAGCTGCCCGCCGTGACCCCAGCGTCCGCGTTTCGTGCTGGGAAACGGCCTTGCGAGCGCCCGCGGGCAGGCCCAGCCGCTCGCCTCGGCAGCCCTGGCTGGGGGCAGACGCGCCCCGCCGCTGCCCCTTCCCGAGGGGCACGGCCCCGAGCGGCAGCAGGAGCCTGCCGAGCGAGTTAACGAGCCCCGAGCCAGGCCTCGGGGGCAGCTTCGTCGCCATCCCAGGGCCCCGCACCCGTGGGACTCCGGCTTCCTCTGCCCGGCGGCACGGAGCGTCCACTCCCGAGCCCACTAATGGCCCCGGAGAGCTGCGAGGGGAAGCCGAGCGTCCCAGGGCGAGCGCTGCAGCCGCCCCCGTCACGCCGTGCCCCGGTCTCGCCGCGCCAGCACCGGCTCCAGGTCTGCGCCCCAGGGACGCGGCCCTCCTGCCGGGCACGTGCTCGGGGGCTCCTCCCGGGCCCCTCGGCCGGGTCATCGCTGTGCGAGAGGCAGCGCCGCGGCCCCTCCAGCCTGGCACGGCTCTCCCGCCCTGCCATGGCAACCAGCTGCGGGAGCCCCCCGGGCCTGCGGCGCCCCGGTCATGATGCCCGCGGGAGCCCGTTGGCGAGGCAACGCTGTGTTTGCCGGCGTCCGCGGGGAGCGGAAGCACGCGGGGGCGGCTCGGCACCGAGGGGGCCCGGGCTGCCGGGAAACCAGAGCTGGGGCAGAGCCAGCATCGCCCCCCCGTCCTGCCTCTGCTCAGGCTGGACTCCCCCGGGGGCAGCCCCCCGTCGCCGGCGGCCCCCCTCCAGTCGCACGGAGGGGTGAGCACAGAGCATCCCCCCTTGAGCAAAGACGCCTCTTCCAAGCACGGCGCCTTTTTGGGGGAGCGTCAGAGCCCCGGCGGCCCCAGGCGGGAGAGCCCCCGGGCCCCGCGAGCCTGCTAGGGCAGGATGCAATGACCTACCTGGGCGTGCCGGGCTCCAGGACCAGCATCCCGGTGCCCGGGGGGGAGCGAGGGGACCGGAGATGCCGCGGCCGGTCCTGGCTGCACCCCGGCCTTGTGCCGGTCACCGCGGAGGAGCGTCTGCACCTGGGGCTGGGGCGGGGGACCTGGAAGGCGCCCGTTTCCAAGCCTCCCCGTGCAGCGGCCCCGCAGGGCTCAGCCCGTTGGCTTGCGTGTCTAATTGGCAGGGCACGTAAACAGGCAGAGGCGCCGCTCACCACCTCCCCTTGCAGGAGACGGGGATGCTCTGGGGCTAGGGTGGACGGGGCCGGTCTCAGGGTCAGCGGCCACCTCTCTTCCACATCGTCTCCCTCCCCAGCATCACGCGTGACGTCAAGGCCGCCCGTCCCTGGCAGAAGCAAACGGCCTGGGCAACGTGCGGGGCATCCATCAGGCAGCCGGATGCAACAGGGAGGGAGGCTTTGGCCGGGACAAGAGACTGCATCAAGTCGGCACGGCTTCATCCCGGCCCGAGTCAGCGCCAGCAGCGGGAGATGCTTGCACGGAGCCCCAGGGCCAGCGGGCAGTGCCGCCCAGGCCCGGGGCTCATGGAGCCTAGCAGCCCCAAGCACGTCCGGAGGTCACCCGCTTCCCACCGGGCCCACACTGGCCAGGGCAGCTCGGCCCTGGCGCCCACAGGGGCAGGACCCCGTTCTCCTGCATCAAGCAGGCGCCGGGAGCCGGGCCTGAGGCTCTCCAGCAACAGCATCGCGTCTTGGGCGCCGTGGCCTGCCTCCACCCTGCAGGGAGCCCCCGGCTCAGCCCGCTCTCTCCTCGCGCCTGGCCTTTCCCACCAGCTCCCGCAGCCCGCGCCCGTAGTTCTGGGGGAGGAGAAGGTGGCTCCTCGCCCCCCAGCTGGAAGCAAGACCCCACCAGACGCAGTGACCCAAGGGAAAGGGCTGACAGTCACAAAAGCTGGCTGATGCCGAGACGCTGGCCGTGCCCGGACGCTGTCCTAGTCACTCCCCCATTGCAAACTAACATGGGGTGAAGATCCAACCTCCGGCCGTGGCAGCAACAGCCCTCGCCCCACGGGGCTCCCACAGCCGGGCCAGGCATCCAGGCCCCTCCATGCAGGGCACTGAAGGCCGTATCACGGGGGCAGCCCAGAGCCATCCCGGCTTGGCCCCTCTCGGCTTTGGGCTCACGCTGGGCTGGCCTGGATGCAGAATCAGGCAAGGTCCCAGGGCCGTCTCCCCCCGTCCCTGCCCAGGCTCTTCTCCGTCACGCTCACTCACCTCCAACAGCTCTGCAGCCAGCTGCCGGAGCCGGGGTGGGTGGGTCGTCTGTGCTCAGCCGTGCTCGCCGCCCGAGGGACACGCGGCTCAGGTGTGACGTGCGGGTGCCAGGCAGGCAGTCCCACCTCTCTGCCAGCAGCTCAGCCCATCGGCCAGGGAGAAGCATTTGCTGCCTGCCCTGTCTGCCAAGGGAGGCGCCTGCTGCCATGCAGGGGGGCCTTCACTGGCTGGACTGGCAGGTCTCTGGTCAGCACCATCTGCTCTCCATCGCCTGCTGCTCCCATGCTCCGGCATGGGGAAGGTGGGATGTTCCCTGTGGGGCAGAGACCCCCAGAAGCAGCAACACCTGCTGCAAAGCCCAGCAAGGCTAGAACCGAGCAAGGAGCCCTGCCGTCTCCCAGCTCTTTGCTTCTGCTGCCTTTGCACCCACTTTGCCTGGGCAGAAGCAAAAGCACTCGCTCTGGCAACTCTGCATCGGCACAGGGATGGGGTCACTGCACCCAGGGCAGCTGTCTTTAGCCCCCTCCTGCTCAATTCCGCCAGCCTTTGCAGGCCAAGGAGAGGGCAGGGGTAGTGACTGCAACCAGCCTGCCTGCCTGATCTATTAGCCCTAATTACACGCTCCGTCATCCCAGACCCGCTCCCCCACAGGAGCTCTGGCCACCGGGAGTTGAGTAACACGCCGAGCCAAACAACTCTGCCAGGCAGAGGAGCCCAGGGGAGATGGGGCCTTACAGCTAGGGCAGTGCCCTGCCCCGTACAGCCACTCACCACAGTGACCCATTTAGGGAGAAGCACTGGATGTCCCCGGGGGGGGGATAGGGGCAGGTAGTCAGCCCCCCGAGGTCACCAGGGCAGCTTATGTTGCAAAGAACAGGACTTAATGCAGTAACACCCCCACCCCCACGCCTTCTGCCTGCCTCCACCAGACCCTGTGGGTGCAGGGGCTTTGCTCAGTGGCTCCAAAGCTCACCAAGCCGTGGACAGCCCTGCCTGCAACCAGCCTCATGTAGGTGCACCCCTAGAAGCTGAGCTCCGACAGCTCTGCATGCTTGCCTTAAAGCAAGGCAAATCTCCCTGGCTTGCTAAGTCACTCCTATTCCACTTCTAGCACCCAGGTAGGTAGGTAGGTAGGTGACCCGAGCTGGCAGTTCCCAGCCAGCCAGGCATCTCAAACAGCTTCACTTGTGAGCAGAGGGAGCCATTTGACAGCCTGAGACATGGGGACTGACCCATACACAGAGGACAAGGGGACAGACCCCGCTCAGGCCGTGGTGTGGGTGCCCTCTGCCGAACAGTTCTGCAAAAGGCAGCCGAGACTCACCCAGTGGCAGGGGCTGGTAACGAGCACGTGTGGATGACAATGCTCTTCAGCCACGAGAACGGCAGGGGCAACGCCTGCCGCCTCTCTGGGACCGAGCAAGGAACGACAGCATTGAAGTGTGGGACTTCCAGAGCAAACAGGACACCGGCACAGAAGCCGGGGCCATGAATGGTCAGGCTAGGCCTTTCCATGGCAAGGCGGGGTTTCATCAAGCACAGGCTGAAGCCCCCATGGAGACATCGTGTGCCTTGCTGTGCATCCCAGGCAGACACAGCCCACAGTGCTCCTCAGTGTCTCCCATCGTGCTGCCCCAGCAACACAGCTTCACACAGAGCACGTGAGAAGGGCCTTTGCACTGGGGCCAACCCAACCCTCGACCAAATCAGCACTGCCCATCAGACATGGGGAGCCATCAGGGTCCCACTGGAGCCAAGTGAGACCCTAAGGAACATGCGCACTGGACTCGAAGGCATGTTCACACGCACTCTGTCCCACCAGACTTGGTGGGTGACAGAAGTGTGAGGCTGGGGTGGGATGCTGCTGCTCAGCAGGGAGACGATGGGCATTTCCTTACCAGGCTGCAAAGGAGACCAAGCTACTCTGCATTTCCTACAGCAAAATCCGTTTATTTTTTGCAGTATCGCTTTAGTATAAAACACGCTGAGCTCTCCCAGGCTCGCCAGTCACCAGCAGGAAGGGGCTCTGCAAAACGGATGTTCATGCAGAACACAAAATGCGCACGTGAAGAAGGGAATGAACAGGCTCTGGATGCTCCACCAAGTGCCTCGGACGCAGATCTTGGAGCAAAGGGCTACAACAGCCCCTGGCGCTTCAGGTCTTCATAGGTCTTTTTGTTCACCACGTTCCCACTGGAATCCTCGTATTCCTCCTGGAAGGGAAAGGTGAGTTGCAGTTACCTGGACGCAGCATGAAGGGGCCTAGAGAACCTACGCATACTCGGTTGCCCCAATTCCTGCCAGGAGACACTGATTTCCCCCAGCCCCACGCCTCTCTACAAGTCTCCAGAATGCAAGGAGAAGACATGTCTTTCTGCAGGAAGGAGGGTGAAGCATGCTGGTCTGACAGGGCTGCCCTGGGGAGAATTTCAGCTGTAGCTTAGCAGATCACCTGTTATTTAGATGAAAGTCTCTCCCTTCCCACGTGCTAAAGATAGGAGGGCAGGGCTGCATGTCCCCAGTGAGGAGCCAGCAGCATGACCAAACGGGACTTCTGTAACAAGCAGGGCAGGCAGGCAGCAAGCCCTGGTGCTAAATTCTGCAGGGTAACAGGGGAACCGCCGCTCCAGAGATGCCCAAACACGCAACCCCCACACTCACCTCTGTGTCAGGCTGCCATCTCTCTGAAGCCTTCTGTTGCTTCAGCTTTGCCCACACTGCAAACAGAGCCAGCAAGGACAAGGTCACTTCCTTTGAACACCAGCACTTAGCCTGCTGATGCCAACAGGCACCACGCAGGTCCACAGCTTAAAGGAGCCAGAACACAGTGGCTGACCCACTACCTGGGAAGCTCCCCATGTTTCAGGGAGAGGGCTGGGCCCTGAACAGCACATGACCAGACTGTAACTAGGGTTACATCTAGTCTCCTCTGTTACTAACAGACCACCAAGATGCTGACCCAGAGAGAAGGCCTGCCGTTCAGCATGCAGGCACAGTGAGCAGTTCCCACACGGGCCCTGAAGAACAGCAGAGGAAACAACTCCATCTTCTCCCAGTTCTGAACAGAGAAATGGGGCGACATGACTGTGGCACCCATTCCTGCCCGGGGCAGGGGGTTGGACCTGATGATCCGTTTCGGTCCCCTCCGACCCCAAGCACTATGAAACTATGAAATGCTGACAGCACTTACATGAGACTGCGTCCTCGATCTGTGTGACGTTGGCAAAGTGGGCCGTGTTGGGAATGCCCAAGCATCTCATCCCATGAGCGTGGCGCCACTCCTGGGGGCAGAGTGAGATTGGTGAGCAGGAGAGAACAACACAGTGCTCCTGAAGTCAGGCAGCATCACGCCTACATGAGGACACTGAACCTCTCCCTTCTCCACCCCCCCAAACTAGAATCTGGAACACCAAAGAAGCAACCGCTCTCCAGACCTTCCAATCTCTTGTCTCCTATTCCAACATCACTGTGTCTATAATCTGTTTCCTTTGTGAGCCTCTTACAGCACAAAGAAAGGGCGAGAAGCCCTAGTTTTTCAAAATGGGCAGTGTGACTGCAAAGCCACAAA
>JAGPOW010000145.1:1135032-1148573 GCA_030014935.1 Caiman crocodilus
AGCAGTGGCAGCCCACAAGAGCACAGGTTTAGAAACCGCCCACCTACGAGAGAATCACAGAAAACGAGGGCTGGAAAGAGGTCACATCTAGTCCAACCCCTGCTCCAAGCAGGACCAGCCCCAACTGCATCATCCCAGCCAAGATCTGTCTACCCAGGTCTTAAAAACCTCCAAGGATGATCACCACCTCTCTGGGGAGTCTGTTCCAGTGCTTCACCACCCTCCTCCTGAGAGGTTTATTTTTCCCCTAATATCCAACTTCAACTTCCCTTGCTGCAACTGGAGCCCATTGCTTCCTGCCTATCTGCCCCCACTGAGAACAGCCCAGCTCCAGCCTTTTTGCAGCCCCCCGGCAGAGAGGTGAAGGCTGCTATTCAATCCCCCTCAGTCTTCTCTTCTGTAGCAACTGGGCTCAGAAGGACCTCCAAATCTAGTGCCCTCAGAGCTTGCAGCTGAGCTACAATCATGTCTATTAATACTCATTTAAAATCTGTCTTTCCATGAGGACAGCAGAATGGTAGGAACACAACTCATGCCAGAGATTGTCAGTGGAACCGCCTGGTCCTGACGGAGGCTCACTGACAAGGCAGGAGAGGAATTTCCCCAAAGTGAACAGAGGCCGCACACAGAAGGTTTGGTCCTGCCCACCCCAACACTGTAGGTGTAAAATTCACTTTCATGTAAACAGCACATGTGCGAGATGCAGAAATGCACAGTTAAGGAGCCCCATCCCTTCATACCTTTTATAATTAGGCTTTTATGACCCACAAGCAA
The DNA here is from genome assembly GCA_030014935.1 of Caiman crocodilus. Taxonomy (NCBI): domain Eukaryota; kingdom Metazoa; phylum Chordata; order Crocodylia; family Alligatoridae; genus Caiman; species Caiman crocodilus. The sequence continues at coordinate 1,135,807 of JAGPOW010000145.1, forward strand.
ATTCCAAGACGACACAGCCAGGTACACAGCATTTCTACTAAATGCAGGTACCTGAGCACGTGCATGTAACACCCCAAAAGGCCAATTATTGCCTGAATGTGCTCTAAAGATTATTAGCAAGAATCTTCCAACTGAGCCAGGCTTGACTGGATCCATCAACCAGGCTGCTGCAATAATGAGTTTGCCAACAAACTGCCCGTAGCTAATGTAGCATCCCTTCCCTGCTCAGCACTGGAACCCCTACTGCCCAGGGTGGGGACCTTCCACAGATAAGGAGAAAGGATGCTTAAATGCTGCCTTGGAGAGATCCGACAGCATCCCCTGAAAGCAGCCACATCAAGCAGGAGCTCAAATGTGATGCCATCACCTCTGGGCCTGAAGGCATCAGTCCCTAAGAAAGACTATTCACTCACAAGAACAACCCAGAATACGAGTTGATGTTTCAATGTCATGCTGGGACTTACTGCAAAGTGCCGTTGGAAGGCCTTGGGCCCCCGGTAGGTGTAGTTACCGCAGATCTCACAGTTATAGTTGATGTTCAGCCCGTGCAGTTTGTATAACCAATAGGGGATTGGCTAAAAAAGAAAAAACCAGGACAGGCACATCTTAGGTCAGAGGGCAAGACAGGCTCAAACTACAGGGCGGTGGGGATGCAGCCCGAGATCAGTATCCTCACCTTGCCATCCCAGCCCAGAGGCAGGTTTTTGGGGTTGTAGATGATTTCGTTATCCTCATCTTCGCTTTCGCTCTCACTGATCTGCTCTTCCTCCTCCTCTTCCCTCTCCTCCCCTGTGCGTGCTTGCTTCCGCTGCACATTCTCGTGGGTCAGATGTCTTTGTTCCTAAGATGCCGGGAAGCACACAAGCATAAGAACTGCAACAGGCTGGCAGTGGGCAAATAGGAAAAGAGGATAGCTTCAGCAGCATCTGCTCCCAACTGCTCTGCTTTGCAAACACAGAGGTCTCTGCCCGTTCTACTTGGAAGAGCAGACTGGGCACAATGCGTTTCTGACCGGGAGATTATTGCAGTAAGCCTTAATTATGATTAGCATGAGCAAGCTGCTTATCAGCAGTGGTTGCTGCCTGGCTGAGGGACTAACATAAGAACAAAAGGCGAGTGCAAAGACACGGGTGCACGCTTGCTCTCAGTCTCCTAGAGGTAAACCATTCTCTCCCTGCTGATACAGCAGACACCCAGAAGTGAAGCTGTCTAGAGGGTCATGACTTTCACAGCAGAAACAGCCTCCCAGTATGCTGCTCACAGGAGAGAGCCACTCCTCTGCACTACCAGCTCAGGGACGTGAAATCCAATGCACATGAGCTCCTAATTACTGCTGACAGGAACATACCATTCAAGCCCCTGTTGTGAGAGGCACCAAGTGTTTAAGGCACTGGGCATAAGAATCTCCCATTCCCACACTGTTTAGGAAAGGCTGGAGCGGAAGACAGGAAGGGGCTTCCAATAACTGCTCGAGGACACCTGAAGCTCAAAGGGAAATAGTAAAACACCTTACCCCGAGGATTTCTACGTACTCGTAGATCTGAGCTTCTAGGAAGGCAAGGTCCTTGTTCCTCTCTGTGTCCCTACAGATAGATAGGAAGATTGGGTAAAATCCCTTCAGGCATGACAGATGCCCTGCACACACTCGGCCTTTACAGATGCACGTGACCAGCAGCTACTAAGCAAGCAAGGAATCAAACATCCCATCTGGTGTTGCTTGCAGGAGGCTCAGCCTGCATCTGCCTGCTTAGTGCTCATTTAACCCCAGGTACACAGCATCCTAATGCTCCAGGAACATCTCAACCACATCACTTGTAGCTACAAGGATTAGGAGGTCTCTTACAGAGGGACAACAGCAACAAAAAATGAAATAAAAACAAAGGAGGAGACAAACAAGGGAGTGGGTCCAGTCCCAGCAAAGGGCCCTAGCCACCCGAGGAAGGGAATTCTTGGGGACTCACCGTTTGCTTCCTTTTGTCTTTGGGTTCTTGGCAAACAACGAAGGATCAAGTGCCTCCAGGGACTTGCCTTTTGTGCTGAACAGCCTCTGAGCCCGCTCCTCCAGGGTCCTGAGGAGACACAAGGAAGGAAAGGAGAAGCCAGGAGGCAGCTTTATCTTAAGTACGTTAAGCACACACAACCAATTACATTCCAGATCAAACCAGAGGTGTGGAGTTTCCCATAACAAGCACCACGTTCCACTGATCAGAGAGGAGCATGGTTTAGATGCTCGCATTAGACATGCTTTCCCACGTGCTCTTTCAGCCTACTGCTCCACATTACAAACTAAACTCCAGTATAATTCTCAGCGTTCATGGCATGACCAGTTATTAGAGCTCTCTAAACAGCAAAATGCTTTGTCTTACACTGAAAGAATTACTGCACTGATCTTTGGAACGAGAGAGAACAGATACTCCATGCACAAAGGAGACAAAGTGGAATACTTACCCTCCACATTTCAGACCCAAAGCCAGTAACGCAGATTTCAATCTGTCCAGTCCCAGCGAGGCCAACTCCTGCACAATTAAAATAAATTAGACTGTACAACAGCCTTGCTTCCCAGGGCTGCTCACTACATGCCCTGAGCAAAGGTATATGCCCCATCCACTTCAGACCAATAAAGCATTAAGTAAAGCAACTCACTCCTCCATAGAGCAACGGCATCTATGGCAGGAGCCTGACCTGAAGTTCCAAGTTATCCCACCTCAAGTGACAGAAACCAAAGGCCACCTCCTGTCCCTTCCCCACTGAGTGGCTGTGAACCCGTTATGACATTTCAACAAATAAAAGCTCAAAGAGGAGCAGAGGGGAGTGGGTTCCAGCAGGGATCCCATGGGATGAGCCCCGTACTGAGAACATACCTCCCATGAAGAAAACGCTGAGAGATCCAGGTGGGCTCCGGCATGGGTGAGCGCACTGCTGGTCTCTTTCTGCCAATAAAAGGCACATACATTGCTCAGTTAGTCTCTAACAGAACTCAGTAAGCAGAAACTCAAAAAGTATCCTAAAGCCCCCAGAGCAGCTGTTCCACTCTTCAAAAGGGGCTTAGTATTAGCCAGTGCAGATGGCTCTGAGAGAGCTCCCACACGTTAAAAAGTTTGCAAGTGGCAAGCTGTGTGTGAACTGCCGTGGCGCACAGCTGCACTCTGCTGCCAAGCTCCTAGCCTCTATGGCTTTTCTACACAGGCAAGGTGTACGTGAGCTCACCGGCCAGCCAGGGAACGTGCCGTTGTCCCACTTCTTCTCAAACTCAATCTGAATCTTTCCAAAGAGTTCATTCTGATCCAGCAGCGGCTTCACCCGATCCGAGTAGTCCTGCAGGTACTCGAGGAGCATTTCAAGATATCTAGGAGACGAGTCACCCGCACAGATCAGTCAGTATCAGTGCTGGCCCAGGCCCTGGTGCATTACACGCTCAACACACACTATGTCCCTCAACCCACGATTTACTATAGTGTTTCCCGATACCTCCCTTCCTCAAAATGTATCAGTCAAGCTGCTTTGAACAATTTCAGGGATTACTTCAACAGAAACCCCAGCCTCCCTGAAACTGCACCTGTTTCGCATTTGTAAATTACCAAGACAAAATACACAGTTGACAAGTGCAAGCCGCTCAGGCTGTATGCGTTTAATCACACGTGCAATTTAAGCTAGGGTAGTCCTAGCTTTGTAAACAGCAGACAATTTGTCAACAACAGAAGAGGCTCAACATTCACGTGAAACAACTTATCTAGGAAGCAAATGAACTCAGGAAAAGAAATGGACAAACAGCTGTAAGGGAAATAAACACACTCGCTAGCTGTTTGTACGCAGATACGAAGCAGTGAGAGAACAGAGCGCAATTCTTCTTCCTGCTTGCATGCACTCCTCACGTATTCAAACACACTTCTGGCCAGATCTGCTTTATTCCCATCTTGTTGGACCTTCCCTGGCAGCGTCATTCTATACGGTATCTACCAAGCTCAACACACTGCTTTCAAATATGGGATCTGCAGACGGCAATGCCATGATGCACATCTTATACTGGTCCAGCACTCGCCAAATGAAATGCTTATTCCAATGGGATCGATACCGTAACAGTACACTTCTAAACCAGGATGGCTTCGTTACATATGTTATACCTGCAGAGGGCAAACAGGCCTGCTGCCTGCACCCATCACCTAGCTGGCACTTGCGATAAGAGCTGCTTAGTGAGTTACCAGAGACAGCTGCATGTCTCTTCCTGACGCTGATTTAATTTACGCGAGGATACAAAACGGATGTCAGTTCAGCTGCGATACATGTTCATCTTTCCACAACCTTTATAGTCAGGAACTTCCAAAGTGCTTCCAATGTAAAAACTGGTTCAGCAGTATGAGCAGAAGCCCAAAACCAGGACAGGACCTGGGTAGCTTCCAATACTTCTGCCTCATTACACAGCCATGCTCAAAGACGGAGCAGAAATGGGTGTTACATTTTTATTGTCATCCTGACAAATGGGACAGTTCTCACATCTCAGAGCTGTTGTTCCCAGCTCTGCAAATTCTGCTTTAAGCAATGTTTTGAACATTTTCTTCCCAACCACAGATGGAGAGCACTGCTCCCAAGGGTGCTCAGCATGGAGCTAAGCCTGCTCCAGCTGAAGTCAGTAATAATTCTGTTACGGACTTCCAGCAGAGGAGAGTTAGGCCAACACTGGCATTTTTTTTTTTTTTAAATATCAGCAAACTGATACCTTGATCTTCTTGTGTGTTTGTGAGCGGTGGTGGGCCCTGCTGAATCCTGCCTTTATGAAGATTAGAATGAATTACTTACTCATCTCCCCTCCTGTGATCACTTTCCCCTTCCCCTCACCCTGCAAGCAAGCGCTTTAGAGGCTCTTTTGTTGGTGCAACTGCAGCCAGATCCTATAGAACAAGCCCACACAGAATAGGGCATTTGTTTAACGACATAAAATCTTATGGTTGCCTTTGCAACCAGTCTTGACTTGTGAAGTTTGTGCAATTTCCTTCAGGATTTGAAAGAGCATTACAGAAATTAATTCCTCCCAGAGGGCTGTTGTGGCTGAAGCTGTATTTGTACAAGGACCCACCTCTTATATTCTGCATTTTTTCTTTCCTTGGGAATATCGAAGAGTTGGTCAAACGTGGACAAGTATGTGATGTAATCCAGTTTCTGCACAGACAGAGACCGAGTTAGATTTTATACACAAGACGGCACAGTTAACAGATTTACAGTTGCTGACTGGCCCACAAGTGGCATGTTCCTTTGTCTCTGTTCTGGGCTGCACACTGCCAGCAATCCCCATCTGCCAACCTGAACACCACGGGGTATTTGGCAGGAGGCAGCAAAAGATGGCGCAGCCTCTTTCAGGTCCAATGCCTATATTGCTGGAGAGGCTTTGAAACCAGTTGTGGACCAAGAGGGTAAAAGGGAGAGGCCCTTCAGATTTGCCTAAGGGGAAGGGCCCAGGCAAGAGGCCCTTCAGATTGAAAAGCATTTAATGTGCAGCCACCAGCCAGCAGATTTCTGTGTAGCCATCTGTAAATGCCATCAAATGCTGTGCCCTAAGCTTTCAAGAACAGACATGAGCATCTCTCAGGCTACTACAGCTTACCTCAGATGACTTCAGGTTAATATACTTGAGGTAACAATCGTGCAGATCCAAGTACCGGCCATATCCTTCTTCATCTGTAAACTCTACTAGATCTAAGTAAGATAAATGATGAAAGGAGAAGTATTAAAAATACAGGCGCTCACTGTACCCATTTCTGAGAACTTGCAAATCATGACATTTCAATGGCTTTGCTCCAGTTACAGTTGGAGCAAAACGTTTCTAGTGTGTGACCAGCCAGCTAGCTGCTAAAATAGAATAACAGTCTAGAACCATCGTCCAGTGAAGCAGCTCTACTACACAGCACCGGGCATAACAGGCAGAGGAAATTAAATGGAATCCAAGAGCAGTTTTCAGCTCTTAATAGAGAAGATTCAGAGATAGGCAAGGTGGAGTGTATAACTCACACCGGCCTTCTACTACAGGTGGGTTTAAAATGAAGCCGGGCCTTACTTTGTGCCTCTTCACTGGGGTTCTCTCTGGCCTTCAACAGCTCCTCAAATTCCACAGACATTGGAACACAGATCTGCAGGAAAGAGCAGAAGTTACAGTGAAAGTTATTTAGCTGCTGTCACAGTGAGAGCGGACTGTGCTTTCCTGGGTGAACCCACCAAAAAGCATCTAGCCCCATGTTCGAGATCAGCTTGTCCCAAATCGAATGCTCTATGCAATGGCAAGGGCAGAAAATAAAAACTCTACTGATGCTGATTTTGGGTGCTCTTCAGCTTCTCTTGGAGAGCAATTTATCAGGACATCCACATGTGCCATACCAACACACATGCACATGCTAGACATTTAAAATCACCACACGGCAAAAGACAGAACCTAGCTACAGAGTTGGGAAAAGCCAGGGTCGTGGGATCTGTGTAGCTTGGGGCAGAAGGCGCAAGATGAGAAAGACCAACAGCTTTAGAAAGCAAATGCTTTGAATGTCCCCTGCTAAATCAGCTGAGACCACCTTCAAATTCCAGGTGCTCCTTGGAGCGAATGGAGCTGGATGTCAGAGGCCATCCCTTCCCTCCCCACAGCAGGGATATCCTCCCAGACACTTCTTGCAGCCCATGTCTCTTTTCCCCACACAAAGCACAGGGCCACTGACCTCATTTGGGTGTTTCCGATGAAATTCTTTGATCTGCTTCAGCCGATTATAGAATTCTGCAAACTCATTTGGCCCCGAAATGGCGCTGAGCTCCTCCTTCCGTAACCTGAGGTTCCATAACAAACAAGTTGAATCAAATGAGAGGGCAACAGAGGATAGGATCAGGAGCATCTACAAAGCTGATCCCATTTCTTTTCATCTCACAATTACACCAAAGATTCCCCCAAAACCAGCCACCTGCCCTCAACTAAATTCCATACGCTTAACTGCTGCTCAGAGCTCTCATACTCGGAAAGGTTTGGGTTTGGGAGTCTAGCTCTCCTGCCCACCTATAATGCAGTCGGGCGCTCCCCAGTTACGGGCCTTCAGGTCTAGTCCAAGAAAAACACATCCATTTCACATGATAAAGAACCAAGCTCAGCAGTAAACCCAGAGCATTGCTTTACAATGTTCAAACGCAGAAGTCAGACGCCACTGACATGTATGATTTTCTGGAAAACCTGGATATACTAGGTTTTAAAATGAACCCGGAGAGTTTTACTAGCACCCACACGTAACCACTTTGTTGGCTTCTGGACTACAATTCTCTCTGTTTGGGGTTGACTGACTTCTCAGGAGAGCAAAATAAACCTGACCTTTTGTGCATCTTCACTAACTGAATCTCATCAAGCTACTACTTCTCCAACAGGGCGCTTTAGAAAATTTGTTACAGCTGAATTGTCTCCCACCCCACAAAACATTTTGGATCAGAGTGTTCAATAGCCCTCTGTAAGAACATGCTGCTCTATGGTACTAATCAGATTGCTCTAGGATTCCCAAAGATATTCCCTGCTAATGATATATATAATCTCTAACACAAAAATTTCCCTCCTGTCTTGGCAAGTGAGGTCAAAATCCAGGAAGGAAACTTAAGCTTATTATGAAGAAAAGAAGAAGGAAAAAAGCAGAACAAAACCTATTCTTTTTTAATCCCTAAAGGTGCACTGATTTACATGCACTACAGCCCTGGCACTTTTTGTTCCAAGTAGGCTTTCAATACCATCAATTCCTTTGGGATCTTTGCAAAGCACAGAAGTGAAATTTATCCTGCAGAGCTTTCAGTCCTAGGAAAGATCAGACAAGGTGTTTTGGCAAACACTTACCCATCTTTGTCATCATACAAATCTCTCAGATTGCCACTCACTTCCATGTACCTCTGAGAAAAGAGCACACTACATGTCAATGCTCTGTGTGCACTTCTGCAACAAAGTACCGCGCAACACAGTAGCTGAAAAGGCTTCCTTGAGGGCTCTCATTAGACAGAATTATGCTCTGCTCCTTTGATACCAACAAATAAAGGCTTATTAACGAGCAATAAAAGCAACACTGGTCCATTTAGCTGCTGAAGGTGTTTCCTGGAACAGCATGATGTTTCCAAGTCATTTTGCGGTCTTCTGTGGAAGTCAACTTATCAGCAAGGAGCCACAATGTAATATTTATGTAACTGTAAATAGCATCTCCTTGAGCTTGTTTGAGCCCGACTACCTTCTGCGAAAGGCGGGGGACCGGACTTGATGATCTTACAGGTCCCTTCCCGTCCTTCTATTCTATTCCATGCAAAGCATCTGTACAGGTGTTGAGGCTAAAAGTAAATGCATCTAACCCATGCTCCATTTGCCCAAACCCAGGTCAACAAAATGCTTAAGCATGCTCATGAGAACGAAGGGGAACAGACCTTGGGGTGTCACACAAAGCACGTGCGAGAAAAGCACAAGCCCTTTTCCATTTACACTCAGAAAAAGAGATGTCCGGGTGTTTAAGCGCCATCGTAGTCAGTCGTATAACAGCGCATGGCCGCACTCTGACGGGCTGCCCACAACGCACAGTGGGACGTTTCCCTTTTACGGCACGTCCCACACCCCGCTCCGGGGTGTTTCTCAAGTACCCCACAATGCCCCTGTTGTGTAGCGCTGCGCCCTGCCTGCCCCCCCCGGCGAGGGCAGCCTGGGTGGCCCACAGGCATCGGGATGGGGGCGGCGGTGGTACTCACGTCCTGCATCGCACGCGTGCGGTGATCTGAGTTAATCTGGTCCCGTAACTGCAGCCGGGCACAGAAAGAGAGAGAGGGAGAGAGATGTTGGTGCGGATCCACCCCTGGCTAGGAGACGCGGCTGGGCAGCACGTGCACTTGCACACAGGGAGGCGTGGCGGAAATGTGTGTACACACACACTCACGCACCCCCATCCACAGACACACGTGCATGCATGCACACACCCCCATCCACAGACCCCCCCCGGACATGCACACGCACGCACACACATACACCTATCCAGACACCCCCTTGATGCGCACACACACACGCATGCATACACCCCAGCCAGACACCCCCTGACACACACGCATGCACACACCCCCATCCACAGACCCCCCCCGGGCATACACACGTACGCACACGCACACACCCATCCAGACACACCCCCTTGACATGCACACACACATGCATGTGTACACCCCATCCAGACACCCCGATACACACACCCCCATCCACAGACCCCCCCTTGACACACACACAGACCCATCCAGACATACCCCCTTGATGCGCACACAGACATGCATGCGCACACCCCCATCCAGACACCCCTTGACACACACATGCATGCACACACCCTCATCCACAGACCTCCCCGCCTGACACACACATGCACACTATACACACACCCTACCCATCCAAACACCCCCTTGACACATACATGCATGCATGCACCCATCCACAGACACCCCCTTTGACACAACACACACACGTACGCGCACACATCATCCACAGACCCCCACTTGACGCACGCACATGCACACTATACACACTGCCCATCTGCAGACATCCCCTTGACACACGTACGTTATACACACACATGCACGCTATGCACACACAGCATACAGCCCCCTCCACTTGACACACACACACATATATGCACACTACACACCCACCCATCAACAGACACCCTCTTGACATGCATGAACACATGCTATACACACGCACACATCCCCCATCCAGACCCCCTTGACACACACACGCACGCACACTATACACACACACACCGATCCACAGACCCCCTACCCCCCTGACGCACGCACGCACGCACGCACAGGGCGCCCCGGCCCCGCGCACCGTGGACTTCTTGGTGAGCATCTCCTTGACCATGACGTCCATGAGCCGCTCCTTCTCCTCGTGGTAGCGCCGCTGCTGCTCCAGGATCGTCTCCATCTTGGCCCTCCCGCCCGCCGCCCGCCCGGAAGCCGCCCCAGGCTCCTTCCGCTTTCCCCCTCCCGCCGCCCGGAAGCCGATCTACGCTACTTCCGCCTCCCTCCTTGCTGCCCCCGAGTTTACCGCCCCCTCCCACTTCCGGCGCGCCGACCGGAAGTCACGCGGGGCGTGTCCTATTGTGTCCGGACAAAAACTGCTGCTGGCAGGAAGGTTCCGCCGCAAAAAAAGCCCCCGCCCCCGGGGGCTCGGCTCCAAACCCGCCAGGTGTGCACACGTGAGCGTGTGGGTGGGACACACATGTGCAGACACCTAATCCTGTGTGGGCACATGTGCACATACATGTGAGCATGTGTGCGTGAGCATGTGCACATAACGCCGGAATGTGTGTGGGTGTGCACGTCAGCACGCGTGCATGGGTGTGCATGTGTGCGTAGGGTCAGTGCACGGGTCCAGCGCGGCGAGGTGTCTGCCGCCGCCGCTGCCCACGACTCGGCCTGGCCCTCTTACAAAGCCGGGGGGATTCTTCGAATTTGTTAAAATTTGGGGAATTTGCAGAAAAAGACGGTGGCTCCGGCCCAGGACGTCCGAGAAACCTGTTTGAGCCTTGACACGCCCGGTCCGCAAGCTCGGGCTTGTGGGGAAACCTGGTGCGAAATGCAAAAGAGGAGCAAACGCTGACGAGGGGCGCGCGATGCGATGCGGGGGAACGACCTCGCGACAGGGACCACAGCGCGCCGACGGACACGGAGCGGCTCGCAGTGACGGACGGACGGACGCCGAGCCAAGGCGCCCGCAGACGCCGACGGTGACGGCAGCGCTCGCGCGGGCGATAAGCACTTCTCCTTGTGTGTATTTTAGGAGCTTGGGTGCACCTAGAAATGTGAAATCTCTTATCTGATCAGTTGGATTCATGAACAAATAACATTTTTTTTTTAAAAAGCAGTGGTGCCCCCCCGGCATTTGAAGCTGAATCTCGACGTTCAGGCCTGGATGCACGTGCTCGGATGAGCGGCGCTGGGGAAGGGACAGGCCCAGGCTCTGCCCCAGGGATTTTCCAGGCTACGATGACAGACGGGAGCGAGCAGGGAGCTGCAGCACACAGACGCTGGGAGCCGAGCGGATCGGTGCGGTGCCACCGCTCAGCAGGGCTCTGAGGGCGCAGCGTGGTTCAGGGCAGCGCCGCCCCTGCGTAGCTGGCGGGATGCACTAAGATGCAAAGGTGCTAACTGGAAAACCCAACGAAGAGGTGACGGAAGCTGCGGCAGTGGCAGGGCGGTCAGGAGTCGTGGTGTCGACGGTGCCCACGCACCGGGGAGAGCTCGAATGGCCTCACGCGTGTAGACAAGTAGCTCGTGTTGTGTGCGGTGGCACTGGGAAGCCCAGCAGCAGCTGCACCCGCAGCGAGATAGGCATACGAGCCAGCTAGGAACATGCCCTTCGTGGCAGCATTTCCAGTTGATGCTTGAAGGGCCCTTTGTGCCTGAAGCGGTCTCATGCCTCTCCCCACAATACACTTGGTCCAATAAAAAAGTATTATTTAAAAAGGAAAAAATGCTTCTCATATATTTCCTTGTCTGTCGTGGCTGCAACAACTTTAATAACAAGTCCGTTTGAAATGCGGGGACGTCTCACTTGTGATCAGCTGGCAGCTGTTCCCTGGAAGGGAGCTCCACCGGCCCCTTTGGCGGGTAGGGAAATAGGAGCAAGAGTTGTTTTGCCTCCGGCAGATGGCAAGCTTGAGCTGTCCTGGGGAAGAGCCTGCAATCAATCCCTCCCCTGCTCTCAAGCTGAGATGGCTTTGGTGTTTCTTTCCCTCTCCTCATGGGGCTGAGCTCTGGCTCCCTCCAGCTCGAGCAGCAAGAGGATGTGCCCCAGGCCGGGGGGCTCAGCCAGCTGTTATCCTCTGGGCTTCCCCAGGTGTCCTGCTCCCTGACTCCCAGTGAAACGGGAGCAAGTTGGAGACCAGCTGCAGGGGAGACTGACTGCTCAGCACTGTGCAAAACTGGAGGAAAGGGGCAAGCCCAGAACCAGATAATCCAGCAGGCCCCGTTCCCACTGCAGTGTGGGAATGCCGGCGCAAGCTGACATAGGCTGGCCCACTGCCCGCAGCAAGGGGCTTTGCCAGCAGTGCCAGCCACCTCGAGCACGCGCCGTGCACTGAGATGGGGGACGCAGGATCCCCGGCTCTGCCACCTGAGTCTGCTCCAGTCCTTGCAGCCACCCACCTGCATGTGCTGCACCAGGGGACGAGCCCCACGCAGCGCGGGGGCATCTGGGCTGGGGTGGGAGGGAGGTTAACAGGGGGTTGCAATTCTCCAGCACCGTGTGGGCCCCTCTGGTGCTGTCCTGCCCCACTGGGGGTCTCGCCTGCCCTGTGCACAGCCGGGAGCTGGGGGCCGCACTCTCTCCCGGCCACGTGGAGGGGTTTCAGCTGAGCGAAGCCCTCCCGCTGGCCGGCGGCCAAGCCGTCTGCAGCCCCACGCGGACGGTTCTCTCCCCAGTGCTGTCCATATATGGTGGCACAAGCAGCAGGGAGATGCTGCCAGTTGGATGCAGGAGCAGGAGTGACCTGCGCGGAGGCACAGCGACCTTTCTCAAGGAACAAAGACGGAGTGGGAAGGGCAGAGTCACAGGGGAGGCTGGTAACTCGGCCGCGGACTCGGAGCGGAGCTGGACAGCAGCCACGGGACGTGCCTGCCGGAGAGGAAAGGGCCAGGAGGGTGCTTGGGAAGGGCAGAGAGGGGGTCAGGGAGGAGCAGGGCATTGCAGAGACTCCCAACATGGGTGCTGTGCAGCCAAAACATGTACGTTTGCACACACACAACCCCCCCCC
>JAGPOW010000145.1:1165616-1175969 GCA_030014935.1 Caiman crocodilus
GGGCAAGGCTGCAGGCCACCGAGCCCCTAGACTCGGCACGCTAGTCCCGGCAGAGCTGGGCAATCCAGTGCCCGGCTCACTGCATGCCGCGGAGATGCACCACCTCCAACCTCCCCATGGGCAATTCTGGCCTCGGCGTTTCCACCAGTGCTTGCTCCCGCACAGCCTCCCACCGTCCCTTCCCCGGGAGCTGTTGGAATAAGTGCAAAGAGACGCGGCAGAAGGGGCTGCTCTACCACCCGCTTGGCCCCGACCCCAGAGCCCGCAAGCCAGCAGCTTCCCGCACCTTCGATGCTGGGCTTTTGGAAACCTTGCCCTGGCCCCAAGGCCTGGTGCACGTGCTCTGCAGCTAGGAGCCCGGAAAGGGCGAGGACCTCAGCAATCCCACAACCTCTCGCTGGGGTTTTGAGGGTCCTCCCAACACCCTTCCCAGCAAACGGGAATTGAGATAAACCAGCGAGACCCTCGCCCCCTGCCCGGGCCTCGTGGAAACAGTGCACGTCCCCTGTGCACAGAAGCCATGAACTGATATAGGAGGAGGAGGAGGAGGACCTTGTGTCTCCTTCAGGGGCAGGAACAGGGAAGACGGGAGGATGGGAGCAAGTCAGACGCACGAGCCAGGAGCGACGTGGGAAGTGCTTGGCTGCTCGAACCTGCCAGCACCCTCCGCCGGGCTGCGTCCTTGCCCAGAGCCGCGGGGAAGGACGGTGCCGGATGCTGGGGACGTGCTGAGCTTAGCTGGCAGAGCGCGGCGCTGCGCACTGGACTCAGTGGGGTGGCTCTCCTGGGAGCCGGGCCTCTGCTGCTCGTGCCCATGAGTGCTGTGGTCCCCTGTGCCGACCCCACAAACGTCCCCCCTGCACTCATCCGTCGTGCCACGTTCAACCTCATCAGCCCCAGGGGCCAAGAGACGGTCTGGGGAGAGGAAAAGCAATCACTACTGGCTTTTCGGGGTGCAGGAGGAGGGGCTCTGCCTGCTGCCAGATCGCGGAGCGCAGCCAGAGGCATCCAAAACGCTCTGCCCTAAGACTTCCCGTCCAAGGTCGACGAAATCCCAGCCTCCCCCGCCGTGAGGTCAGTCCTTCACCTGCCAAGCCTCAAGTTACATCAGCCCGCGAGACTCGGGAGACGACACTGCTGCACAAACACCACGGAGCGAGCTGGGTGGTCTTCAGCTAGCGTCATGCCAGACTGCGGCCGCTGGAGGAGTGACACGAGAAGGGCAAAGCACTGAGCAGCTTCGCGGGGAAGGATGGGTGCTGGGCTCACGCGCTGCCTAAGAAGCAGGTTGGCGAGTCCCAGGCCCCGAACCCAACCCCCGCAGCACACAAGTGTGCACTTATCTCCGCACAGCATCCACCCATTGCCACATCCCCTTTCCATCGGTCTCCTCTTGCCCAGGCTCTTCACTCTGACTTGAGCTGCTCCGAGAAGCCCGCAGCACGCCCGCCGTGGACAATCGGCTCCTGCAAAGGCGTGCTTACAAAACCAGACCGCAAGACATGCACTTGTACCGGCACGAGAGCCAGCCTGCGGGTGCAACGGTAACCGCACCACCCTCGGGCTTAATCCAAGCGGCACCACCGACTTCCTCCGATCTTGGAAAAGCCGCGTCTAACCCCTCCAGCTCCATTTCTCCATCAGCATGGCGGGGAGGCCTCCCCTCCCCATGGCAGCACCGGCAGGATGAACACAGAAAGCTGTGAGTTTTGAACAAGGATGAGGGACACACGGTGCTACCAATTTCTTTTATACACCTTGATTTCTCCTTGCTCCTGTCCGCGTGGGGTGAAACACAAGCACGCACGTGCATGCGTGCTGGGGCTCAGGGGTGCATAAGCCCCATGCTGGGCCTGCGCACGGGAATTTCATCTTACGTGCTAGCAAGAGGGCCAAAATCCATGCAAAAACACACCGGCCAACTGAGCAAATGACTAACTTGGAGGAGACACGAGTTGTTCGACTTGTTCTTCTCCCACTTCAGCAGGCTCCAAAAGCCCCCCTTACCGTGCCATTGCGAGTAGTCCAGGGCTCAGACACGCGTGATGCTCACCAGCGAGCCCGTGCCCAAGGGAGCAAACAGACTAGGGGCTGCTCTACGTCCCACTGAAGTTAGTGGGATCCCTTCTGTGACCGCTGAATTAGGATCTGTGTTAAAGGCTTTCAATGAAGTCAACGCTACCAGAGTGTGGGGTGGGGGCAGGGGAGAACCTGGGTCCAAGGACACTGCTCCCTTTTGGGAAGGATTTCTTAGCCTCCGCCAATTTTGGAAGTGCCTGGGGAGAGGCAGCGAGCTGGAAGGGGCTTTGGGGAGGGGAAAGCTGCATGGTGCACAGGTCAGGGCGGTGGTCCAGGCATACACTGGAGCCTGCCAATCTATTCTTCAGGCTTTAAAAAGCAACATGAGGACCCTGGCAGGAAGCGGCAGCAGCTGGCTGCGATCGACGGCCCGGGATTTGGGACCCATCTGAGTACCTTCTCCGGTGAGCGGCACTGCCGAGCTCGCCCTGCCTTGTGACAGGGACTGAGCACGCCAGCAAGAGGAACTACCGGGAGATTAGGAAACCTTTCCAGAAAGGCTATTTTGGTGGCAATATTTTTAGTTTGGGACACGTGGTTGCTGCATCCGCCGGGACGACGGCAGAGGGCTCTGACCACACACCGCTCCAAAGCCTTGCTGCGTGGCTGCGTGCAAGTCTCCCACCCCCAAGTCCAGACAGCCTCCGCAGCGCCCAACATCACGAGCCGTGCGCGCTTTCCGCCTGCGAGCGCCACGACGTGCACAATGCACCGAGCGGCAACCAGCGGCTCCACAAAGCCGGGGCATTTTGACTCAGAAAGACCCAGACCGTACACGCTCTGATCCCATGGACATAAGAACCGACGACCAACTCACAAAGCAAAGGAGCAAGGAGGGGTTCAGCTAGCTCCTCAGCATCCAGATACTACCTAAGCACAGCGACGCTCCCAGGAGGTAGGAAAGACACGTCGGCTGGACGGCAGACACGGCGATGCACTCATCACCGGAGCACGGCCCGCCTGCCTGGGGGGAAAGGCTATGCAATGGGACAGGCTGAGAATCAGGAGATTGGGATGGCGTCCCCAGCTCTGACTGAGACTTCCCCATCCCTGTGCCCCAGTCTCCCCGGGTAAAGCAGGGTCACCCTCCCCTTGCCTTTGTGTTGGGCTTTGCAAAGCTCCTCCGGCACTTCTCCCCTGCAGCCCTGGCAGGGTTAACACCAGCATCCTTGGTGTCTGCTAATGGGCCAGGTATCAGCCAGGGGCCACGAGAGAGCCCGGGCAAGGGTGGCTCTTCCTTTTGCAGACATGGAGGGACGTTATGAGCCTGTTTCCTGCCTGTGAAGAAGGTAAAGCGGCTAAATCTAGAACCCCGCACAGCCAACGCCGGGCCTGCCCCATCCCATGGGCAAGACCCGGGAGTGCAGCGGGCAGTGGAGGCTCCCCGGGATCCAGAGGTCGCCGGACTGGGGCCCAGCTGCAGTCACACGTTCACGCTGCACAGAAGGCGTCAAGCTGACTAATGTCTGCCATGTGCTAGCCAGACCCAAATGCTTGAACCGAGGCTCCTGGGAAAGGTCAGGGGTGTTTTCCCAGCTTCCAAGGAATTGCCTTTGCTTTTTCTGGCAGTCCCTTAATTTCTTTGTTAAAAGATACTAATCTCTCTGCAAAGCCATTCTCTGGAGCCAGAAGTTTATGTGCTATTGCAAAACCCGTGCTCCGAAGAGCCTGGAAATGCAGCTGGCTGCAGGCCCGAGGGGGTCAACGCACAGGAAAAAATCCCCCGCTAGCGAGCATTTCCCACGTGCGAGCCTGGAAGACGCAGCGACAGCACCTTCCAGGAGGAAAACAACGCTGTGAGAACGAAGCCAGCGCTTGGAAAAAAAACAGACGAGGCCGGTAACGAGGCATCCCATCGCTGACAGCATGGGTCCGAGAGGAGTCTTTCTGGGAAACGAACTCGAGCTGTTAGCGTGGAAACCGCTTGGGACCTGGGGACCTCCGGGCTCCGTGTTGGAAAATTGCTTCATCCGCTACGGTTGGGCCAAGCGCTGGCTACGGCCAACGAAGAGCTCATTTCAGCCTACAGCTCTCTAGGGACCGGCTGTCTAGCCCAGGCTGTGCCCTCCGGGAAGCGGGGCAGCACTCCAGCACGCCCGGTCCGCACCGGGAACACGTTTGGGAAGTTTCCCACCGCCCCGTCCACCCGTCAGCCCCTGCACGGACCGGCCGGCGGCCAGCGTGGCTTCTAGCGCCGCGCAGGGTAGACCCGTCCTGGACGGGCACACACGTACGGGCTCTTCAGGGCTCATCTGCACGCCTGGGAAGGCCATGATGAGCCCTACAAGCTGTGCCTCTTGCCAGTGGGGGATCTGCACAAAGTGCTGCCAGGCGCGGTCTGGGGAGCCCTTCCAGCAGGCTGCCCCAACCACCGTATTTCGGAGAGCAGCTGGGGGCCCAGGGGAGAGAGAAGCCGGTGCATGGGGGTCGGAGTCGAGGTCTGCCTTGGGAGTTGTTGCCTTTATTTCCGCTCTGCCTGGCCACATTTACAGCCACATCAACTCGTCTTTCCGAGAAAGGGGGCGAGCCCAGGGAAATGCTCTTGGGACGCTAGCTCAGAGGAGTGCTGGACGCAGAGCTGCCTCCCCGGGGCAAGCAGGCTTCCCCACCCTGCCCCTGTACCCGCAGGGAGCAAGCAGCTGCAGGCGCGCACCGAACGGCATGCCTGAAACCCCCGCGTCTCTTGAGAAAGTTGTGGGGAAACTCCTGCTCTGTGGGATTTGGGCTGGATTTTCCCTAAGGAGTCTCTTCTGTCCCCCTGCCATCCTCGTCCCGCTGATTTTCCCCTTGTCTCTTGCAAGTAACCTAAACAGCGTGTTCAGGCAGCGCCGGAGACGTCCCCCACGCGCGCTTCAAACAGCCGCGAAAGCCTCCCCTCTGGAAAGGGCCTCGCCGAGGAAAGCCGCGCTGCAGGCAGCTCCCGCGTCCCCTCCCCGAGAGAGGACAGACGGGAAGCCGGGTCTCGTCTCACTGCCGCAGCAAGGCTTCCTGGCTGCAGAGGAACAAAGATGGCCCGGGAAGACAGGGAGCGCGCGCTGGGTCTGTGCCCAAAGCCAGCCGTGCCTGAACCGCGTGGGCAGCTATCCAGTTACCTCATGCCCAGGTGTGCCGTCAGCAGGAGCCCTGGCTGGCAGGGCATGAAAGCCAGCAGGCTGTTCCCAGTTAAAGATAATTACTACCCGGAGCTTTCTAATCCTTTCCAGTGATGTCACTTGCTCAGGCTCCTGCCCGAGCCGCACCTCGCACGCCGCTCGTCCTATGGACTCTGCCCCAGGAGACGGGGGAGAGGGCAGACCTGGACCACGACGGGGCACCTGAGCCCTGCCCGAACTCGTGCGCCTCATACCCCTGCCTGGACATCCTCCTTGCCCAGGTAGGTGCCCAGTCTCCTCCTAGCTCCTGCCAAACCCTTGGCATCAATGACCCGGCGTGGCATGGAGTCGCCAGGCTGGCTCCGTGCAGCAGGAGACGGCCTTTTCCTATCAGCACGAGGGGCGTCCACCCACCTGAGGATGGGGAGCGGGCAGCTCTCCCAGCCCCGCGTGCACAGCGTCTGAGCGCAGCTCCCAGCTCAGCGCCGACATCTGGGCCCTGGCTCCCCCTCCACTCGACGCCCCTGGGCAAGACCCCGAGAAGGTTTCAGACTATACAAGGAAACACGTCTTCCCAGTTTGTGCGACCAGACTCTGGCAAGGACTCCCAGCAGGGGCGCAGGGGACGCGCGCCTTGCCAGGGTCGCATGCAGCAGCGTCTGCTGCCCAGAGCAGCGGGGCATGAGGTCCCTTCCAGCCCTGCACTTCTGTGCACGCGTGAACAGCAGGAGAGAGGAGCGTGTCTCCACCCTGCCTGCCTCCTCCCAGGAGACCCCCAGCTTTCATCCAGCCCGCGTGCGCTCAGCTCTTCCTGGCTACGCAGCGCCAGTTATCTCCACATCTTTATTAGGTCGTGTTTGCTTTGGCTACACATCCAAGCGGTCATCGAGCCAGGGCGAGAGAGGAAAAGCTTGGGCTCTCAACAATGGCCGTGCCGCTCGGTCCGACGCTGGAGACAATGGCTCAGCTCCCACTGGCGCGCGGTGCTGGCGGGGTCAAGTGTAACGCGCGGCGCAGGAAGCACTAGGGAAGCCAGGCTGCCGCAGCTCCGCCGGCACACGGCGTTTCCTTGAGTCGTTCGGAGCTCCCTTTTCCCTTCGTGCGCGGGGAGACGGAGCTCCCGTCATCTCGTCACCGCCACGCGCCGCTCAGCTGCGGGACGCGTGGATCCCGGGGGCGGCTCGCCGCTCCCGGTCGGATGCGCCGCGTTGTCCTGGCGGATGGTGAAGGCATCCAGAGCGGTCCCAGGCCGAGCGAAGCAGGGTTTTCATTGCTAGCACTGCCCCCCAGCCTGGCTGGGAAAGCCGACCCCAAGCCCAACTGGCACGTGGTAGCTTGGGCACAAGTGGGCATGGGAAACTTCCCCGCTCGCCCGCAGAAAGCAGCAGCTACCTGACCAACACCAACGGGTCTAAGTTGCTTGGGCGCTCGTCTGGAGAACGGGTTGGTTTGGGAAGCTCAGAGCAGGCGATGACGCGCACGCTGATCGGGGCAGGGATGAATCCACGAAGGCTATGTCACGGGAGCACGTGGCTAAGAGACGCCACCCTTTCGCGCAGACCTGCTCCAAGAGCACACGCAGGGAGGCCTGGCTCCTCCTGTGTCCCCGAGGTGTGGCTCTGGTTATAACACATCGCTTGGATTGATTTCCAGTGGCCTGGAGCATCAGTGGACGGGCTCTCCCCAGCCACCCTTTGCAACCCCCCCAGAGATAACGTTCGTGTCTTGCCGGGCTCCTGCCGCAGGCGGGAGAATAATCAGCGAACGCGCTCGCCGCATGGAAGAGCAGGGCCAGACCAGGGCGAGTCTCCGCGGCAGGGTGAAAGGCAGGAAGGTGAACGACGTCCCCTCTCCTTCCCAGCCTGACCCTTGCTCTCCCCCACAGGAAGCCCTGTTCCTGGCCTCCTTGTAAACTGCTGACAATTGTGTTTTACACCTGGCAAAGTCAACAGGAAAGGAAAGAAGAAACAAAGACTGGGACCTGGCAGGTCCGTCTGCCCAAACAAGAGCCTCTCTCCCATGGGGCCAACACACCGGCAGCTGCAAGGGTGGAGGTCTGGTACCCACACACTAGATACCAGCAACGCCCTTGGCCTCCCTAAAAGCAGGATGACTCCTGCTGTAACGAGCACGATGCGTGCAGCTCAGCACCCACATCCATTTTCAAGTCTCCACCTGTCAACTTGAAACAGGCTGCCATCCGAGGAGGGGCCGATCAAGTCAGAGTTAAAAGTAATCCCAACTGCCAGGTACCTGGGTGCTCATGCGCCATGAAACAGCAGGCATGTAGCACCCATCCAGCCCCTTCTCTTCCCCTGCGCTTTGCCCTTTTCCAGCTCTGGCTCGGAGACTGATCCCGAACGTTTCCTCTGTTGGCGCGGCTGGGGTCAGACTGCGCTCCCCTTCCCAGCTGCCCCAACCCAGACCTCTTCTGTTAGACCTTTGCCCAAGTTCAGGAACGCATCCGTGTCCATCAAGAAACCTGTCGTGCTGGGATGAAATGCTCCCAAATCCCCGGCAGAACTTTTCCGAACTAGAGCAGCCGCCCAAGCAGACAGGGTTAGCCAGGCCCGCGTGAGGCACGGGCGGTAGGAACTTGCGTTCTAGACACAGAGACCATCACCAGAGCATCCTGCTTGCCAGCTCGGCTCTGGCAAGTTATCAAGGGCAGGAATGAGCCAGGATGCCCCTTCTCCCCGCATGGAGGAGGCTTGGTGGTTTCCTGACCGGAGCAGCCAACAAGAGTCACTAGGGCATCTGCTACCCCAGGTCCCTCCAGACAAAGGCTGCCACCTCTTCCGAGTCATTGCTCCCAAATGCCTCTCCTGGCAGAAGAACCCTTCTTGACGTGAAAGATGAGGCCGGGGTAGATAGACGTACTGGGCGGCTGTCATCTCTTGCCCAAGGCTTGCAAGCATGCCCTCCTGCAAGCCTCGTACGCCAAGCATCCCGCAAGCACAGCTCAGCTGGTGCCTGAGAAAACTTCCTGCACCAGCGCAGGGGCCGCCGCAAACACGCTCTTCCTATTTGGACTGTGCTGTTCCTCTCCTGTATTCGTACGATCATAGAAAACGAGGGCAAAAGGGACTCCAGGAGGTCACATCTAGTCCAAGCCCTGCTCCAAGCAGGACCAGCCCCACCTACATCATCCCAGCTGAGGCTTTGTCTAGCCGTGCCTTAAAAACCTCCAAGGATGTGCTGGAGGGCAGGAGGTGGCAGGGTTTTACCTGGCATTGCAGCGGCATATCTCGCCAGCATCAAGTGCGTCAGAGGATGCGCGAGGACGGCTGCAGGGGCACATCTGCAGTAACCTGCCCGCGGGCAACCTTTTTCATGACCTCATCGAGGGTTGGCTTGCGCTTTGAAGGTGGCACAAGGTTTATCCCCCTCATAAGCGCTTCCTGAGCAACGTGGATACTCCTCCGATTAACCTCATAATTGCCTAATCCCCTCCTAACACCCTAATTGGTGCATCGCCTGGAGTGGCTCGCGGCAAGCGCTATGTCTCAGGACAGATGCGTGAGCAGGGAAATCTGGGAGGCAAGCTCCTGCCTCCATCTGCGATGACCCCAGCGAGCCCAGCTTCCCCAGCTGCCTGCGGCCGCCCCTGCCCGCCGGCTGCCCCGGCCTGTCCTGCAGGACTGCCATGTAAACAGGAAGCAGAGCCCTGACGGGGACATGTTGCAGATGGCTGCAAGCCCCACAGCGGGAAGGCCAGTGACCGAGCATCCTGCCGCCAGCCAGGGAAGGGGCCTGGCCACCTCGCAGCTCCCGGGGGGCTGCTCCAGAGCCCAGCAGCAGAGACGGGAGCATCTCCCTGCGCTCGCTGCAAGGGATGTGGCCTGCCCCGATCTCACTCAGGCCTTCTTGCCTGCGCCCCAAATGGCGCGCGTCCCTTGCTGCAGAAGTGCACGGGCCACGCTCTCAAGGGACTTAATCCCAAGTACAAACTAATGCGCCTGGACCCACTGTGTCCCTCCTACTCCTCCAGGGAGGGAGAACAGGCAGGATCCTGCCCCAAAGCAGAAGGAACAGCACCTGGAAAGAACAAATGGGAGCAGCAAACTGCCCCTTCCCTGCCACGCACCAGCTAAAATCACCCCAGTAAAGCACATCAGGAAAGCACAGCCGTTGAGTGCGCAAATAAACCCTGCAGCGATCAAAAGCTGCGATCGGGCAGCAGCGATGGAAAGCTCGGCACACGATTTCTTCCTACTTGTCAAAAACAGGTGACAAAAATGAAAAAGTGTCGCCCAGGAGCTAAAAGCGCAGCCAAGCGCGACAGGATGGAGGGGGTCCGTCAGAACAAGGCTTTGGATAGAGACCTTTGAGTTGCTGCTTGCAGAAAGGCACCCTTTGCTGTGCTGGACAACTCTCAGTTGTGTTTAAAAGGCAAGGTGTAATTAGGCAAAAAGGGGTGGGGGGGAGCCCGACCCTAGGCGTGTTTGGACCTATGCCACCCATTTCAGTAGTGGCATCGGTCAGACCCGTCTCCACTACTCAGCTGGAGCTGCTGGGTCCCATTGCGTTTTGGAGCCTGTCACCGAGTTTGCATTTCAGAGCTTGCTTCACGAAGGGCAAAGCTTCAGGGGCCCGGGAGAGCCGGCGACCCGAGGCTTGCCTCGTGGCACGAATCGTCCGTCCCCCCAGATACCCCGGGCAGGGCGGCGAGCGGAGGTGCTCACTGAGGGATAGCGCTTCCATTAAAACTGGGGCAGTAAATCCCATCCCTTGCCTCTCGACTTCCCCCGGCTCCCTCCGGGACCCTCCCGGCGACAGCTCACTGGAAAAGCATTTTCCTTTCCAGTCTCTCCCTGCCAGGGACGGGCAGTGACTCAGTTGCGCTGGGCAAGACGTGAATCATTAACTCGGAGAACTTACTCTGGGACGGGACGGGATGGGAAGCGGGCCCGGGTTTGGGGCTAGCACTTCCCCTCGCCCGTGGGCATCGCAGCTCGGGGGCGCCGGCGGGCGACAAGCCCGGAGCGCGCACCGGTCCCCGCGGCACACTGCCACGGCCGCGCGTGGTCGCCCCCGGAGCCGCAGCCCCCCGCACCTCTCCCGGGCAGCGACCCCCGCCCCGCCCGGAGCATCCCGCCCCGCTCCGCCCCGCGCGCCCACCTGGCCCCGCTCGCAGCGCGGCGCAGCTCCGACGCGACACGGCACGGCACGGCACGGCACG
>JAGPOW010000145.1:1201282-1215173 GCA_030014935.1 Caiman crocodilus
GCTGGAGGAAGAGAGAGGGCTGTCATCTTCCCTTGCACTGCCTGGCAAGAGCGGGAGAGCACAGCTGGGGTTAATGGCAAGCAGTGCCCCCCGCCCCCCGCACTGCCCGGCGCAGAGGGCTGCAGGACAGAGCCGGATGCATCGGGCGACGCTAGAAATAGGCGCAGCGCAGGGGGGTCGTGGGGCTGGGCCTCCTTGGGCAGCAGCAGAAGTCAGCCTGTGGCACGCGTCACCCCCCCGCCGCGTCCTCGCTCCTTGGCCTGGTTTCTTATAAATAACCTTTCCCTGTCCCCTGTTGATGCTGATGCTTATTGATGCCTGCAGTCCCTCGCAGGCGGAGCTGGCTGCAGCGCGCCGTCTCCCTGCGTGGGACCGCAGCGTGGCTCCAGGAGGGGCAGGGGGTGCGGGGCGCTGGCTCTGCTCATCCTGGCACGGGGGAACCAGCCCATGCAGCACCCGTGCCCGTTGCTCGGGCCTGCCGGGTCAGGACTGGGTGAGCGTGCGAGCTGGGGGGCAGAGATGGCAGCAGGTCTGTGTTGCTCGGGGTGGGGGTGAGCCCTGCCCTGCTCGGCACACAGATGCAGGGACCAAGCCGACGTGCAGGGCACGCCTGGCTGCATCCCGAGCTCTGTCTACGGGGCTGGCAGCCAGGGCTCGGAGGGGGTCTCCGCTTTGCTGGCTGCCTTGTGCTGTGGCATGGCCCCGTTTTGCAATGCACATTGCACGTGGAAGGACTCTGCTTGGTGCCCTGAAGCCCGTCAGCCCCTGGAGAAGTTTGCCTGGGCCCGGGGGGAGAGGGAGAGCAGTTCAGTAGCTGGATCAAGGCCCTGCCACGTATTGCACCGGATGCATGGAGGTGCCAGCAATGCCCCTTGCTCCCCGGTGCCCGCGCTGGGGCAGACCCTCCCCTCTCCCAGCCAGCGTGTCACCGGCAGCTGTTCCCCCTCGAAGCCAAGGGAACAAGCAGCAGCAACGGCAGACTGCTGTCCTGTGCGTGGATCAGCCCGTGGGAGAGCCGTCGGTGGGGACACGCGTGTCCATGCACCGCCTGGGCAGCGTCGGCAGTCGGGATCCTTGGGTCCCACGTCCGGTCTGGCTAGGACGGAGAGGAGAGATAAGCCGCTGCACGTGGCGTGCTCTGCTCACTCGGAAAGGGGGCGCGGATAAATTTGGCTCGAGGGTAGCGCAGATTGGGGTTTGACCCCCAGCACTGC
Organism: Caiman crocodilus; assembly: GCA_030014935.1. Classification (NCBI taxonomy): domain Eukaryota; kingdom Metazoa; phylum Chordata; order Crocodylia; family Alligatoridae; genus Caiman; species Caiman crocodilus. The sequence goes on from JAGPOW010000145.1 coordinate 1,202,497, forward strand.
CTGGAGGGGCCTGTGTAGCCTTCCCAGTAACCGTAACGAATGCCTTCCTACCTCTGGGCACTAAGCCTAACCCCAGAGCAACATCTCGGTGCTGTTCCTATCCCGACACTGTGGTTTTCAACTTTTTCGACTCAACCTCTCCCGCCTTGGAAAATGGTGCTCTTCGTTTTCCCTCATTTTTGTTCCCTACGGAAAACTAACGGAGCAATGCTCCTGTTGCAAGGAGCTCAGCCAGCCCACAACCGGCATCCCCGGGGCCGTCGGGCGCCCAGGCAGCGCGCACGCTGCTCCTCCTTTAAGGAGACCCCGGGAGGGAGGCGGGGGCCCGAGCCCGCGGCCTCCCCTCTGTCGAAGCCGTGAGGCTCGGCTTGTCCCGGGGAAGGGAGACGTCCTCGCAAAAGCAAAGACTGTCCCGGTGGCCCCTGCGCCGGCGCTGGCAGGAGCCACGGTTGGCGCCATACATCATCAGCGGAAGGTCCCTCATGATGTATGGCCCTAATACATCACCATAGCAACGCTGCTCTAATAATGCATTATTCTAATGTGTTGCCCAGGCGCACGCTCCTCCCGGTGATGTATGGCCGGGGCCGCGGTGCTCGGCAAAGGCCCCTCCGACTCCTGCGCGCCAGGCTCTGGGCTCTCGTCAGGGGCCGGCAGCCACGGCGGACCCACAGCCTGCACCGGGGTGGGCTCACGCACCCGCCGCCATTTGCTGGGGGACATCCCCGGAGACCCTCGGCTCGCTGAAATCGCCCCCTGGCATCGGCTGGCTGCATTTGGGCCTGTCCTAAACACCGGCAACTGGGGGAAACCTGCCCCCAGCCCTGACTGCGCCCCAGTCCAGACAGGCAGCTCCCCCAGGGCTGTTTGCCTTCCCACTCCCTTGCCCGGAGCGGGGAAAACCCTTGTGACCCACGCAGGTGAATTCCCAGGCAGGGCTGGCTCCCACCTGGACGGCCACCCATGCACCTCCCTGCCCCGGGCTCCTTCCCTCCTGCCCCCCGGGCAGGGCGGCGGGGTGGGAACGCGCTTCCTGTGCGTGGCCGGTCCAAGCCCCACTTGAAAAGCATTCCTCCCCTGGCATTTGGAAAGTTCAGAGGGGCAGCGGGCACCCGGGCTGTACATTCCCCCAGCCCCTCCAAGGTGCCGAGGGCTGCCCGGCGCTCGGGGCTGCGCCCGTGAACAATGCGAATCCCAGCTGGAATTCTCCTGGCCGCGCGGCCACAGGGCCCGCTTTGTTGTCCGTTCACACTATCTTTTTGACGGCCCAAATGCCATCGATTCAGTCCCCTCCGTGCGTAGGACAGTTATCTGAAACGTTTCCCAAACAGCTCGGTGGCTATAGAGCAACAATTCATGGAATGGCTGGAGGACATCTGTGCAGCGCGGGCCACAGCGGAGAGCTTGTCGGGCGCTGAATGCGTCCTGTGTGGACGCCGGATTCCTCAGCGCGGCAGCGCGGCCGAGGGACAGAGGGACTCAATGAATGGCAGGAGCAATCATTTCATCTATGCAAATGCATGCCAAGCGCCGTCCCTGGCTGGCGTCAGCACCGGGCGCTGCCCTCTGCACGCGGCCATGTCACGGGACCGGACGGCGCGCTTCGGCTTTCCCTCCGCCGGGCCTCAAACGCTCCTCGGGGCTGGACGCCGGCTCCGCTTGGGCCGAGGGACCCGGGAGAGTCCCCCTCTCTGATGGCCCTTGGCCTGGCACAGAGAAGAGTCGGTGCCAGGGGTCCCGTGGGGCTGAAACGAGCTCAGCTCGTGGCACAGAGATGTAAAGACCCCCCCAGCCTGAGAGCGGCCAGACAGGGAACGGCTGCACGGCCCCTCCCTGGGCAGCCCCCGGTGCCCTGCCGCGTATGCACGGGTGCTGGGGCACGGAGAAGGGCAGCTTTCCAGCTCTGCAGCAGCCCTCCAGCTCCTCCATCTGAGCTCAGCTTGCCAGGTCCCCGGGGGGAGGTTTGGAGACTGTCCCATGCTCCGAGCCTCTTCTGCTTGTCGCTACAACCCCTCCCCGCTTCCCCGTCCCCAGGGCCCGTGTGTGCACCCGAGCCAGCCGCTCACCCTCGCGTGCCGTGGTTCTCTGGAGCGATGCCCGGGTGCTTGTATAGGCAGCGGTACGGCTCGGCCTCCCCTGGGGCCGTGACAGGACACGAGCGGGGCTGCGCGGGAGCGGTAACGAATGCAGGACGCCTGCCTGAGCCGCATCCGCAACGCGCCCAGGCCCCACCTGGCCCGCGGTTCCCATCCCTTACAGCTGCCGGGGGGTGGCAGTGACAAACGACCGTGTCTGCGGCGGAGAAAAAAGGGACACGCGGGGACCCGAGGAGGAACGACCGTGTTATCAATAACTCTGCCAGGCGCTGATAGATGAAGGCCCCCACGTGCTTTTTAAGGAGCTGTGGGGGGGGGGAAGTCTTCCTAATGGCAGCGTGCATCAATTGGAGGCCAGCGTGCGCCGGGGGTACCACCGGGAAGATGCATCCTGCATCTTGCCTTGGACAAGTGCTTTGCATCCTGCCTTGGATGGTAGGTGTGGGTGGGAGGTTGGACAGCAGCTCCTGCCTTCTCCCCTGGGAGGGTCAATGAGTGCTCGCCAAAGGTCCCCCAAGACGAAGCGTTTCGGGGTACGGGCCAAGGTCGCGGCACCTGGACTCGATGGTGGGAATGCCCGTGCCCCTGGAGAGGGCATCGCGGCGGCAGCCAGGGTGGGGCTGTGCCCAAACTGCTCCCGTCACTCTCACGGGAGTGAGACTTGGGCTGCAGCCCAGTGCAGGGAGAACAGATGCAAGGAAGGAGGCTGCTGGGGAAGAGCCAGCGGGTTCAAACATGCTGGAAGCCGTGTCACGGGGCCCCTGGGAGGTGTGCCTGGAGGTGCGGGTCCCACCTGCTGCATCCAAAATACACCCCTGACCGCAGAGGAGGGCAGAGGGGTCTGGGGACCTATAACCCCCCAGGCCTGCAGCCTCCTGTAGTCCTTGCTGGAGAGCCTGGCACGTCACTGCTCCTTTGGCACATGCCAAGGGCAAAGCAAGTGTCGCATCTCCGGGGGTGGGGAGGACTGTGTACGTGCATGTGCGCAGGCACCGGTCTTCTCCGCATGGTCTTGTGCTGCCAACGGTGCCAACGGTGGAGAGGGGACCTTTAGCAAGTCCGCCCCAAACGCTCTCCGTGCCTTTCCCGCCCGGCCCCTGCCCCAGCCCTGCAGGGCCTGCCCGGGCGCGGGAGGGAAGCTCACAGGCGCTGGTAGGGCAGCACCCCTGCGGTCAGCCCCAGGTGCCAGGAAAAGCAGCAATACCCAGGCAACACGCCTCCGCTCCTCCTGTTTGCGCCTGCCAGGCGGCCCAGGGGAACCTGCCAGGTGGCTGCTCCAACTTGCCCTGAATGGGCCCCTGGCCACCCCAGCCCAGGCCTGGGAGGGACACCCTTGCTCCCAGATTGCCCCGCCGAGGCCCTGCTGCAGTGCAGGGGTGAATTTGCCCGGGGGTGTCCCACCCGGCCCGTGTTCAGCCCCACCGAATGGCTTCCAGCTGCTCTTGGGGCAGTGCAGAGGCTGGCAGGAGTCCCCCGCGCTGCAGGTAAGCTCCCGTGGGAGCCCACGCTGGCCAGGGTACCAGGACTGTGCACGCCCTCCTCTGCCCAGCAGCCAAAAGGGAGTTTCCTCAGCCCTGGGACGCTCCCAAGAGCTTTCTGGGAAAGACAAACACCCAGACGGGTTGTGCAACAGCTCCGTGGTGCCCACGGGACCCGTCCCCAGGGCCCAAGCAAACTACTAGGAAATACTTATCTGGAAACTCAGGGCCCCTGCGAGCTCTACATGGCAGCCGATGCCTGCGCGTTTCATGTGAACAATTTTGGCACTGCAAGGAGCAGCACCCATTGCCCCAACACCATCGGGCACAACCACCTCCTCCTACACGCGGAGGCGTGCCCCGCACACTGCTGATGTGGCAGAATGGGTGGCAGATAAGCACGTGGCTGCCATGTGCCAGGCACCGACGCCAACGTGCCACCGCCTTGGATAGCGAGCAGGCAGCATTGCATCGTGCTGGAAGCTGGCACCTCTCCTGCCTGGCGTGTCAAGGGATAATTTGCTCCGGACGGGCCGCGCTGGTCTCAGGAAAGGCCGTGCTGGCTTGTCGATTTTTCAGGCCGAAGAGAAGCGTCAGCTCCAGCAAAGCCGAGGTCCCAGGCTTCACGGCGGCTGCCCCAGGCTCCCTTGCCCGGGAGCTGGCTTCCCCTACCCCTCCATGTGCATCAGCACAGGCTCTGTGTGTCCCGTGCCTCCTCCGCTGCCAATGCAGCCTCTGCTTGCTGGGGGCAGGGACCCTCGATGGGCGCAGAGGGTCAGAGGACTCTGCCCATGACCTCGCCATCGCCCATGCACGACGCCCTGCCCCGCGCCCGGTCGGATGGGCTCACGCTTGGCAACGCGCGCGACCCGTGATGATTTATGTGGCGCTCGTGCAATTGATGTGCTGCGCGCCTGGGGACAGTTCAATGGGAGCTCTGTCATTAGTTTAAGCAGAGGTTAAAGGTGATCAATAACAAGGGTTTCATGCCCAATTGATCATCCCGCGCTATTTATTTCTGGCTTTTGCTTTCCATCCCGTGGTGCTTTCAGAAATAGTAATTAAAGACGTAGCGAGGGTTCTGCTAAGCGGAATATCAAATGCTCCAGGTATCGATCCCAGCGCCTCTCCCTCAGTGGCTCTGAACCCGGTCTGTCCGTCCCTCCCGGCCTGCCTGTCTGCTCCCCAACCCTGGCGAGGCCCAGGCTCCCACCTGTCCCCGCGTCGCTCCTCCTCCCCTGGGTAGAGCAAGCTCCTCCAGAAGCCGCGGGACCGGCCCTGCCAGCTGTGCCTCCTGCTCCCCTTGCCCCTGCAGAAAGGCGCGAGGCTGGCTCTGGCTTTACCAGCAAGACCAGTTTAAAGCAGGTCTGCGCACTGGCCTGGGGGGCGAGGAAGCGGAAAGGCGGCTGTGCTGGGCACAGAGGGGAGCCGAGGACCTGGCCCAGGCACGCCACGAGCAATTAACACCTTGCGAGAGCGCCTGGGAGGCAGCAGCTGCTGGTGATGGCCGGTGAAAGCTCCCCCGTGTCCCGCTGAGGACGAAGCGGATCCAAGTCTCGTGACAAATACACTCCGGAAACTCTTTCTCGGGGCTCTGCTTGTGCCATCTCCACCGGGAGGAAAGCCGAGCTGCCTGCTGACCGGACCCCAGGGCCAGCTTTCTCGCGGTGTGGTCCCCGAGACTGTCTGGGGGCCCAGGGATCAAGCTCATAAGCAACCGCGGGCCTCTTATTTGTTGGTCTTTGAATTTTAAATCACCGGTGGCCCCGCCACGGGCATCACTGGTGGCAGCAGTTTTGCCAGTTCCCCGGGCTGGCGAGGGGGGATTACCGTGCGCGCCGGCAGCTTCGGGGGGGGCAGCGATCTCAGGAAGACAAAGAGCGGCCGAGGAAGCGCAGCCCCTTGACGTGCTGCCCCTTTCGCGGGCGGCTGGGAGCGGGGCAGCGCGGTCCTTGCCCCCGTGCCGCAGGGAGGAGCCGTCCTGCTTGCCCGCGCTAAGGACCCTCGGTGCCACGGCCGTTCCCAGGAAGGGCCGTCTCTGCGGAGAGCCACGGGTGCTGGGCGCGCCGATGTGCCCGAGGCCCTTGCGGGCACGCAGGCCCGTAGGCTACGGGAGGATTTGTAGGGGCTGCTTCTGTCACTACGCCGACTTCACACCTCGCCCGCGGATGCCTCTAAGCGTGCAGGACGCTCCCTCCGCAGCAGTGCGTAGTCACCCCAGCGCCCGAGACGCGCTGGCCTTTGGGTCAGGCCCTGAAAATGATGCTTTATTGACCGCTGCAGGCTTTGCAGGTCTCTGCACGGGAGGGAGCGGCCCCCTTCGGCAACGTTTGCAGCAGCCCGGCGAGAAGGGCCCACGGAGGACCTTCTCCGGCAGAGGCAAGGGGAGGCTAGCAGGAGGCCAAGGCACGTGGTGTGCGTGCCAGCTGCACTGCACCGTGGAGGACCGGTGGGGACAGGTGGCTGGTGCCAACCGCGGAGACACGCCAGCGCTCCTCCAAAGGGAAACCCAGCCAGCCGGGTTTTCTGAAGCCACCGGCGATGCAAGGGAACGGATGCCAGAGAGATGCGATTCACTCGGGCGCCAGCTGGCACCGATGGCATGACGCTCTGGAGCCCCGATGGGCGTCCTGGCACGCTGGTGAGGGGCCTGGCACGAAAGCCGAGCTGGGCTCCCGTCCCTTGTTCTCCGTGCACCGGTACCCTGCTTTTCCACGCTGCAATTCATGCTGCTGCTGACGCGCTTGAAAAGCCCACCTCGTGCTTTTTTATTTCTCCCCGGGCTGGCACCAGAGACCTCCCACCCTGGCACACTGATTAGAAACCGTATTGATTTTTCAGTGACAAATACAAAGGCTGGCTCCGCTCTTCCCAGGCCCTGGCCCGAGGAGCGGTCTTGCCTGCCTCAAAGTTGTGCGCCCCTTCGGGTGGGTGAGACGGGACGAGCGGGCGCCGGAGATGAGGGAACAAGGAATGATAAACGTCCAGGGAAACGAGACAGACTAACCGAAACGCTCCCAGCCCCTGCCCCCGGCTCTGGTTCGAGCCCCTAGCACGCATCGTGGCCCCACTGAGACGCATCCAAATCAGCTGCCACCTACACGCTCAATTTTGTACACTCGCCCATTCACATCTTTCCAACCTGCTCCGCATTATCATGCAGCTCCGGTCCCCGAGGAGGGGAGCCGGGCCACTACGAGGAGTCTCTCACTCGTATTTACAAGGAAGGACAGTCTGGGAGAACGATAAAAGGCAATAGCGCTCTTCGGCTGTCGTTGTCCGCTCAACTGCAGAGCAGCTACGGTGTGAGGCTAAACACAAGAGGAAGAAAAATATGGTTAAGAGCTGGCAGGAGTGAACATGTGAAACCAGTGAGGAAGATGTGAAGGTGAACCGGGGCCTGGAGATGCCTAGGACGAAAACAATACAGCAGCCTGAGAAATGAAGCCCTCTCCCAGTCTGGAGCACGCGCCCCCGTGCCTGCTGCACACCTGTCATTAAGAAACACCTTCGTCGCCCCGCACACAAGAAACAGCACTGATTTTGACTTGCACCAAAAATAATGTGATATCAAGGGCATGAAATATTCATGAGGTCTGATTTAACACGAGCATTATTTCTTGTGTACAGTATCGTATGCTTTAATGCTGCCTTTGCAAGCCCACAATTCCCAGACCTGGCATGATTAGTTACACAGAGAAGCCTGGCCTTATTAGTTCTAATTGAAACGAGCGGGAACTTTCGCAGGTCGAGTTTTACATGAATCACAAAGGAAAACATCTGATTAGCTGCACTTGGCTGTATTTATATTTGTGTGCGAGAGGGAGAGCGCCTGTGTGTACACGCACATCTGCGCACACCAATAAATACTAAAGCTAGGCCCAAGACGTCGTCCAACCTCGCCAGGCTGACTGGGAGCGTGGGGTCTCTCTCGCTCTCCCTGACGCGACCTGGTGAACCGGGGTCTGTTCCAGTCTGCAGCCGTCGGTGGGGGGACACATTGGAGCAAGGGGGTGCGGGCGTCCCAGGAGCAGACTGACAGACGACAGCGACGTCAGACACGCGGTGTTGTCCAGGGACAGCGTTTTCGGTCCATGTCTCGGACTTGTTTCCAGGAGTTCCCAGTTGAGGTGTCAGAGCCGAGCGGCTCGCCTGCCTTCTCCTCCCCTGCAAGGACCGATAGAGGGCACTCAGCCTACACGGTACCGGCAGGGCAGCCGCCGCCGGAGCGGGAGTGCACGTGTGAGCACCACAGCTGGACACGGTCCTCCCGGTCCACGCAGCGAACTCGGAGCGGCTTCCACGCACGCCCACGTCCAGGGAGCAGGAGGCAGATGCGGGAATTACCGAGGCCTGATCCCTGCGCATTTCTAGCACGCCCCAGCTGCACGGCCTGACGTAGCTCGCCCCAAACAGCGCGTGTGTGGCTACTGACCTCACTGGGAGCAGGGTTAAGGCTGCAGAGTTTACCGTGGGGAGGAAGAAAACGACAGATCTGCGAGGGCATCCACTCCCCAGCCCGCTAACGAGGAGTGGAAGTGTACTTCAAGTGCGCGGAGCCCAGGACTGCTCCCACGGAGTTTGCGGGAAGCGGGAACTGGCCCCGCGAGGACCTAGCCTTGGTGCCGTTTAAGTCGCCCGAGAAGGGATTAGGCGGCTGCTTGTTCTGGCAGGATCGGGCCCCGGCAGCAAGCCGTGGGTAGGCTGGATTCTGTGGACGACACAAGTTCGGTTACTGCGGCATCGCTAATGAGCGGCGACTGCGCCCAGCCAGGCAAACTGCCCCACGCTGCACAGGTCCCCAGTGCCCTCCTGGGCTCCGCACCGGCGAGGGGGCAGAGCAAGGGCTGCCTCTCCTTGCAGACAGGAAAGGCATCCCAAGCGAGACCGCGGGCCGCCGCAGCCGGGCTCCCACGCTACCCCAGCTTTGGCAAAAGGGAAAACAAGACCGTGCCCTGCTGAAGGTCCTTTGCACAAAGAGGACAGCGATGCTGTCTCTTCAAAATTGCCGGTGAAGACATTCAAGAAGGTGGCGGCGTCTGGAAAACATTTTCCCCTCAAGCAGATGGGGGGAGCGGGAGGCAGTAATGCCACCTTGGGAGCGAAGGCAAAGCGCCCTCCGTGCGGCCGGCAGCGGGGACAATGTCACCCCGTTCAGATGCCCTACCAGTGGCCCTGCGGCTGCAACCCCGAACTCTGGCCGAGCAGCCGCCTGCCGCATCCTGGACCCAGCCATGCTTTCCCTGATCAAAGCCCTGGTCCTCCAGAGTCCTCCCACTCGGCCCACGCGCGAGAGCCGGACTTGGCCTCGACTCCCCTGAAACCAAGACGCTCTGAAGGGAGGACTGTTTTCTTAGCGGCACGAGGCATTTCCCGACGATGAAGGTTTGCATTCATCAAAGGCCAGAATGGAGGTGTAGCAGAATACAAGAGAAGGCCGGCAGGACACAGCCACGTCCCCCGCAACCCGCTGGTCCAGGGCAGCGTTTGCAAAGCGGTGTCAACCTCAGCCTCCCGGACCATCTTTTCACTGGCACAGCGCCGGTTTCTCTCCTTACGTTAGGCCCGGCCTTTTGAAAGCATTTCCCTCCTTTAAAATTGTGCCACTAAATAATAAGCATTTACACTTTTGTATGGTCTCCGAGCTACCACAACTACCTTCGCGCTTTTACGTGCTTTGTGCCTTGCGTATCCAGCTACGGACCCCTGGTAACACTTTCATTTAGCTTCGGAAACGAAGGGGAAGAAAAAACAAACCCCAACCCACCCTAATTGCTGTTTATGCCGTGACTAAGAACTGGAACACTTCTGCTAAATGAGGCAAACCTTCGGGTATTTGATTTTTAAAAGGGCTGAGCATTTTGGCACTGCACAAATGAAGTGTGTTTTATTTTTGCTGCTCAATAGCATGAGGGAGCTAACGCACAAAGGCTGCAAGTGCCTTATATATTCTGACAAACCAAACAACCCAAGGGTGTTCAACCTCCGTGGGACTCGCTTCATATCTCATCCATTATGGGAATGAAATGTGAAAACTGACCCCGCTTTTTCAAATATCAATACAGCACTGTTTGCCATACAAACTACTTAAAAGGAGAGAGACTGCCTCTATCTCAATAGCTCCCGGTACACACAGGCAAGAGCTTAAATTCTGGACTTGGTCGCATCCGAACTGCGACTAGGGTTTTCTCTCTTATTTCATTCTTTTTTTTTCCCCTGCTGTTTCTTTCTTTCTTTTTTTTTAAGCATAGGGAACGTCAAAGACTTTCTGAAAATGGCTTTAGAGAGTTTCAACAGCTTCAATGAATAAATGCTGAGATGGGTGAATGAAACAGAGGCAAAAAAAAAAAAAAAATGAAGGCAGAGATAAAGAAGACTGAAAACTGGAGCTGTTTCCCTAGTTTCATGGTGTTGCTTGGATGACACCCTGGTGTTCATGTATTTATAAATCACTGGTCAATTATTCCTGATAAATATAATGTTGTTCTCTCACCCACCGCAAATGCTCAGGAAATTCTACGTGTTAGAGATATTCTGGAGGCAGACAAACCGTGTGGGGAGGGAGGGCCAACATCCGACACCGTCCTTCAAACGCCACGCTACAATTTGCACAATTCCCTGCATTTTGCACAAGTGCCACCTAAGCCAAAAGAAACTCAAGTTGAGCAAGGAACGAAAGCTGACAAAATGCACGCTGCTTTATTAATACTGTGCCTCGACACCTTTAAATCAATCACATTTCATTCGATGCTACAAAAAGTTATTAGTGCATTCATCTGCAGGCTTTGCCAGCTCCAGCGCTGCACAGTGAACCCATTGGCTAGTCCGTTAATTTATGGGTCTCAAGCATAGTATTTAGCATGACAAACCTTTCGCGTGATAACTGATGGCCAGAGTGACGCTGGGGGTTGGTTTGTTTTTTTATTAAAAAAAAATAAATTCAAAGAAACAGCTAATGAGCGTTTGGCATCTGAAACAATATCCTTTGTATTAACTGATATACAAGAACTACATTTTTTTTTTAAATGACACAGAGAAAATATGATAATTAATTTATAGTAACATGGCTGATTGTGACAGTTGCCTGAACAATAACGCATTTGCAAACAAACACCGAAGGCACAAAAATACAAGAAAAAACAAACTGTGGAAAACAGAAGACTGGTCCGGTTGGGTGTAAACCGTGTCCCTCGGATGTAAAAAATAAAAATAAAAACAAGAATAAATCTGCGAGCGGACATGCCATGCGCCTGATCGTCAACAAAAAAATTCCCTTTTCACCTGCAGTTTCACAGAGCGTGAAGTTTGTCCAGAGTCAAGTAGCAATATTTGCAATCAGTCAAATGCCGCAGACGGGAGAGAAATTCTCTAGCAAACCCAAAAGCAAGCATCTGATGGTTTGTTTTTTTTACCCCTACCAGGCCATTCAACGTTTCTCCAGCGCGAGACTTTCCACATAGGCACATGCTTCCAAAAGTTCTCTCCACATACAAATATTGCTGGAATCAAGAGATCCGAGACGGTAAAAAGAATCCACTTACGTGACTACTCCTGCCCCATTTGGAAAGCAAATGGATTTTTCAAAGGGGGGGAAAAAAGAAAAAGAAAAGGAAAAAAAAAGGAGAGAGAGAGAGAGAGAGACAGAGACAAGTTGATTCTTTTGCACACCCAGAGTGAAATCGTGTACGTATTTCGGCCTCTCCTGACACAACCGCGAGAAACCTCAGCGCAGCAGGATACCGCGAGAGGGGACCTGTCCATGTCCAAAACACACCGCTCACAGCCAATCTTCCGGTTGCATTTTCCATCCCGCGCCTGCAGACCCTTCTCGACACACCCACGGAAACAAGAAGGGACCAACTTTTCCTGCTGCGGTTCTCTTACTCCCGGAGAGGCGCACGCTCATCGGAGGGGCCGGCGCGCGGACAACCCCGACCCGAGCCGCCCCCCGAAAAAGAAAGCCACACGAGACGGCGGGGGGTGGGGGTGTTGCGGGTGAATGCTTTATGTCAGTAATAAAATATGGGCTGTCACATAAATAGGGGCGTAAAAAAAACCAAACAAACCAAGACCCCCCCCCCCAAAAACGACCATCATCATTATTATCATCCGAACCAAAACGAGTCCGCCCCCCTTCCCAATAAATTAAGAGAGAGACAGAGAGAGGGAGAGACAGAGAGAGATGGCAAACCTTTGGCTAGTTCTGCCCACCCGCCCGCCGGCCGGCGGAATAAATACAGAGCCGGGCGCGGGCGCGGGCGCTGCGGGGCTAGGGGAGCGGCGCGGCGCGGCGCGGGCGGCCCGACGGCGCGGTCAGGGCGCGGCGCCCGGCAGCGTGTGGTGCAGCGGCGAGGCGTCGGCTTGCGAGTAAACGTCCTCCATGGGCGCGTGCGGCGGGCCGGCCGGCGTCATGCGCTTCTCCTTCTGCCGCCGGTTGCAGAACCAGACCCGCACCACCTCCTTCTCCAGCTGCAGACTGTCCGCCAGCGAGGTGATCTCGTGCGCCGAGGGCTTGGGGCACTTGAGGAAGTGGTTCTCCAGGGCGCCCTTGACGCCCACCTCGATGGAGGTGCGCTTCTTGCGCTTGCGGCCCTGCGCCGCGATCTTGTCCAGGTTGGTGGGGCTGCCCGTGGAGGAGTCCGTCTCCTCCAGCCACTTGTTGAGCAGGGGCTTGAGCTTGCACATGTTCTTGAAGCTGAGCTGCAGCGCCTCGAAGCGGCAGATGGTGGTCTGCGAGAAGACGTTGCCGTAGAGGGTGCCGAGCGCCAGCCCCACGTCGGCCTGCGTGAAGCCCAGCTTGATGCGGCGCTGCTTGAACTGCTTGGCGAACTGCTCCAGGTCGTCCGAGCTGGGCGCGTCGTCGTCGGCCGGCTCGGGCGGGTGGCCCAGCGGCGGCGGGGAGGGCGGCGCGTGCGGCGGCGGCTCGGGCCCGGCGCCGTCGTGGGCCAGCCCGTGGTGCAGCGCCGGCGGCGGCAGCATCGCGCCGTAGGGCGGCTGGCCGTACAGCAGCGCCTGGTGCCCCGCGGGCGCGGGCGGCGACATGGGCGCCAGGTGGTGGCCGGCGCCCTGCGCCCACCCGCCCGCCGCCTGCGGCCCCACCAGG